>OZ012736.1:518756950-519356950 GCA_963859935.3 Lathyrus sativus
TGTAAAGGATGAGCGTGAATCCAAGTTCTGTGAGGGAGATGATGATTTATAAAGATGAGAGATTGAGGTTAGATTAGGAATTGCAATGAGAACTCTGTTATGAAAGTTATGCCAACTGGAAGTAGTTGTTAATAAGATTTAAATTTAGTTGATGATTTGGAATATGAAGTTAACTTGTGAGATTTGGAAACTTCTATTGTAAGTGTGAGGGTCTGTTGCGGATTATGGGGTTTTGAAATGTGTTTAGATGAATGTTTGCATATTCAGTTAGTGGTTTTTAGATTCAGTTATGAATTATGAAGTAAATGTGTAATTGTGGCACTTAGTTTATGCTTAGCTTTGATGCAATGAGCAATGTCGAAGTGTAGTTAGCGTTAACTTGCTGTTGTAATGAAGTTTATCCTATTTATAAAGTTATGTCAGTTATGTGTATTATCCTGCTCATGTTAAGATGTTATGAATGTTAAAAAACTGTTATGCTCATGTTGTGAAAGTTCCGTCATTGTTTGATTATGTTTACACTTCTATTAGCCTTTCTTTTAAATTGAAAATAGAAATTGTAGAGTGTTAAATTGTGACGTGTGAATCTTATTAAGTGAAGTTAGCCATGAGTTATACCAAATGCGCATTGACTTGTGTGATGTGCATTGTTAATGTTATTATGGTGTGAAAATGTATGCACGACATTTTCAATGTTTGCTTAATATCGATGCTCTTCCTTGCAGGTTGGTAATGCCATCACATATGGGGCAAGGAAATTGGATGTTATCCTTGACATGAAAGATACTTTGAAAGATGATTGGTGAATACAATGATGCAACTCTTTGAAGACGATGAAGTCATTTGAAGAAGCTCACTTTTTAATATGATCCCCATTCTTGTAGTGAGTCTTCATTGTAATGGATAGTATTTTATTATAAGATTTTACAAGCTTTTGTAACAATTCTAATCAATGTGTCAATCCTTTTTATTTGACTAGCAACTTTGACTTCATGTGACATAGTGTACTCTTTTTGTTTTTTTTTCTTCGTAATGAAATGTTGTACCTTGAATGCAAATGACCTTTAAATGGACCAAAATGGTGAAAATAAGACCTATGTTCTTAAGTAGCACCATGGTCATGAATAAGTGAAACATTGGATGAATGAGTAGATGAATGAAACAATGGATGAATGAATGTTCTAAGTAAACCTATAGGCATGAGTGAATGAACCCCAATCTCCAAGCAAATGCAATAACCAAGAATAATGAACTTGCATAAAGGAACTTAATCCAGTAGATGGGCCCTTCATAATAGACCACGTACTATACATGTATTCTCAACCCTAAATGCAACATATGAGTATCAATAATACAACAATCAGGAACTAGGGTTTGGACATAGTTGCATCCCATCCTAAGATAGATTAGGGAAACCTTAATTTCTTGTCAAGTATCAGTAACTCCTGAGTCCATTATACATATCCTCTTCTCTGAACTATGTTGATGCAAAAATGAACTGATTAAGCATGAATGTATGCATGTGGATTAAATGAAAATTATGGAAAAATGGTAGGGTAAATTTTGGGGTATGACACCTATCACCTCAGGGGAATAGAAGGAAATAAAGACGACGGATATATGTTTCTTTGTGATCCCAAACAAAAGCGGGTAAAGCCGAATCTTCAAATGCCTATTCCTAGCCAAGCTAGATGCATTCGCATATCATGTGCATTTTAAATTGAAGTACCATGACAAATCTAGTAGACCCGTCATGGTCGAAACACACCTCCAAGGAGCAAGCAAGAATAGATCTATAACCCCCTTCGTCGTCTAGGGTAAGGATCTTGAAGAAAGCAGTCCAACGACGGGTGTAAATGACCTCAATGTGCATGATGAAGAGTATCCCGAGCACGAGGAATTGGAATCGAAGATCATGGTTAAAATAAAAAACTTGAAACCAACCCCAGTTGGAAATTTCGAGGCCATCCAACTAAGTGGTAATCCATTGAGAGTCGTGCAGATAGGATCCAACCTACCCGCTGTAGTCAGAGAAGGATATGTGAACTTTTTAAAATCTAATAACGACCTTTTCGATATTTCTCCCCATGAGATGCTTGGAATAGATCCCACTGTGGCACGCCACCAATTAAACGTGGATCCCGATGCCTAGTATGTGTCAAAGAAAGGACGACGGTAGTCGCCCAACAAAGTTGAAGTAATTGTGAAAATAGTGAAATGATTGTTGGACGTTGATTCTATCTCCGAACTCAAATATACTAAATGATTATCTAACATAGTGTTAGTAAACAATAGTTATGAGAAATGGAGGATATGTGTTGACTATACTGACATGAACAAGGCATGCCCTAATGATTCATACCCACTCCCCAACATATACAAGTTAGTTGTAACACCCAAAATCCCGACTCTTAATATAAAAGAGAAAATTGTACTATTTAGGATGCTACTTCTCACAAATTATACATTTATTGAAGATGTTTCCAGAACCTCTTCATTGCCCCACACGAGAACTAAATCATAAAATCACCAGACCCAATTTGAAGACTTACCAAGCTGGGGGTAACTGCTCCTCACCAGACCAAGGCCAAAAAACGATCGGGAATGCCCAATATTATCCACCATATAAATATTCTCCTCTTCGCGCCAAAGCAGATATGAGACTCATTTCTCAAGAATTTTTCTCCACATTAAGTGATTCACGAACTAACTTGAGCATTTGAATGCTAACCTTGCAAGTCTATCTTCGCCTCTACACTATAGCTGCAAGTTTTGTCATCAACATTAAGACATGCCTCTCTAATTTTCATTCCACAATGGAATATAACATATACTATTTAATTTTTTTGACATATTCAATGAAATACTCAATTATAGTTTTAGTATCTAGTTTTTCGTTTTTGAATTGTAAAGTCTTACTTCATATGAACGTTTTCAAATATGTATATGATGAGAACTTGATTTTTATGTTAGAATTTTAGGTCACAAATGTAACATTTAAGGTGTTATAGCCATTACTTTAATTAGTCAAGACTTAAAAGGATCTAATTAATATAATATTAAGTTTGTGACTAAAAGTATAAATGTCATGAAAGGTTAGGTTATTGTGTAAATACCATAAGTCAATATCTAATTTGATGAGGGGACAAATTAGAATATTGAAAACTTAGAAATAACCTTAGGATTATTTAAATGGGTTATGGTCTCTATTTGTAGAGAACTATAAAAAAAAAAAACGGTTTATCAGGTTTTCTATCTTGATCCCCATCAGAGGAGATTCAAGAAACCCTAAAGAACTCTACAAATCGAAAACTCACATACCCACAACCTTCAGAGATACGCTTCCGTCTTTATTCTCTAATTAAATTTTAGTATGAGTTTAAGGGTTTAGAGTTCTGTTGTTGATTTCTATATCGGTAAAAATCATAAGGTTATGAACAAATTTAACAAGAGGTTTCAGAGCCACCTATATCATATTCAATTTGAATTTGGAAATTTTATATATTAGAGTTCTAAAATTGAAATTAATTTTATCTTCCTTTTATATAAAATTTAAATTTTTATACTGTTATTTATGTTTTCGATTTATATTTCATGAATTTAGTGATGAATGTTGAATATATCATCAATTTTTTATTTAACATTTATTATTTATAATAAATAATATTTTTTTATTGTCGTATGCTAATTAACCGAAGTATTCTGTATACATCATTATTGCATATAAATTGGTCTTAAAAGAAATAATATATCCTAGTTTAATATATCATTGTCTGTTGAATCATAAGATTTATTTTTAGTGAATTCAAGTAAGGGTAATGTTAACTTGTGCCTTTGGGGCACATGTTAAGAAAACCATTTATAGTAAATTTGTATTGGAAAAAATAATTTAAAACTTAATTTTATACTTTAATTAAAGTTTATACACAATTTTCAAGATAATGTTTCTTAATTTAGTTCTTAACATGTGCCCCAAGGGCACAAGTTAACATTACCCTTCAAGTAATTATAATATACTCCTTATTATTATTTTGACATAAGGTTTATTTTTACTGTATCAAGTGATTATAAGGTTTAACATATACAATTAGTTATTATAAGGTTTTAACCTCAATTTAACATATACAATTAGTAAATTATAAGGTTTATTTTTACTGTATCAAGTGATTATAAATATAGTTTATCAACTGTATGAAATTATTTTTTTACATATGGTTAGAATATGTGTATTTTATTTATTTATTTATTTGTTATAATAAGTAATTCTAATAAATAAATAATTTTGGTAATTTTTTTTATTATTATTAATATATTATTAATATATAATATATTACTTGTTATTGGTTTGTTGTGCTTCGTATAACAAAGCGGGCGCTAATTGAAACATAGGTATGTTGTCTCGGTTTGCATGATAATTTGTGCCCCTTAATTGTTTCATCAATTAATTTTTATACAATTTCGTTCAAGTTTTGGCTATAGATTGTATTTTTATACCATAATTTAACATTTTTAAGTGAGTAGTTGAAATGAAAAAGCTGCTAAATAATCTCTTTTGTGGAAATTGCTTATGAACAAATGTTAAATTTGTTTTCTGGTTTGTGTGTATGTTTATTCATGCGAGTATCAATTGACACAAAGGACTGTTGGTGGTTTGCCGATTTTCATACACGCATGTGATGATAAACATGTGATAACTATAAGGTCTCACGTGTGAATAACTAAATCAATTCAAAGAGGGGTTTATTATTCGACATGTTTTTATTATCAATGTTTGATCGTTACAACAAGAGTACCACTAACAGTTAATATTAGTGTCCAAAGACTCAATATTGATGGTGCACTAGGCATCTTGAGATGAGTTATGTCTTTATTTGAATAAGTTGATAATTCAGTTTTTTTGTGAGTATATTTAATCATTTAATTTTTGTTCTTTTTCAGCTACAATTGCTTCAATATCTGCTAATTTAAATTTGGATATGGTCCTTAATGGGGAAAGTTTGAAGGATTGGAATGACATCATACAAATTATTCTTGGTTGCATGGATCTTGACCTTGCATTAAGGATGAAACAACCTCCTTCTCCTATGGATTTTGGTATCTCTAAATAGAGGAAAGATTATGAGAAGTTGGATCGTTCCAATCACACGAGTCATGATTTGGTTTGTTCTGAGATCAATTTAGCTTCAGTACCTGAAAATACTTGGTGGTTAGACTCTGGTGCAACTACTAACATCAGTGTTTCAATGAAGGGTTGCATGAACTACCAAAAGCAAAATGATATTGAAAGATACATCTATGCGGGAGATGGCAAGTCAATGAAGGTGGAAGCTATTGGGCAATTTAGATTATTGTTGTGTACTAGATTTTATTTGAATTTGAAAGATACTTTTGTGGTTCCGTCATTTAGACGAAATTTAATTTCAGTTTCTTATTTGGACAAATCAAGTTATTTTTGTTGATTTGGAAATAATATGTTTAAGTTGTCTTTTAATTCATCTATTGTTGGAATTAGTTCACTTATGGGTCATGATAATCTGTACTTTCTTGACACAATAGCTACCTATGGCGAATCTTTGAATGTGGAAACATGTGGTACTAAGTGTAAAATTGATGATAACAATTCAGGAGCACTATGGCACAAGTGCCTGGGTCACATTTATAAAAATAGAGTTCAACGACTAGCGTCTGATGGAATTTTGGATTCCATTGACTTCACAAACTTTGATGTTTGTATTGAGTAAGTTAAAGGTAAACAGGCCAAAACAAAGAAATTTGGTGCATATAGAGCTACATATGTCTAAGAATTTGTACATACAGACATTTGTGGACCGTTTTCGACACCTTCTTGGAATGGTCACAATATTTTATATCATTCATAGACTATTATTCTAGATATGTGTACATATTTCTTATACATGAAAAGTATCAGTCATTGGATGTGTTCAAATCATTTAAGGCTGAAGTTGAGAATCAACTTAACAAAAGCATTAAGAAAGTCAAATTTGATCATGGCGGTGAATATCACGACAAATAGAATGGTTTAGGTGAACAACGTCTAGGGCCTTTTGCCAAATACATGGAGGAATGTGGAATTGTCCCACACTACACCATGTCAGGATCTCCTAGCATGAACGGTGTTGCTGAAAGATGAAACCAGACTCTTAAGGATATGGTAGGGAGTATGATTTCTCATTCTACCTTTCCAGAGTCACTCTGGGGAGAGACACTAAACATTGCAGCTTATATTCTAAATAGAGTACCAACAAAAGCAGATGTCAAAACACCTTATGAACTTTGGACTAGGAGAAAGTCTAGTCTCAAACATTTTCATGTGTGGGGATGTCCAGCTAAGGCAAGGCCTTATAGGCCAAATAAAAAGAAATTTGACTCCCAAATAGTGAGCAGCTACTTTATTGGCTATTCTGAAAGATCTAGGGGCTATGAATTTTACGATCCCAAATTAAATAGAATTTATGGGAGGCGAATAACCACATTCTTTGAGGATATTGAGTTTGGGGGGAAGAATAAGGTTAGAGACTTTGTCTTAGAGGAAGAATTAGTAACAATTCTAGAATCGATTCATATAGTTGCTTTTGATTAAGTAGGAACAGAACCTCCACAAGACATTATTGAAATTCCTCCAACTCAAGATGATTTGGTAATTCATGAAGAACAAAATCAAGATCCTCAAGAACAAGTGTTACAAGAACCAATACCTTTGTGGAGATCCACTAGAGAAAGGAGAAATGCTATTATGGATGATTACATAGTATTTCTCCACGAACATGAAGAAAATAATGGTATGATGGAAGATGAGCCAATCAACTTCCGTCAAACCATGCAGGATTCCAACTCAGAAAAGTGGATTGAATCAATGAAGGATAAGTATAAGACTGTGCAAGACAACAAAGTTTGGGAACTTATCACATGACCATAAGGTGTGAAACCCATTGGTTGCAAATGGATTTTTAAGACCAAATGGGATTCTAACGATAATGTGGAAAGGTATAAGACTCGTCTTGTGGCTAAGGGCTATGTCCAAAAGGAAGGGATTGACTTTAAAGAGACTTTCTCTTTGGTTTCATCGAAAGACTCTTTTAGAACAATATGGCTCTTGTTGCACATTATGATTTGGAACTCCACCAAATGGATGTCAAGACGGATTTCCTCAATGACAAATTTGATGAAACGATCTGTATGGTGCAACCAGAAAACTTTGTGTCAGGAGACTTCATGAAGTAATTCTCTCATTTAGTTTTAAGGTGAATGTTATTGAAGACTGTGTGTATCACAAATTCAGTGGGAGCAAGTACATTTTCCGGGTTTTGTATGTAGAGGACATACTGCTTGCCATAAATGATATGAGAATGATGCACGAAACTAAATTTTTTTTATCAAGAAACTTTGAAATGAAAATCTTGGTGATGCCTCATCTGTATTAGGAATTCTTATACATCGAGATCGATCTTGTAGTATTCTAGGATTATCACAAAAGAGCTATATCAAAAAGGTACTTAAAAGGTTTGTCATGCAGGAATGTAAATCAGGAGATACTCCAATTGCTAAGGAAGACAAATTCAGTCTCAGTCAGTGCCCAAAAGAAAATTTAGAAATTCAAGAAATGTAAAAGATTCCTTATGCGTCATTAGTAGGGAGTTTGATGTATGCCTAAGTATGTATGCGTTCGAATATTGTATTCATAGTTGGGATGTTAGGCAGATATTTGAGAAATCCAGGAATGGATCATTGGAAAGCAGCCAAAAAAGTTATGAGGTGTTTAAAAAGAACAAAAGACTTTATGCTCACATATAGGAGGTCAGACCAGTTAGAGATCACTGGATACTCTGACTCAGATTTTGCTGGATGCCAAGATAGTAAAAGATTGACTTCAAGATATATTTACATGTTATCTGGTGGTTCAGTTTCTTGGCATAGTGCTAAGCAAACTCTTACGACTTCATCCACCATGGTAGTAAAGTTTATAGCATGTTATGAGGCATCCAATCATAGGATTTAGCTGAGGAATCTTGTCACTTGGCAACGAATTATGGAAGGAATTGAAAGGCCACATAAGGTATATTGTGACAACAAATCATTCGTCATGTATTCCAACAATAATAGAAGCTCGACTAAGTCAAAACATATTGACATCAAGTTCCTAATTGTTAAGGAAAGGGTACAAAGTGGACAGATTTCCGTAGAACACTTGGGGTCAAACTCCATGATAGCAGATCCTCTTACAAAAGGTCTTTCATGAGCACACTGCTCGCGTGAGTGTTTTATCGTTAGAGGAGTCTTTGGTTTAGTGAGAGTTAGTCGATTATGAATTTTATGTTATGTGTTTAGTATTATGTATGCATACTATGATTTTGGATATTTTTCAATTAATACATTTTTATATTCAGTAGTTTACATTTTGTACAATAAAGTTATTGAATGATCTCATTAAAGTAGGACCAATTGAAAATCGACATATACAGACCAATTTCATGTGATTTTCATGCTACACATTTTATGATAGATATATGTCATTTAGTTGTGTCATTATTGGTGATTATTGATGGGTTTAGTTATGATTGATATAACAAAATCACCCTGGTTCTGAATAGTGACATGATTAATGGACAAGATAATTTGGATATGCTTGAAATATGTAATGGAAAATTTTAAGCTCTTAAAGTCTAACACACATGTAAAGTTACATATGTGACCAGTGGGAGATTGTTAGAAGTTTGGGTCACAAATGTAACATCTAAGGTGTTATAGCCATTATTTTAATTAGTCAAGACTTAAAGGGGTCTAATTAATATAATACTAAGTTTGTGGCTAAAAGCATAAATGTCATGAAAGGTCAAGTTATTGTGTAGATACCATAAGTCAATATCTAATTTGATGAGGGTCCATATTAGAATATTGAAAACTAAGAAATAACCCTAGGGTTATTTAAATGGGTTATGGTCCCCATTTGTAGATAACGATAAAAAAATATGATTTATCAGTTTTTCTCTCTTCATCCCCATCAGAGGAGATTCAAGGAACCCCAAGGAACTCTACAAATCGGAAGATCACATAGCCGCAACCTTCAACAATTTCAATGGTAAATTCAGGTACGCTTCCTCCTTCATTCTCTAACTGAATTCTAGTATGAGTTTAAGGGTTTAGAGTTCTGTTGTTGATTTCTATATTGGTAGAAATCATAAGGTTATGAAATGATATAACATTTTAATCTTTGAATGAATCAAAATGTGTCTTTTGGACATCTTTGGTTGGAGCATGATTCAATATATACACTACTATTTTAAGTGCTTTGCTCCACAATACATTTAGAAGTTCAGAGTTTCTACACATACTCCCAACCATGTCCATCAATGTTCCATTTCTTCTTTTTGCTACCCCATTTTGATATGGAGAAATAGACACAATGTATTGGACAACTATCTTGTCATCTTGAAATAGTTTTACAAATAGATCTATCATTTGTCCATTTTAAATATATTTATTATAATATTCACCACCTATATGAGTTCTTAAAATTCTAATTTTCTTTTTTTACTTTGGCCTTAACAACTTTAACTGCATCTAATCCTTCATACTTATTACAAGGTTTGAAATAGATGGAGTATTTTAGATCTTGTATATACATGTCTGGATAACATATATTTGAATGTATGATTTCTAATATTTCACTACTCCTCTTTGCACATTTCTTATACCTGTATGTTAGTCTGTTTTCCCTTAATGCAATTTTTAGAAGTCTCAAAATTCAAAGAACTAAGTACCACATCATTTAGTGTTCTTTTGATTTTGAATGGAGATATGTCACAAGTGTTGATGCCACATAATAATGGATGAGAATTTCTTTTTGCACCGTATAAGTTTCTACTGCACTGTGCGAAATTCCATTAATGTTCTCAGATTTCAGAGATATATCTCCGGACGCACCTTTTGCATACTTAACAAGAAAATTCTGAGAGGCGCCCTATATATTAGGTTTAATATATTTCGGAGTTACATCTCCAGAAAAAGTCTGTCGTTACGTTTTCTGGAGAAACCAAAAGCACATATAGTTAATAAACGTTCCAAAATGCAATGGATATTCATAACATAAAATGATCATTACAATTATAATTTCAACAGAAAATTAAATATTACATTTCAATATCCTAGTGGACGCTTGCACATCTTCAGGATATCTTTGACCGCTCTTTGTAGCGTCGCTTCCAACTCGAGCGGAACTATCTCTTTGAAACCCAAATACGTATCCCACATAGCCCTAACATCCGCTCGAGTCTTGAGCTCAAATTTGCTGAATACAATAATCCCTTCATTGTCAATTGAAGATGAACGACACTCGAGCTTCGCAACTCTTCCTTTGTCTCTGTAAGGTAGGAGATAATGGATTTTTTCTAAGATATCTTCGAGGGAGGTGAGATCGGTGAGCTTGAATGTCCTCCCGGGTGTAGAGCCGCTGAAGTAGGAGACACTTGTAACATACCAACGAATGTTTATTTGTAACATTTGAGACATTTTGAGTTTGTGTGAAATATAACACAATAACACCTAAATTTATAGAAGACCTAGTGCAATATGGATCACTTATTGACTGTCATATTGATCCTAGATATATATCTCCAAAAATGCACCTTATTATCTTGTTTCGGGGATGCATCTCCAGAAATTTCCCTGAACCATTTCAAAACAACGCAAATAAAATAACCTTCCGGAGATGTATCTCCAAAAATTTCCCTGAAACATTTTCAAAACAGAACCATATAACAGACACTCACATTAAGATGAAATATGAACCAAATATGCATAAAGACCAAATATGAAGAAAAAGTGAGTATGTAACACTTCATTTATATTGAGAATAAATTTATACAAATATTTGTCCGATTAAACAAGAAATTAAAACGAATTGAAATAAGTGTCATCGGCTAAATTTATAGGTGTTATCCCTTTGGACTTTTGTGCATTCGATTATTTTTTAATCTCTCAAATTCTTGCATCCTTTCTATGAAATGATTCGGGCAAGTCTCGGCTTTTGCGGTTGAATGAGCCATCCACTTCGGTGATGTAGGTGGTATGGGGCAACCCGGTTTCAAGTAAACTTGAACAAAATGACTTGATTTTGAAAGCCATCCAATACACATGATACGGTCATTTGGATTTTGGTGTGGTGCAATGCACAGTGGGAAAAAGGTTTCCAAAAAACCGTAGCATGCTAGGTCAATGCACACCCTATCATATACACATGCAATCAGGTGACACATGTCCGGGAAGCTCATCCATTTTGACTCTGGTGCCATACCACTCAAGCAAGGAACAAGAGACTCGTAAACCGCATTGAATTTTTCTTTATTTTCGTACAATCGTGTGTACGATTCTTTATGCGTCTTCAAGTCTTGGATAAGCTGATGTCGGACAAGCGCATGACTATCTTCTCTTTTATCGAGTAAAGCTGAAACGGATTGGTAACCGCAATTACCGTCCCCCACAACATCGACGATACACTCGATATATTTATGCATAAAAGTCGAAATCACGTCAATGCATGGAATCTTCGGTGGAAGCAGCGTCGGGGGTGGTTTGCTAATGCGGGCTCCTTTCACAACACTTTTTTAGAGATTTTGGAGTCGGTGAGTCGGGAAATAATTTGTCAACATGTTCAAAAAATGAAGGAGATCGTGTTGTCGAGTTGTCATTAGATGTAGGTTTCACTTTCTTTGGAGCATATTTTGTTTTTACCGGTTGAGAAGGCGATTTCATGTCGGTGGTTTCAGGATATGAAATCTTCCTCAATTGTTCTTTGATGTGTAGTTTCATGATGTCGTCAGCCTTCGAAAATCTCTCTTGTATTGCTTCTCATTGGTCAAAATTGAGATATTCTATTTCTCATCATCCATGCATCCATCATCATCGAACTTAAGTCATTTCCCATTGGTAAAACATGATATATGTTTTGCAGTCTCAATTTTTTTAAATTATAAGTATGTTTAATTTTTGTAATTCTCATGTGTAATTTATTAGAGAGAGAGAGAGAGAGAGAGAGAGAGAGAGAGAGAGAGAGAGAGAGAGAGAGTTTTATTAAAGGGAATGTTTTTCTTCAGTAGTCTTAGTTTCATTGTTGACTCGTATGAAACCTTCAGCAGTCTCATTTGTTGTAATTATTTAGTTGGAACCTTTAGTGATCCCTTTGTTGAAGCCTTTAGTAGCTTTCTTAACGAAACCCTCAGTGGTTTCCATTTTGAAGTCCTCAGTGACTTCCTTGGCAAAGCCTTTAGTAGCTTTCTGGGTGAAACCCTCAGTGGTTTCTTTGTTGGAGTCATTAGTGACCCCTTCGGCGATGTCTTCAGCAACTTCGACTATCACAACGTCGTTGGTGAAGTCCTAAGCAACTTCTACCGTGTTGACCATGGATGGCTCAGAGTAATTTGCATCTGCTACTGAGAGAGGATCAGAGTCTATCTTCATTTGATTCTTTGATTTTTCAGCGAACCTAAGTCTTCCTTCCTTGTTTGCTTTTTGAACAAGATCCCTAAAAAGAAAGCATTGAGAAGTTTTATGACCCAAAAAGTTATGGTATTTACAAAAACCTTTCTTTTTCCTTTTCTCTAAAGGAGGCATTTTAGCACTAGCGGGCATTATCATCTGGCCATCCTTAACTAACAAATCAAAGATTTTGTCACACTTAGTGACGTAGAAGGTATAAGTTATCTTAAGGAACCTATCACTTTTCTCTGAATTGACTGTATTTTTTCTATTTAACGGTGTTAAGACTTTACAAGAATAAGATGGAACTTGCTGAAGTTCAGCAAGGTCGATTTCGCTCTCGTAAAAAAAAGGATCACTACTCGTTTCTAATTTGTCTTCGTCAAATTCAACGTAGGCTACCCTTTCTTTTCTATTATTCTTGTTCGCCCTGGATTTCTCAGCCTTCAGACGTCCTACCTGTCGAACTCTGTCAACCAATTGGGCCATGCCTCTCAAGTATTCGTAATTGAGTAATCAAGTCCACCAGCGGCCATTTCGACCAACTCAAGCTCGCGCACTTGTGTGAAACATTCGACCTTAAGCAAACGAAACCTATTTAAGTAATCATCAATTGGCTCAGAAAATTTACTCTTAATACTGGCCAATTCTTTCAAACTTATTTTCGACTGCCACATGTAGAATTGTTCATGGAACAATCTTTCCAGTTGAGTCCAATTATGGATTGAATTTGCTGGTAATGTGGTGAACCAAGTTAAGGCATTCTTGGTAAGTGAACCTGGGAAATATTTCATCCTTAGGTTCTTAGTATTGGCAATTTCTCCTACCTCTATTAGGTATCTAGCCATATGTTCGACTGTAGACTCACTAGTATCCCCATAAAACTTAGTAAATTTGGGGACTTTCCATCTAGAGGATAATTTTGTTTGCAGAATATACTCCAAAAATGGTGATGTATAATTTGGCCTATGAAAGCCAATATTCACCCAATTCCTTGCCATAATTCTTTCGACCATGACTGTTAAGTTATTGTCTGCTACCATATCCTCTGATTTATGACTTCATCAGTGTTTTGGTTCCTGTTCACCATCACAAATCTTGGTCCCTTAGGATTTGTATCTCAATTCTAAAAAGTTCGACCCTAGCTGGTTCAACCCCTACTCCCTAGTTTCCCATGTTTTCTTGGGGCGTGTTTTGTTGGACTTGGTTAATTGTAGGGTCTTCTTCCAAGACTACCCCTGGGTTTTCTACCATATATTCCCTCTGGGGATATCGAGGGGGTTGTGGAACACCAAAGAAATCAACAATGCGCCTCATTTACCCTGCAGTTTGCTGGTTTGTTTGGATAGTGTTTTGGATTAAGGGGTTGAATATGACACCCATTTGTTGGGTAAGCATTTGGACCATCTCATGATTGCTTTCGTCCATCTGTTGCCTTATCACTACTGTAAAATTTTTGGTGATATTAGGTATTTGGGTAGGAAATCCTGTCCCTAAGGGCTGACTAGTTCGACCCATATTATTGATTCGTAAATTAGATCTTTGCAATGGTGAAGTTACAATCACCATTGGGTCTATGAACGCTTATGTGGTATTATGCAAACTCACCATCATTGATGTTGATATGCCATAAGGATGTTTGCGACCTATTGGGGGCATCGAGAATCCAAGCATATAAGGCATGAATAAATTATTCCCCACTAGGGGGGGGGGTCACTTGTGTAACACCCCAAATTCTTGGAATATTTATTTAAATATGAATTTCTTACTTTTGGTGATTTTCGGTGGTTGGTGTAAATATTGGGAATTATGGAGTTTTTAGTTATTTATTTAAATAATAGTATATAATATGAATATATTTGGTATTATTATTAATTTAAATAAATATAAGTTAATTTAAGGGCAAAGTGGGCTTTTGAGGAGGAGTTAGTGATGGTGAAATTGGAAAGCCCATTTTAAAGGCCCAAAGTTAGGTTTAACAAAAAGGAATTTTGAGAGAATTAGGATTCATTCTTGTTAGACTGTGAAAAGGGAAGAAACAGAGGTCAGAGCTCTGAGGAAGAGGACCGGGGCAAAGCTTCACGAGGTTTCCAAGAATCAAAGAGAAAGGCTTAGAGTCGGCAATTAAGGTATGAGGAGTATTGTCTTCATTGTTTTCAATATATGATTCAATGTATTTAAATCGATTTAAGGATTTAGGAGGTTTTTGAGTTTGAGGAAATTAGGCCTTCGTGGCCAAATCTGTTTTTGAGGTTGTTTAATTATGAGAAGTATTGCCTTCATTGTTTTCAATATATGATTCAATGTATTTAAAGCCGATTTAAAGATTTAGGAGGTTTTTGAGTTTGAGGAAATTAGGCCTTCGTGGCCAAATTTGTTTTTGAGGTTGTTTAAGTATAAGGTATTACCTTCATTGTTTTCAAAATGTGATTCAATGTATTTAAAGCTGATTTAAGGGTTTAGGGATTTTGAGTATTGAATTGTTGTTGCCTTTCTGGTGAGTTTAATGAGTTTGAGGGATTTGAATTGATGGCCTGATAGGTTTGAGGCTGATTTGGGAGTAAGGGAAATTAAGCCTTCGTGGCCAAAATTTGTTGTTGAGGTGTTAACCGTATAGGGTAATTGATTATGAGAACTCTAATAAATGTGGTAAAATTGTAAGGATTTTATGGGAATTGAAGGCGTAAGTGTGATACGGGATTGGCCTAATAAGTCGTAGATTTTGTGTCTTTATCGTCGTAATACCTTAGGAATGATTTATGGATGTTTTTGGGCCATTGGGGAAGGAAATCGTAGGGACTTTTGGGATGGTTTTGCTACTGATGCATAACAACGTTGTGCTGTAATCGCGAGTTTGCACAACGAACAATCCTTCGCACGACGAACCATCCAGCGAACGTAGCAGAGTTTCACGAATTGTGTTCTTGTGTAGTGCTGTCTTAATGCTTTGATGCTGTGATTTTCTGGATGAATTACCTTGAGAATGAAAGTGATTCCTATGTGATTAATACATGATTGTATGATGATTCCTATGAGCAATGATGATGAGTTATGATGTTTATTCCATGAGTTTTTGATGATTATATGATGACATGATTATTATGATGATTTTGATGAATGATGATGCATCTAATAAGTTTATTATGGGGATGATATTGATGTGTGCATCATGCATTCATATGCATTCCAGACTTCAGTCTAGTGTTTGATTCTTGTGGCTTCAGTCCCATTGTGTGGATGTGAAGTATTTTATTGTTCTCCGGTTCTTGTGTAGAATCGATCCTATTGATGGTGATCTATGGAGGGTTGATGGCCCAGTGTCCATCGAACTTTGATGAATTAGTACCACATGCATGAGTCTTGTTGCATTTGCATTTATGTGACAATTTGGTGTAATTTATGATAGTATGGCCTTTTAATGTTTCCTTGATGATTATGATGACGTTGAATACGAAAATGACGCTATTTTATATATTGATTCCTATATTTATTATTATGAATTGTTTTACTCACCCTGCCTGTTTGGATGTTGCCTCCACGTGGGTAACGTGCAGATGACTAGGTTTAGCCGTGGATGTCGTTGAGGACTTCTTGGAGTTTTTGACTTTTGGTTGACTTAAAGGGTCTTTCTCTGATAGTGTAACATCGGGTTGGGGTCTTTGAGTTAAACCATATTTTATTGATTATTGTTATTTTGATTATGTTGCTGCGCAAGGAAAATTTTGGATTTTGCCTTTTTGAGTTCCGCTGCCTTTTGAGCAATTTTTAAGTAATTTTGGGAAAACCCGTTGTTTACGGAGCATTGACTTTTATTTGAGTTATTGAGAAATGTACGCCCTTTGAGGTGATTTTTATTGTGTTTAATATTTAACTCTGATAAATGTGATTGGTTTACCATTATATTTGTAGGGTAGAAAAGATTGTTATGACTTGTGGACCCTTTGTTCCCACATAAGACAAAATGAGACCACTTTGAGCAATTAATTCCACAAGCATCGTACTTGTCGTGGATGGTACTATTTCAGACACTAACATTGGAATCGTATTTCCCCCTGTCAAAGAAGAAGGGGTGGTTCGAGATCATTTGGTGGATTTTGATTCACCATCCTCCTTACGTATCTTCTCCTTGGTCTCTCCACTGGGCGTGTCAATTTGTTTACCGTGAAAATTGGTAAACATCCGCTGGTCTCCAAAAATTGGTTTACTTTCAGGAACAACTAGTGAATCCTAGGACATAGCTATTGTTTAATTTGTTTATGAAAATTCTAAGAACACTTCGACATCATTCATGTTCGCAAAAGGTTATTCAAAGTTTTAAAATGTAAATTTGCAGAATTGTAAAAGATTGCAATAAAGAAACTTCAAAGTGAAATTGCAATGAAGAAATAAATGGTAATCTGAAGATAACATTCAATTGAAATAAAAGATGATGTTTCAGTCGTACATTCTCAATAACAACTCTTTTCTTAATTAACTTAGATACTTTGAGTGATTTTATGAGTATTGTACAATAATTGAACACGCGGAAATCCTAAACACTAAGACTTCTATTTATAACATGTCGAAAATAACTCTCTTCAACGAACATTCCTCCTAAAAATAACACGTTTTTCTCTACATGTCTTTATTCAGCCACAACTCTCCACTCGTCTTTTCTAAGAAACTGGTAAGGACAAAAGACAATTATTATCTGTATTTTGAAATTCAAAACTCCTGTCCAAAGAGAGCTTTGTACACCCTCCGTCGGACTTACTATCCAAACTTAAAAATTATTTCTAAGTATTTTTCCAGCATGTCATTCTCATGAAGACCTCTTTGACTAGGACCTTTGTATATACTCCTGCCGAATTCAGTAAAAACTCAAGAAACACTTGCTCTTTGCTTATTATTCTTAAACAAAGCTTGACGTCGAAATTCCCAGCCAACACATACACCTTCATGTGGTTCGCGAGTAACACTAATTTTGAGAAGAAATCAACAACCAATTCATCTTCTTTCATCTGTGGTATCTCAAACTTCTTTCTCAGTGTCTGCAACTTCACTCTCTTCAATTTTTCATCTCCTTTGTACAAGTCCTTTAACTTGTCCCACACTTCTTTAAAAGTTTTTTTTTGTTTAATGATCTTCTCAAACACATTAGGATATACACATTGATGAATCTAGAAAAAGAGATTTCCCATCTTTCTTCCGTTATTTCTTATGTGCAGCCTTCTGAACATAACTTGCATTCGTTCCCAATGCAGATACTCCATCATTCACGATTTCAGCCACATCTTGAAACATGCAGATGACCTTCATTTGCGCAACCCACCTCTCGTAGTTCTCCCTTTTGAAAATCGATAGATCCCATCGAAATTGCATTGATGTTGTATTACTGTTTTTCATCACAGATTCTTTCTGAATTGCAACCGGACTCGTTGATACCAACTTGTTGGAACAATTGGAATTTCAAGAATAATGAAGAAGAAGGAGGAGAGAGAGAGAGAGAGAGAGAGAGAGAGAGAGAGAGAGAGAGAGAGAGAGAGAGAGAGAGAGAGAGAGAGAGAGAGAGAGAGAGAAACTATACGTGAAGAGGAAATTTTATTAAAGTGAATGTTTTTCTCTGTTATTTATAATGTTACCTGTATATTTAGGCAATCCAAAACATACAAGCTTACAAGCTGCATCATTCTACTCAGTCGAATGCATGCTTACATAATCTGACAATTGCATGTTATATTTGACTCTGTCGAATACAAGTAACTTATACTAGACTCATTACTTTGACTAGATCGAACACATCTGTGTCTAATACAGTCTTTTCTAAAAAATAATGAATTCAATATTCTAACATGAATAAGGAATGACCATGACAAAATATGCTTTTGGTAAAGTCCAACTAGGAATAGAAACTGAGCTAGTTACCCAAAGTGGCATGGTCGCCCAAATGAGAGTGGCTAGTTGTCTGATGCGATTTGAGTCTCTCACCCGTGATCTCCCTCGTTTATCACACATGTATATAATTGTAGAAGTATACCAAAGATGAAGGAAAATTGTCTCCCCGCGATCTGGGGAGAAAGAACTCTCTCTTCCTCCACATTCTTGATGATGGAGTTATGAGATCCATTATTAGCTAAGTCCATGTTTCTCTATAAATACCTCAAACCTCCAAGGTATAGACGGACACAAATCCCAAAAGATAAAAAACATAATCTCTCATAATTATTATGCAGATTGGTCCTTGTTCTGTCACCATTGTACTTTTAAAAAATTTATGATTATAAATATAAAAATATAAATAAAATAACATTTTTTATTTATTTTTAGAGTGTGTTTGTTTTAGGCGAAGAAAGAAGTTGGTAAGAGAGAAGATGAAGAGAAATATTTTTATTTCTCTAGATTGATTTAATAAGAAAGAAAAAGAGAAATTCTAATATCTTTTAAAATGAAAAGAAAGAGAATTTTTTTTTTATTCCATACTTATCCTTGTATATTCTAACCCAATAACTTGATGTTAAATACATAGTATCATATATATTTTTACACTAAATATATTTTATCTTTCCTAAAACTTTAAACATTTATTTTCACTCTTTCTCTCATATTCTTCTTAGATCAAACAACACTTTAATTTATTTTTTAAAATTTTTTTTTTATTACTCTCTTCAACATTCTCTTTCCCTTATTTTTCTCATCTTACTTCTATTTACAGCCAATCAGACGTCTGGAAATATCATAAAAAGTGACGAGTTCTACTCTTCTTTTTTGACTTTTCTATTTCTCTTCTGCATCATTCAAAATAAAATCACTCACTCTTCCTTCCTTAGTGGTTGAAATAAAATAGGATTCGTTGCATAAGTCAAAAATGGTGAATGGAATGTTGGTAAGATAGGTGAGCATTATAACAAAAATCATAATTATAATTATAAAATTTATTATATAGCATAGCATATAGATTTAAGTGAAAATTCTTTTACAATTAAATTTGAAAAGAAAAACAAACTAGTTTTACTTCATTATAGTTGAATACATTTTATTCAAATTATTTTTTTAAATTTTTTTAATACTTTTGAATTTCTTACCTTGTATTCTTAGACCGCAATTATACCATCTTAATTCAATTTTAATTGCAAAAATTGGGTCCTCCTTATTATTTCGTCGGCAAATTAAAATTATTCCATTATTGTCGGAAAGTAGAAAATTTTCCTTTTCCAATACGGATTAATAGAGACAGAAAGACAAAGATCCTGAAAAAAAAAATGAAATAAAAATGATGCACTGGAGTTAGCTTTCTACATGAGCTTGGTCCCATTAAAGCATAAAGAAACATGACCAAAAATGTCCTTGTCATTTCAATTGATATAGAAAAAGCATACTAAAGCTTAAACCTGCAGAAGAAGGTATGGGCCAACATCAAACAACCTTTAAAAAACACAAAAAAGAAAGCACCTAGATATAAATAAATTTGTATATAGTAATTTTGAATAAAGATGGAAAAGAGTTGGATAATAATGTATATATGTTAACGTGAAAGGGGGGCAAGTCTGATCACAACATCAAGATATGCAAAACCCTTAAAAGATGAACCCACTATTCATATTATTTCCTTTTTCATTGTTAATAATGGAATAGTACTTGCATTTTACTTTGCTTTCATTGGAAAAAGGAGTCTCTTATGAGCTCCCAACCTAATTATTTCACCACCATCAAATACTATAGCTCAGGGTTTTTGTGGGGGCCATGCAAAAGACATACAATATCATATGATCATGGTATGAGAATATATATATATATTGCAAACCAATTTCTGTTAAGGAATAGACTTCATCTAGGAAAACAACAATGAGTCAATGTTCCAAAACTATAAAATAAATGTTTTTTTTTCTTTCTAAATCTTGATATTCAACCTTATGATTTTACTATCAATTAATTTAAAAGATTAATTGTCGTCTATTTATGAGAATACTATTTAAAATATATTTAACAGAAATTTGAGATATTAAAAAGAGCACACGCTCAAAACATAAACATTTATCACTACTTCAAAATCTTAAAACATAAGAGTGACAGAAAAAATCCACTTTAATTCGATTGGAGGTTTTCCTCAATTATAAAATATTAAAAAAATATCGTGTAATAAGAATACTAGTACAACCACAAATCAGTCTCTTTTAAATTATTATGAATTTTATTATTTACTTTTCATAATTTAAAATATTAATTATATTATCAACACTTTAATATTTTCATTATACTTTATTACTTAAAATTTTTCAAAATTATTTTACTTTATTATTTATTATTTGATGTTTGGAAAATAAACAATTTTTATTAAAAAAAAAGTATTTATTCATTAATAAATTATATGTAACTTAACCGGTGACACTTGAACTAGCATACTCAATTCATTTAAATCTTGATTGAATTAAAAAAAGTATGGAAGAAAGTATAAAAGAAGAAAGACCATTTCAAAGGCACCTTGCTGGCCACTCAATGAAAAAACTATACACCTTTTAATGAAATTATATTCCCTAAAGCACTAACCCAACTTGATGGCCGTCCTAAGATTCTATTTCGATTGTGCCCATAAACTAGATAATGACTTCATTTTATGCTGATTTATGGACATGTGTAGTTTCACTTACTTTATAGCACTAATTAAATAAACTCCTGAAAATACAATATTGGTAATGTCTTAATAAAGCTGATATCATCTTCACACACCAAAACACCAAACTCTGCTATCTTCTTTTGGACAAATTTAGGAAAATAAATTAAGATTATTGTTATGGTAGGGTAGAGTAAGGCTAATAAGTTGGTTAGCTACTATTAATGATCTTAAACTAAAACATTAAATATTATCCAATCAAAGTCTTGTCCTTTTTAACTATAATATGTCTTGCCTTATATTGTTAAATCTCCTCTGGTCAAATCTATACATCACAACCAATTGCTTAATTAGATTAACTATAATTCAATTAATTACTTTATTAATCATCAACAACCATGTACCTGGTCAATAATGTGCTTGGAAACCTATATACTTGGATTGTGACATTTAGTTATTTTAGCCAGAAATTAATACTATACTATTAAGAACAATAAAATGATTAATTATCAATATCACAAATTCACAACCACTAGATAATTTATTACTACTAATTTTCTTAGGTTATTGAAAAGGTCCTAATGGTCCCAATTTTTATGATAAACTTAAAAAGAAATAAGTATGACCATCACAACTAATTAATATTTTCCTAATATTAAAAAAATTTCGAAATAATAAGAAAAGAGAGAGTAAATTAGGTTATGATTCCTTTTTCATTAATCAATACATGCAAATTGCTTTGGTAAACTCTGAAAATAAATCACAAATACTAAACGAAAAAAAACCAAGTTTCCAGTTACGCACGTGCTAAAAGAACTACAAACACGTGCGAGTGTCAAGGCCTCCATGCACTGGCCCACACCACCGGTTGTTCCCTCCACGTCAGAAATATTCCGGCGTCGCTACACGGCGTCATTGACCACCCTTCTTTATATCTTCTCAACAACGCTCTCACATCATCGCTAACTTCATCACTAAACGCCACCGTATTAAACCCTCCACCATGCAAACGCTGCGACCACCTCACCGCGGTCTCCCTCCGTTCCATCGACTCCGCCGGAGCACACGCCACCAAATCAACTATCCCTCTCCCCGCTTCCCTTTCCAGCATCAAACGCTCGTTACTCGTCTTCGGAAAACTCTCTTCCAATGCCTCGAAATAAACCCTAAACCATCTCAAACACTCTTCAAAACCTCTCACAAATTCAAATCCTTCGAAACCAAAATCCAAATCAGCTTCCTCTTCAACCACAGTAACTATCCTCGGACGCAACCTCATCAACGAACCTACCAACGCGTCTCGACAGTTACTGTTACGGTTTCCGTTACTGTTACCATTACCATTACCAACGCTTATCGAATGCAAAGTATTAACACAATTAACCGCCAACGCTTCATCATCCTTAATATCCAAACTGGAAAAATCCAAATCGGAAAGATCACCGGCGTGATGAATAACGTTGAATTTAAACGGAACTCCCATAAGTCTAGCGAATTTCTCCAATCTTGCACCAATTTCCTTCATAACCTTTTGAACTGAACCACTAGCGGTTACAACCGTGGTTAAACGGAGATGCGGAGTGTCGTCGGTTCGAGTCGCCAACGCTTCGAAAAGCGTAGGCCATTGAGTGCAGTAAGTATTACTTATATCAATTATATGCAACTTGGAATCTCCTTCTAAGGCTTCTAATATTGCGCCATTGCAAGCTACATGGCCGAAAGTTGTCCATGGACTAACTTCTTGAAATTTCAAAACCGTTTTTCGCGTTGATTCGAACGAGCAAGTTTTTTCTGAAGCCGAAGCTAGGGTTCGAAACGTCCGGGTACCAGCTTCGGTCATTCGAGAGAATAAAGCTTGGAGAAAATACGCGGAGAGTTTTTGTTCTGTGTCGCCGTAGGGGGAGCTTAGTTCGTTAAGCATCCACATGAGTTGTTGTAAACGATTGCTATTTTTTTCTGCTATGGCACGTGCGGTTTCGAGGAGGATGTTGTGGGACCACTTTCCGGTTAATTCGAAGCTGAAATGATCAGTTGGAGGTGGTGGTGGGGGTGTGGGTGTGGGTGTGGAGGTGTTAGTAGTGATTGAAGTTTGTGGTTGTTGATTATAAGGATAGTAGTGTTTGGAAGAAGATGAGGAAAGGTCTTCTTCATCCATGAAAAAGTTGAAGCATTCTTCTTGTTGTTGTTGAGGGTAATATTGATGATAGTTTTGTTTGGAGGATCGAGAGCTACTAGATGTTGTTGTTGTTGTAGAGTTGAGAGATTGATGAGGTTGGTGTTGGGGTTGAAAACTGACAAGTCTAAACAACGTATCCATTTAAGTTGTATGAGACCCACATCAATAATCTACACAAAGGTATAGCAATATTGCATGTAACGTGTTTTTAATGATGATGGTGGGAACAAATTTGGATTGTAGTTAAGTTAATTTGGAAGGGTGAAATGGGAATTAGAAATTTTGATAGAGAGTGGTGGGGTGGAGGTGACTCAAATAGAATGAATTATGGTGTTTTTTTAAAGGGAAGTGGAGTATTGAGTGGTGATTTATGGTCTTTTTCTTTATTGAAAATAAGGGGAGTATGTTATGGAGAGAAAAGAAAGTGGATTGATTGGTGAATAAGTAAATGGCCTAGCTGATGCTAAAAAAGGAATAGGGTCTGACAAAAGATGAAAATTAACAAAGTGCGTAGTGAGAAGAGACACTTTTTATTCTTTGAGAGAGAGGGAGAGAGCAGGCGTGCCAGATGGGAAGAAAGAGTAAAGGTGCCGGCGTGAATTAGATTCATCAAACTCACTAAACATTCATCATTACTTGAGTTTCTTGCCTCCTAATCCTTCTTCAAACACTGCAAATTTATGTAATGATGTGTTTGTAATACCAAAATGCACTCCTTCGAATACTTCTAGGGCATGCCTTCTTACTTTATTTGCACACTTATCTGTTGGTTTATAATATAACTACACACTAATCAACCCAAAGCTAGCACACCCACTCTAGTTAGCACACATACACTAACTCCTTAAAATTTAGTTGGTCTAACATATGCAACAATCCGTAGTTCTTGTTAGAATATATTACCTATTATATTAACCATACATATACATACGTGGTCAACAATACTGCATCTAACAAAAATACAAAAATGATTTTAGGTTTTATCTTTAAACACACTTCAAACACACATTCTACACAAATTTTGAATCACACTCTAGGAGTGTGAGTTTTTAAAATTCGGAAATGCATCTTCGTAATCTGTCTGTAGATGCATCTCGGTAGCGTTAGCAGAAAATCAGAAAGTTATATTTTGATAAAATAAAATTACTATTTATAACATAAAATCAACATTATATAGGTGATGTTAATATAAAATCAAACATTACATTTTAATATCCAGGCAGACTCCAAAATCTTCATAATATATTCGCCTAATTTTGAAATTGTTGCTTCCACCTCGATTGAAACTTTTGTTTTGAAACGGAAAAATATATCCCACATAGTCTTTACATCTATATTTATCTTGAGCTCATAATTGTTGAATTTAATCTTGACTTCGTTGTTAATTGACAGTAAACAGTACTCGAGTTTCACAATTTTTCAATTATCATAGTAAGGTAGGAGATTTTGCACTTCGTATTGCATACCTGCAAAATGGATGTACTCATTGATCTTAAATTCTTGCACGTGTGTCGGGTTAGAAAAGAAGACATTTGCGACTTACTAGACAGTGTTCATTTGCGACATTTTTTGTTTATATGAGACATGATACAAGAGCCTATATTTATATTAGTTGTAAATATGTGTTAGAACAAGATTTTGGTTCTGCATATAATCTCTAGTTTTGATGATAACAATGCATATATTTTATATGTAACAATTTTGTACTCTAATAATTTTATAAAGTGTGCAGATATAAAGTTTAAATTGATTCTGGATAACTCTCAAGAAATCTCATCAGAATCTTTTCTCGCACGCCTTAAGAAACTACTTCGACCGCTTCTGAAGAAACATCAGCAGTTCTGATTAATGTTGAATGACTCTAAAGAAAAATAAAGTTGTGTGCTTCTCAGATAAGTTTTGCTTCCAACTTTGGAGTCAAGATTCTGGGTTCTGAAGATTTGTCATGTCTCTGCTGATAATCACGCTTCTGACTTTGACAGAACAACTCTAAGAAGACTTAAGTGAAGTCAGCTTCTGACTCTGAAGACTCTGATACCTCTCAATACATCTATCTTCTAAACTCATCATCACTTCACCATCAGAAGAATTCCATCAGAAGATAAGATCAAAAAACTTACGCTGAAAGAATTCGTACAACAGTAGAATCCCAATTTGGAAATAAGTGATTGTGTGCTAATATTGTTAAGGAATATTTGTGAGACTTTACTACTCATGTCTTCCACATTCTCCGGATTACCGTTATGCCAGTTGGAACTGATAGTGACACTTGTACCCTCCAACGTTCAACCATTGAGCCTATACAAAGGGGTCACTACTTTATTGTAAAGATAGAACAATAAACAACATTGAAAGAGTGAAAAAGCACAGTCTCAAAATCCTATCAGAGTATTTTTTTAAACACAAAGAGTTGTCGCTCATATTTGTGTAATGCTCTTAATTTGTTTCATTTGTTTTTCAGAAGCACCATTGTAAACACTTTCTTTTTATTTTCTTTGATATTATTTTTCCTCAAGTAAATAAGTTTTAGTCTGTATACTTGAGAGGTCTAAGGTGTTTTCTAACACTTAGACGGACTTTTTGTAATCTTTCAAGATTAGCGGATTAAGTCCTTATTGAAGGCGAAATCACCTTGGCGGGTGGACAAGACGTAGCCTCGTTATAGGTGAACTTGTATAAACCAAACGTATCACTATTTTTCTTAGTTTATATATCTTTTTTGTGTTTGTAAAACTTTTCTTTGATACCAGCCTATTCTCTTGTTCCGAAGATGCATCTCCGAAACCTCTCTTGATCTAGAAAGAAAACAAAACATGTGTGTTTTGTTTGGATGACAAATTTGTTGGCAAAGATCAAAATGTATTAAAATATTTAAAATTGTATACACTTTATTAATATTAATACACAATTACATATAATTAATGCACAAGTCTCGACTTTTGTTGTTGAATGATCCGTCCACGCCACTGATGTAAGTGGTATAGGGCATCTTGGTTTCAAATAAACTTGAACAAAGCGTCGTGATTTTGAAAGCCATCCAATATACATAATACAGTCATTTGGATTTTGAGGTGGTATGGTGCGTAGTGGAACAAAAAGTTTATGAAAAATCGTATCTTGTAAGATCAATACACACTTGTCGTACCCCAAATTTTGCGTGGTTTTCTTTGTATAGTTTTAAGGAGCTTTTCACTTCAAACCAATAAGATAACTTGGTTGGTAGTTTGGTAAAGGGTTAAACAAAATGGCACAAGTTCAAATCTAATTGTATGCATATTTTATTATTATTTTCATTTTTTTAATAGGTGTTTTTAATTATTATTTACTTTATTCATTATATATATATATATATATATATATATATATATATATATATATATATATATATATATATATATATATATATATATATATATATATATATATATATATATATATATATATATATATATATATATATATATATATATATATATATATATATATATATATATATATATATATATATATATATATATATATATATAATATTTTCTAATATGTCATTTTTGTTTCTAATTGGTCAAAGTTTTTCATTCTTTGTCACTCTTGTTTCTTATTAATCAAGACTTGTCATACTTGTTTTTTCTCACAGTGTGTCATTCTTGCTTGTGTTTGGTTTTAATTTGTCATTCTTACTTTTGATTGGCCGGGATTTGTCACTGTAACGGATTTTCTTTTTTTGTTAACCTAAAAAATCAATTTAAAATACAACAAGAATCACAATAGGAAACCACTTTTTTTTTTGCAGAATAGAAATCCAAAAAATATTAGTTTCTTCACATTGGAGAAGTTAGCCAAAAACAAAATCCTAACCTCCTTTCTTGCATGCTGACGTCACATGTACTTTGCAAAACAAAAAAAAAAAAAAAAAAAAAGAAAGAAAGAGAAGTTAGAAAAACAGAGGGAATTACAATGCAAAAGAAGAAGAAGGGAGAAGTCCGCTTACACGGTCAAGACACTCCAGGTTGCTTCTCCTTCTTCGTAGCTTGCATATTTTGTTGGTGATGATGATTATTTTAGATTTAATCATGTTTATAGGTTTGATTTTAAGTTGAAGTTAATTTGGTCATTCTAAATTCTTATGTTCATGTTATCTTGTGAATTTATTTTTTAATATTTGAATGAACTTAAGCAATACTCCTGATGAGTCTTAATGTTTTGTCTTTTAAAAAATTAAAATAATGTTATTCATTTTAATCTTAGTCAAAATACCAAAAAATACAATTTAATTTATTTAGTTAAATGATTTATTACATTAAAAATATTTAAAAAAAACATAAAAACGATTAAATGTCCTATTTTTTAAATTATAGTTTCTCACTTTTTTTTAGTTTGATTTGTTTATTAAAAATAAAAAATGCAAAACACAAAAAAAAAAACTTGTCTTGTTATTATTAGGACATTTTAATTAAATTAAGAAAAACACACAAAAAAAATTAAGTTCACTCAATTTAATTCTAAAAGTACAAAAATATTCTTCTTCGCTAAAAATACAAAAATGTCTTTTTATTCAAATATTCAAAGACGGTTCTTTACTAGATTTTTCTATTTGTCTAAGTCTAAGTTTCACTCTAAGTACCTAAAATATTTCTTTCATAAAAGAAAATAAAAAATACACTTTATTATTTCTTTTAATTCAAAAAGTACAAAAAAATATCTTTTATATCACTTAAATCAAAATTTGTCTCTTATTTTTTAGTTTAGGTTTTTTTATTTCAAATTAAAAAAAAAACAAAGAAAAAACAAACTTGTACATACTTGTTGGGATTCCCCGATTAAATTACAATATTCATATCACTTGTAAATAAAATTACATGTTTCATCACTAACTTGTATATAGTTGTGAGATATTGGATCGAACTCTAGTATGTTGTCGGAGTAATGCGTGTTGTAGTCGAAAGTTTGTTCTAACATGCATTAGTCAATATTGCTAGGTATGTTAGCATGTTGAATTGAGCATTGCTTGTAAGCCCAATTGTTTAAGTTAGCTTGTACCCTAAGTTAGCTTGTAATGGGTAATTGTTAAAAAACCCATTAGGTTAGTGTGTTATTTTTCTTATAAATAGCATGCTAGTCTCTCATCTTGTATAAGGAAAAATAGGAAGATAAAATCCTAATTCAAGAGAGAGAGAGAGAGAGAGAGAGAGAGAGAGAGAGAGAGAGAGAGAGAGAGAGAGAGAGAGAGAGAGAGAGAGAGATTATCTGCTATTCTTGTATACTTGTAATCTTGTTTGAAAGAGAAAGGAAAGAATATCAGTTTATAACTAATTCTTGTTGTTTTTCCTTGTTTCTTTGTTAACCATAACCCTTGTGTGTTTCTTGATCATATAAAAATTGTTTATATTTTGTTTCAAGGCATCCTATTCACAACAAAATGGTGCGGTGAGCGTGAAGAAGATGCCTTCAACAAAGTATGAGATTGAAAAGTTCACCGGAGTGAAAGACTTCGGTCTGTGGCGCTTGAAGATGAAAGTCCTACTGGTTCAGCAGGGTTATTTGGAAGCGTTAAAGGGAGAGGCAACCATGGACGCTGCATTAATGGCAAAAGAAAAGACGACCATGATTAAGAAAGCCCACAATGCAATATTGTAGAGCCTTGGTGATAAGATTCTTCGACAGATATAAAAGGAGACTACAACATCTGGGTTATGATTGAAGCTTGAAAGTTTGTACATGACCAAATCTCTGGTGAATCGACTCTACCTGGAGCAAGCTTTGTATTCATTCAATATGAGTGAAGACAAAGTGTTGACTCTGCAGTTGGATATGTTCAACAAGATGATTTTTGATCTTGAAAATATTAATGTGAAGATCGACGATGAAGATCAATCACCATTGTTGTTGTGTGCTTTGCCCATAACACATGCTCGCTTCAAAGAAACTCTCTTATATGGAAGGGAGTCCCTGAGCTTTGAAAAAGTTCAATCAACCTTGTATTCTAAGTGTTGGTGTAAGCCCTAGAGGCCAATACTTTTTGGTACTTGTATCGGATTATTCGTTTAATAATAAAAGGCATTTCTTTATTATGTTTGTCTTACAGAATAATAAAGTCCCTAGAATAGTTAGTCTGTTTAATGAAATGTTAAGTGTGACTTAATCATGAGATCCCATTAAACATAAAGACATTATTCTTAAAATATCCGTAGTCAAGCTTTATTGCAAAGTGGGATAACATTAAAAGCATTGAGACTATTATGAAGATAGACTGATGATCACATCTCATGGATCATGGATAAAGAGTTATCAAATCTTGACATAGGTATAAATATTAGGAGTAATATTTATACCGGATTGACCCGCTATGAGAATACTACATAGTATGTTATGCAAAGTGTCATAAGTTATTCTCATGGTGATAATGGTGTATTACCACCCTTCGACCTGAAACCACTATGGACCCTAGATGTAGAGTCGGGTGCTTTATTGCTGATCAAACATTATCCGTAACTGGATGATCATAAAGACAGTTGATGGGCACTCCACGAAGCATGCTGAGGGACATGAGTGTCCTAGATGGAATTTGCCAATCCTGCATAACAGGAGAAATGTCTAAGGGCCCAATATTGAACTGGACAAGGATGACACAGTGTATGCCTTGTGTTCAATATAGACATAGGGGCAAAAGGGTAATTGTACAAACATATACTATCACGAAAAAGGTTTTGTCAGATCACATGACATTTTCGTGACTTGGGTAGCAGTGATGTGTTGCTAGATACCGCTTACTGTTTATTATGTTAAATATATAATTTAATATAATTACCAACGTTACGAAATCCTACAGGGTCACACACATAAGGACAGTTTGATGAGAGATAGAGAAATAAAAAAGGAACACCGTAAGGTACGGTGCACTTAAGTGAAAAATAGAAATTCGGATAATATAATAATAATTATTGTTATTTTATAATGGTTATAAAATAATAATAAAATAAATATATTTATTATAATAATAGTTATTATAATAATATATAATATTATTATGGATCATGTGAATTGGGTTTTAGCCCGCAGCCCACAAGAGAGTCTATAAAAGGAACCCTTGTGATGAAGCTTTCACTTGATGCAATTTCGTTTTTGATTCTCTTTTCTCACTCAAATAATTCCGTTCGTAAGCAGCTAGCACTGTGACCGGAAGCTGTTCGTGTGGACTGAGTAGAGGCGTTGCACTTCATCAACGCTTGTGATCGCTGCATCAAAGATCTGAATCGCCACAAAGAGGTAACGATTCTATCACTGACCATGCTCATTCGTAAGGATCACTAAAGGAAATTTTTGTTTTCCGCTGCGTTTAGATTGCAATTTTCCTTCACTAAGGATTTCAACGAACGAAAGGAGCATAAATTTTTGACGGTGGGCAAAGGTTTGGCAGTTAAGGGAAAATTCTTTGCGAAAGGATGGTAAGTTCGACAAGAAGAAAGGTAAAAGTCAGCAGAAGTCTTATAGTGGCGAAACATCTGGTATTCGATGTTATCACTGTAAGAAGGAGGGTCACACAAGAAAGGTGTGCCCTGAACACATGAAAGATCATGGAGGTAAGGATAATGGCAACACAACCATTGTTTAAGATGACTTCGACTCATCTAATGCTCTTGTGGTTTCAAGTGGCGACTCAAGAAAAGACTGGATTATGGATTCAGGTTGCACTTGGCACATGACTCCAAACAGAGAATTTTTCGAGAAGCTATGTGATCAAGATGGTGGATCGGTGCTACTGGGAAACAACAAATCTTGCAAAATTGCAAGTATTAAATCTGTGAGATTCAAGCTCCATTATGAGTCAATAAGGTTATTAACCGAAGTCAGGTATGTACCTGATTTGAAGAGAAATTTGATTTTTCTTGGTGAATTCGACAGGAAGGAATATGTTTTTCAAGGAGAGAAAAGTATCCTAAGAGTCATGAAGGGTTTGAAGGAAGTCTTGAGAGGCATGAAGTAACAAGGCTTGTATACCCTTGAGGATGAGGTTGTAAGTGGTTCAACAAATGTTGCATCCATGAAACCTGTGTCAAAGATAGAATTATGGCACATGAGATTGGGCCATGTTAGTGAAAGATGCCTGGTCGAATTGAGGAAGCAGAACTTGCTAGGAGGTGACAAAGTCGAAAAGTTGGAGTTTTGTGAATCTTGTGTATTTGGTAAATCCTGTAGGGTGAAGTTTAACAAAGGAAAACAAATAACACATGGATTCCTAGATTACATTCATGTTGATCTTTGGGGGGCCTGCAAGGAATCCTTCACACTCAGGTGCAAGGTATTTTCTATTCATTGTTGATGACTATTCTAGAAAGCTATGGGTATTCATTTAGAAGACGAATGATGAAACTTTTGAGAATTTCAAAAGTTAGAAGGTTATGATCGAAACTCAAGCTGGTAAGTAGGTTAAGAGGTTGAGAACTGACAATGGCCTTGAGTTCTGCAATGAAGCGTTTGATAGTTACTGTGTTGAGTATGGTATTTCAAGGCATAAGGCTGGAGCAGGTATTCCTCAACAAAATGTCTTAGCTGAGAGATTCAATTGAACAATCCTTGAAAGGTTAGATGCATGTTGGTTAGTGTTGGATTGAAGGAGGTGTTTTGGGCGGAGGCTGTTTCGACAGCAGCCTATTTGTTAAATAGATGCCCCTCGAATGCCTTGAGAATGAAGACACCTGAAGAGGTTTGGTCGGGACATCCACCTAGTCTCGACAGACTGAGAGCATGTGGTTGTGTGGTCAATGCTCATACTAGGCAAGACAAGGTCGAACGTAGAGCTTTGAAATGTATGTTCATGGGAAACCATCAAGGAGTCAAAGCTTATAGGCTATGGTGCCTAGAGCCAAGTCACATGAGGTGTATCACCAGCCGTGATGTAGTTTTCAATGAAGTAGAGATGACTTTCAAGAAAACTGATGATGCTGATGAAGAGCTGGAACAGGGAGAGATTCCTATCAAGGTGGAGCATGTTGATGCTAAATTACGTATCCTAAATGAAGTCGAAGAAGACACAAAAGATTTTGTCGAAGATGAGGAGACTGATAATGACTGCCTATTAGCAAGAGACAAGTCGAGGAGATTCATTAAGCCACCTCAGAGACTTGGGTATGCAGATCTTATAGCTTATGGTTTAATCTCTGCAAGTGAGGTTCTAGACGAAGAAACTAGAGACTATAAGGAAGTTATGAGGAGTCGAAAGAAGACTGAATGGCTGAAGGCCATGGATGATGAGATGAAATCTCTTCATCATAATAACACCTAGGAATTGATTGAGAAACATGTTAGAGCGAGGTTAGTCAATTGTAAATGGATCGAAGGAGTGGCATCGAAGAAATATAAGGCAAGATTGGTCGCTAGGGGGTTCACTCAGAAATAAGGTGTCGACTTTAATGATGCGTTATTTCATGTTGTGAAGCATAAATCCATTTGAATGTTGCTTGCCACAGTAGCATAGTTCAACCTTGAACTGGAACAGATGGATGTGAAGATTGCGTTCTTGTATGGTGATTTAGATGAAACAATTCTTATGAGGCAACCTGAAGGGTATGTCGAAAAAGGGAAGGAAAATTATGAGTGCAAGTTTATGACAAGTTTATGACACGCATAGGAGATTCGACAAGGAAAATTATGAGTGCAAGGAAAATTAGAGACTATAAGGAAAATATATGGACTGAAACAATCTCCTCGGCAGTCGAATAGGAGATTCGACAAGTTTATGACACGCATAAGTTTCATTAGAAGTCAGTTCAACCACTATGTTTACTTCAGATTTTGACCTGGTAATTCATTTGTTATTTCGTTGCTTTATGTGGATGATATTCTAATAGCAAGCAATAATGTCGAAGATGTAATAAGGGTGAAGGCTGAACTCAATAAGGAGTTCGACATGAGGAGCTGGGAGCTATGTACAGGATTCTTAGGATTGACATCCGAAGAATAGAAAATAGTTGAAATTATGCTTATCTCAAGAGGCATACCTATGGAAGATTCTCGAAAAGTATGGTATGTCGAATTCAAATCTTTTTGTGACTCCGACAAACCCTTAATTCAAGCTGAGTATAGATCAGTGTCCCAACACTGATGTCGAAAGAACTTATATGAACAACATTCCATATGCTAATATAGTGGGTTCTTTGATGTATGTTATGGTCTGTACTAGACCCGACTTAGTATATGCAGTAAGTCTTGTAAGCAGATACATGGAGAATCCTGGAAAGGCTCACTGACAAGAATTGAAGTGGATTCTAAGGTACATAAATGGGTCTCTAAATAGAGACCTAATTTATGGTGGAGCCTTGGGTGAAGGTAGTAAAGCAGCAATTGAAGGATATGTCGACTCTGATTATGCAGGTTGTATGGATTCCAGAAAATCTATTTCTGGATATGTGTTCACTATGTTTGGAACAACAATCAGTTGGAAAGGAACACTTTAGAAGGTTGTTGCCTTATCTACCACTGAAGCGAAATATATCGCCTTAATTGAAGTTGTGAAGGAAGCATTGTGGCTTGAAGGTTTTGCAGAAGAGCTGAAACTTCAAGGTCGAGTTACCACCGTTAAATGTGATAGTCAAAGTGAAATATATATGTCAAAGAATTTAGCCTATCATGAACGAACCGAGCACATTGGTGTGAGGCTGCATTTCATCAGAGAGGTAATCGAGCATGGAGAAGTCCAAATGCTGAAGGTTTCGACAGATCATAATGTTGCTGATATGATCACCAAGACGTTGCCCAGTTGTATGTTTTTCCACTATATGCAGTTGATAAAGCTGCATGAATAAATCTAGTTTCTTGATGTTATAGAGTTAGACCCAAGGTGGAGATTTGTGAGATATTGGATCAGACTCTAGTATGTTGTCAGAGTAATGCGTGTTGTAGTCGAAGTTTGTTCTAACATGCATTAGTCAATATTGCTAGGTTTGTTAGCATGTTGAATTGGGCCTTTCTTGTAAGCCCAATTGTTTAAATTAGCTTGTACCCTAAGTTAGCTTGTAATGGATAATTGTTAAAAAGCTCATTAGGTTAGTGTGTTATTTTTATTGTAAATAGCATGCTAGTCTCTCATCTTGTATAAGAAAAATAGGAAGATAAAATCCTAACTCAAGAGAGAGAGGTTATTTGTTATTCTTGTATACTTGCAATCTTGTTTGAATGATAAAGGAAAGAATAACAGTTTATAGTCAATTCTTGTTGTTTTCCCTTGTTTTCTTTGTTAACCATAACCCTTGTGTGTTTCTTGATCATATAGAAACTGTTTATATTTTGTTTCAATGCATCATATTCACAACAATAGTTGAATAGCTTTTCACAATCAAATTTAATTAACAAAAAATAACAAAAAGGTAAAAAAAAACCTTTTTTCAAAAATTAAAAACAATTGTCACCCATGAAATCTCTTTTGTGCACTTGTCTCAATTTAAATAAAAAATAATCATAAAATGATAGGGTAAGTCATTTCGACGTGAAACAAAAACAAGCACTAAAGCCTCCATCGTGCGAGCATTCAAGTCAACGTTTAAATGCAAGAACTTGACTTAAACCTCATCCAATAGAATCAATCAACCAACACTATATTATTATGAACTACGATGCTTTGATTTTCTCACTGTACTATGAGAATACGTAGGCACGAGGTTTTGAACCTTGGCGAGCACAATAATTAAAAAACTTTTCTTTTTCTATCTTTTTGTAAATAATTCTCCTTTTTTTTGTAAATATCTTAATAAATAATAATAAAAAAAATAAAACAAACATGCCCTTAACAAACAATCAATGTTAAGGTGGTTTCCATTGAGTACAACAAATGCAATGGGTGTTTATACATTCCCTTCACATAACCAACTCGTGAACCCATATTTGGTTGCGATGACCATTTTAGCATTTTCTTTTCCTTAGGGTCTTATCGTCATTTCCCCTTTCTTTAGAAATAAATAAAAAACAGTGGCGACTCTATTAGTCATCTACTAACGTGTGATGCGTTTTGCGTGGTCGTATTTTTCGAGATGTGATAACACTCTATTAGATGACCCATTTTGGGATTCTAAATTCCTATGTTCATGTTTTGTTGTGAGTTTTTTTTTAATATTTGAATGAATTTAAGCAATACTCCTGATGATTCCTTAATATCTTTTCTTTTAAAAAATAAAATAATGTTTTTCATTTTAATCTATAATAAAAAATACCAAAAAATACAATTAAATTTATTTATTTTAGTTGGTTTATAACATTAAAAATATTAAAAACACATAAAAAAATTAAATGTTCTATTTTTTTTAATTATACGTTCTCACCTTTTTTATCTTGATTTGTTTATTAAAAATAAAAATGCAACACACAAAAAAAAAACTTATCTTCTTGTTATTATTAGGATATTTTAATTAAACTCAGAAAAACACAAAAATATTTTAAGTTCACTCATTTTAACTCTAAAAATACAAAAATCATTCTTCTTCACTAAAAATACAAAAATTTCTCTTTATCCAAAATATTCAAAGACGGTTCTTTATTTGTCTAAGTCTAAGTTTTACTCTAAGTACCTGAAATATTTCTTTCATTAAAAAAAATACAAAAATCCTGTTTATTATTTCTTTTAATTCAAAAAATTCTTTTATATCACTTAAATCAAAATTTGTCTCTTATTTGTTTTTTAGTTTAGGTTTTTTTATTTTAAATTCAAAAATAACAACAAAAAAAAAACAAACTTGTACATACTTAAATTAAAATATTCACATCACTTGTAAATAAAACTTCATGCTTTCGTCACTAACTTGTATATAGTTGAATTGTTTTTCACAATCAAATTTAATTATAAAAAAATAATAAAAAGATTAAAAAAAACCTTTTTTCACAAAAAAAAAAAAAAAACAATCTTCACCCATCAAATCTCTTTTGTGTCCTTGTGAGCCTGTTTCAATTTTATAAAAAAAGTCATAAAAGGATAGGCTAGGCTATTTCGACGCAAAAAAAAAAAACAAGCGCTTAAGCCTCCATCGTGCGATCATTCAAGTCAACGTTTAAATGCAAGAACTTGACTTAAACCTCATCCTGTAAAATCAATCAAACAACATTATTTTTTACGAACTACGGTGCTCTAATTTTCTCACTGCAATATGAGAATACGTAGGCACAAGGTTTTGAACCTTGGCGAACACAATAATCAAAAACTTTTATTTTTCTATATTTTTGTAAATAATTCTCCCTTTTTTTTGTAAATATCTTAATAAGTAAAAATTAAATAAAACAAACACACCATTAATAAACAATCAATCTTAGAACTTGAGGAGGTTCTCGATTAGTGCAACAGATGTGAGAGGTGCTTATACCTTCCCTCACATAACCGACTCGCGAACCCATATTTGATTGTGATGGCCATTTTAGCCTTTTCTTTCCCTTAGGATTTTATCGTCATTTCCCCCTCCCTTAGAAATAAATAAAGAATGGTGGCGACTCTATTAGTCATATGCGAGTGCGTGATGCTCTTTGTGAGGTCGTACTTTTCGAGATGTGATAACACTCTATCATACGCATTTGCTATGAGATAACCCATTTTAGGGAAGTATATCCATTTTTTCTCCGATGTTGGTCAATTAGTGCAAGGAATAAGAGGCTTGTAAATTACATCAAATTTTTTTCTTTTTATAAAGCCGTGTGTATGATTCTTTATGCGTCATTAACTCAAGGATAAACTGTTGGCGAACAAATGTTTGATCATCTTATACTTCTCCAAGGCAAGAGGCCTAATTTGGCTGAAGTCAAAGGGAAAGGAATGTTGACCTCCCAATGGCCCTTGGATTGCTCATATGGCTTTAACTACCTTATATGATACAACAAACCGTGCCATCAGATTAACATACTTTAAAGTCACCTCTGATCAAATGGCACCTTTCATTCTCTCGTTTTCAATCTCCCTCGCTTCATTTTTTCAGAAAAAAATATTCCCACCTTACTCATGATTTCAAAATAATTCAACACTCTTAAATCAAAATAAAACACACCACACCAAAATAAATGTGATCAAACTCCTCACAGGTCAATCATTAAAATAATATAAATTAGGAAATCAAGAGAAAAAAAAAGTAGAACATGATGAGTGTTCATCCTGTTCAAGAACCATAAGATTCGAATTACACCAATTATTTGTAATCAAAGCGAATTGGCATGGGTAAAATAATAGGCATGAGTGCAAAAGCATATATCAAGCAAATAAATACAAGAAAAATGAAGAAAAAACACCTAATTAGAGCTTTTCATGTTCCCAAAATCCGGTGACTCTTTGAGTTTTCTAGTGAGCCTCAACAACTTTCTAGTGAAGCTCGAGATCTAAGGTAATCATGTTTTCTGACTCATTTAGCTTCTTTTCTGCTCTCTTCTTTCTACTTCTTCTTTATCTCCACTTTAGAATTTACTTAAATCTCCATCTCAATCCCTCAAAAATTCTACCTTTGTTTTTATTTGGTTTTGTCTTTTAAGATAATTTTGAAAATTAATAGAGGTTAGTTGGAGGTATTTGAAGAGGCTTTTCTAATAAGGGATATGAAGGTGCCTCATTTAAGCTTTTAGCGCTCTCATAGTGTAAATGGTAGCTCTCAGATTTTGTATCCAATCCCCCCTGAGTGAGTGAACTCTCTTTAGGATTTATAGGTGGAATTAGGTTTAATTGGTTTAAGCATGTGAGATTGCTCAAGTGTGTGAAGAATTGAGACATTTTGGTGAAAATTTGTTGCAAATTTGTGTGAGGTAAGAGTGAAGGATGTGAGGTTTGTGTGATCATTTGCGGTCTGATTTTATGGAGATGTAGGTTACAAATCCATGTGAGGTTTTGGAGAATGGTGAAAATTTTCTTTATGTGATTTATTGTAAAATATTCAAGGTCATGTGCATGATGGATGTATGATGGCATGATGAATGAAGAAAGTGATTTTTTTTGTCCTTTAGCCAATTATGCCTTGTTGACTTCTTGACTTTTCGTATGAATGATGTAAAGAGATGGACGATGTTGTATATAAAATATGTGTGTGTATGTAATGATATATGGGCATGAATGAAACATCCTTTTCTTTTGTATTTTTTTCTTTTTGTTTTGTTTGTAAATAGTGGGCTTTATGACTTTTCCTATGTAATGGTGCACGTGAGGTATTCATGATTAATAATGTATGGTAATACATATGTATATGATTTGAGATTATGTATGGTTAATGTATACATATGGATGATGGATAAAATAGAAACTTATGGAACTTTCTTTTTTATTCAGTTTATGTTGACTTTTTGTAATTGATTTCCAAATGGTGAAAAAAATGAACATGGTGAATACAATGAAATGGATTTTGAATGATGCAAAACATATGATTATTTTATTTTAGATTTTAAATGAAACAAAAGGTTGATTTTAAATAACCACTTATTAATGAGAAACATAATGAATGATATGATAATGGATGAAATGAAATAAAATTAGTAAAATGGTCTTCAAAACCAATTGTTGACTTTTAGTCCTTTGATATTGACTTTGACCCATTGTAACATCCGTATATAATAGATGCCTAGAAATACATATTATATACATTTGTAATATTGATACTGAAATACATAAGTGCCTAGTGACAATATTGTACATATTACATGGATTACAATCATGGATATATATATATATATATATATATATATATATATATATATATATATATATATATATATATATATATATATATATATATATATATATATATATATATATATATATATATATATATATATATATATATATATATATATATATATATATATATATATATATATATATATATATATATATATATATATATATATATATATATATATATATACACACACACACACACACACACACACAAGGGTTCCCAAAATAAACCTAGGAACTGAAAGATATATCTACACAGCGAAAAAGTCATCCAAAATATCAACAAAAGTTATCTTGTCCTTACCCTTCACCTGCTTGGAACTACCTGGAAAAAAAGAAGAAAGGGTGAGATAATAATCTCAGTGGGTTCCCTATCTTATGGGTTCACTCGGCTCTACAAGGTTTTAAACAAATCCTAACTCAAGTCACAAGAGGGAAAATACTTGAGTACACAAAATTCAGAATGGATAGAAACATGCCTCTTGAGTTTATTAACTCAAACAATCACTAATATAAAACCATATCAAGGTATCTTTCCCCAACAAGCCCTACGTTTAGGGTTATCGACACGAGTCACAGATCCTTATCTCATATTTTGACATACGCATGGACTTTAAATTCCAAGTGATAACATCCACTTCAATAATCTTCGCTTCCTATGGGACTCCAAACCCATTTCAAGCCTTTTACGCGTATGAGACTAACCCCACTTTGGGATCCACCGCCTTTGGGATCCAAACCTAGGTCATTCAAGTATTAATGCGTACATTCCAAATCTTACTCCATATAAGCATCGCAACTTGGGATGACACAATCAAGGGGTATTTTCTGACTACGTGACTAGATAGAAACACAACATGATTGTATTCGACAATCACAAGGTGATCACATTCACCTTAATCACACAATAATACAACATGTTCCATATAAGGCATCTCACTCTCAACTATAGAAATCATCCATCCATAATATTCACCTAGTTATCATATCGAGTAAATGTCGTTGTCTAATGTTATCTAAGTTATATGTCTAACTTCTTAACTTAATTAGGTCACTAGGTTAACTGACTTAGTTCATCAAGCATTTCTCTCAACTATTGTTGATTTAATGCATACATATTACAACTTATCTCATGAGGCACACATAAGAAAAAGAGAGCATATTCAATTTATCATAAATAATATGAAAGAAATTATCATGGCCATATAGATTTTTAAACAAGCTTTCCAGTGCTTCTGACTGTGCGTTAATCAGAGTTACAGTTCTCGAGTTATGGTGGAAATAAAAATCAAAGTATTTTTCTGAGTGCAAACAAGTTCGCTTAGCGAGATCTAATAAACTCCCAGCTAATAGACTGTGTTGAGCGAACTCCTAGTGAACCAAGTCAATAGAAAACTTCCCCTGGTTTCGCTTAGCAAATGGTAGTGAACTATAGCGAACCAGAACAGTGTCTGGAAGCATTTGGGTGAGAAAAACACCAAAAATCATCATCTTGATGCATCCAATGACCCAAGTCAACATAAAATCAAAGATAACAACAATAACAACAATAGGAAAAAGAAAGAAAAAACAATTTCATCAACATGAGAACACAAGAAACATATCAAGAACATGGTAGAATAATTGTTCATAGCAATTTTCATGATTAAGAGAAAACACTTGTCATACTATAATGGATTTCTATAACTATCCTAGGATTCAACAAACCACAACTCCTAAATATCATAAGTTTCTAACTAGAATCCACCTTGCTAATGAGATGAACAAGATTGTTGGAAGATGATGAGATGAGATGATGATTCCAAATTGCTAAGTTCCTCCAAGTATTCTTCTTTCAACAAGTTTTCTTCTTTTCTTTCTATGTTTCCTTTCTATGTTTCTCTATTATGATTTTTCTGATGCATTGCAAAGTGGAAGCGGTACAAAGAGCATGTCATGAAGAGAAAGTTGGTAAGGGTATGTGTGGTAGAAACACGTGGTCAAGAAAATAAAAGAAATTGTGTGATTGGAAAGTAACAAGAGTAGTAGACAAATATCCCAAGTGACGCTACATTTTATTTATCTGTTCTACTAGAGTAATTGACCCATTATTAATGTTATAAAAATGTCCCTTTTTGTATCAATTAATAAAAGGTCAGTCTCAAATAATATTAATTAAGTCAATCTGAGCTCACTAGTTACTATATTTATCCCAACTGATAAATTTCAGAGTACATAAGAACTCAGTTGATCTCAACTGATATGAACTTGAGTATTTAAGAAAACATAGGGTATTACACCCATATTGCATGAATATGTAATGAGATGATATATGATTATGAGGAATGACTTGGTGAATGAAGCCATGATCTACGTACTTCTCATCCTAGCATCAGATGACATTCAAGTGCCTATAACCAAATGATATTAAAAAAGGTAAGGACAAAATTGGGGTGTGATAATCACCGTCTAATTACTTGTTTTTATCATGTGAATTATAGTGTGTGTGTGTGTGTGTGTGTGTGTGTTGCACCCTAAATTTTTAACCCTTAGTTCTTCATCATCATTATAGGATCATATTCATTTGATTATCTAACCATAACCTATTTCAAGTTTGTCTTTGTTAAGATACAGGTGAATTAGGGTTTCGTACAGTCAAGAATCAAGGTTTCGATGGTTTAAACAGTCAATGCATTGGATTGATTCTCCATAAAACAAGTATCCACATCATCAAAGAAATTACATTGGGTTAATTATGGATCCAATTTGAGGTTTTCACCCAAAGATTGAAGACAGTGCAGTTCAGGATCCCCGATTAGGGTTTTCAATTAGGAAAAGTGAACCGTAGTTTGACTTTTGATTTAAAAGTGTTACCATGATGGAATTGTGGTCCATGAGGTTAATATGGCTTATTGAAGTCCACTCAAGAAGTTTCAAGGCCTCAGAAGACCCAGAACATCAACAGTCGACGCGGTAGTCATCAATCGACCGTTCGGTTGACCGAAAAGTCAACTCTTCAACCATAAGGAATTTGACCTCAAAGTGTGAAGCAAAAATGTTCCTAATAACATATTACACCTATCCATGAAGTTTCATGACCATTGGATCAATGATTGGGGAGTAATCAAAAAAGTCGGGAATTAGGGTTTTGAAAGGGGCAAGACCATAACTTCCTAACCACACATCCAAATGAGTTGGTTCAAAGCTTGTTGGAAAGGTCTTGGCAAGTCCTACAAAAGTGCAAAACTGACCCATGTGCAAAAAAATCCATATATTTGGATTTATAGCCAAAATCATCACAAGAAGGAGAAAACACTTTGAAAATTTCTTAGTTTTTGGCCTTTCAAATCATGTTTTCAGCTAACTTTGAGGAGTTTTTTGACCTAGTTCCACTTGGAATCTGAATATCATGAAAACATGAAAGTTGTAGAGATCCATGAGGGCTTTTCAAAAAGTACTAGAAATCCTCCATAGCACTTGTGAGGTGAGAGTTATGAATCCAGCAAGTTGGGGTTTCAACAATTGAATGCACCATTTTAACTTTTCCACAAATTCACTTTTCAGCCACTTGAATCATTCTCAACCATTGGATCATGTCTTGATATTATATTTAGGTAGGATGGTGGTTAGAAAATGCAGAAAGAATGAGGTTTTGAGAGCTTTGCAAGTTGCAAGCAAGTTGTTATTATTTTATTTAAAAACAAGGAGGAAAGAGAAACTTTATGAGGGAAACTTACAGCTGCAGTCCCCTACACACTAGCTTCACTTCAGTCACCTCCATGTCCTTCATTTCACTTGAGTTTTGCCTTGCATTAAGTCAAGGAACTAATATGCACAACTGCCACATGATCTTGGATGGATTTTCTTCCAAAACTTCCCTCCAAAGGCAAAATAATCAAATATACCCCAAAATCTTCTCTTAGCCTATAAATAGAGGCTTCATCCCATTGTATTTTTCACACCATAGCTATCAGAAACACCACAAACACATAACTCTCTTTCTTTCTCCATTTGCTTGAAAGTGAAGAAATCTCACAAAACCACCAATTTTCACCACTTTGCATTTTTCACACCAGCTCTTGTTTCCAACCCAAAAACACTTCAAAGACCATATATACACCCTAAAAATGATCATTTGAAGTTGTTCCCACCATTGGTTTCTTCAAAAAACACTTGGAACAAAAAGTCAACTTTTCATACACCTCACTTTGACTTTTGTGCATTTTTCACACTAGATCATTACACAAACCCTTTCCTACCATCAAAACCCTTGGAGTACTTCATGTTTATGTTGTATTAGCTGTTCATAGTCTCAAACAACAGCTGGAATCTCATCTGTTCAAACTGACCTCAAGATTTGCTTGTTTCTTCAAAAGGAAGTAACTTCACAAACTTGCTGAAAAGGAAGGATCTTTGGTTTTCTTGGATGCTAGCATAGAGAGGACTACAAGAGGTATGCTATTTTAAACTCATTCACTAGTATACATCATCATGTGTTATTTTGTGGTTGAGATTGATTTGTACATTATCATGTTAAGGTTGTTAAGTATGCTGTCAAAAATATGTGAAACCTACACCATGTGCATCTGCTGTTGGAATATCATTAAGGTGGTTTGTGTATTGTTTTTACCTTTGTGAAAGTATGTTGTTTGGATACATGATGAGTTTAGACTCTTGGCATTGTTATGTCAATTTTAGCCCCTAAAACTGTTTGAAAATTGTCAATAGGAGAGACTTAGGTTAGATGCTTTGATATTTGAACATTGTTATGTTTAAAGTTAGATTGGATTTACCTATCTTGTGTGGCTTGCTTTATGACTGCCTTTGGAGCTCTTTGTTGGAGATTTGCTGTGGGATATTTGTGTTGGACCTATCAAGTAGGTTGATGCTTGGAGTTAAACTCTTCATTTTGGCATTTCTGTTAGACTTAGCCTTGTGGTGCCAGGTTTTTGGTTATGTTTAGGTTCTGGTATGGTATTTTCAGGTTGTGACTCTAGGCTATGTTTTAGTTTGGTGGTTTGAGTGAAGACCTAGCAAGGTTTAGTTTAGGGTTTTTCCTTCTTTTGAAGTGGTAACTTCAGTTGGTGAGAAGTTTGGTTTGGATATGAGCCTCGCTTAGTTTATGACTGTTGAAGAAAGGTTGAGTGTTTCACATTAGACCTATTAGTGCTAGGTTTAACCTCTAGTTTAATATTGGTAAATGTTAAGATCATGTGACTGTTAACTCTAGCAGCCTGTTGGTGTTTGAGGTAGTTTGCTTAAGTTTAAGTTGATCTCTGCTGGTGCACATAAGAGAAAGGGTTTTTGCTTGGAGTTCCTAACAGATTAAAGTTTTCTTCCAATTTCATTGAAGTTACATTGATGCTTAAGTTCACTGGCCAGGTTGTTGAGAGTTAAACCAACCTAGTTCCATCAAGAGCCTTGTTCAACTATTTTTGTTTAGTGTTTATTGAAGAGTAGGATCGGGACCTGTTAGAATCAGCTTGTGTTGGCATTGTTGTTTGGGTTTAGGTTCAGCATTTTGGATAACTGTCAATTAGTAGTATGCCCTTGCAACCATATCTACTTTATTTTTCTAGTTGGTGTCTTCAGCCACTTTGATTTGAGGTTTAGTGCCAGCATTCTGTTGAGAACCTATACCATATTTTTGACCACATCCTTCATCCAATGTGTATCCTAGAACTGCTGATCTAGGTTCATTAGCTGCTTGAGACAGTTGGGATTCATGTCTTCATTTGGCTTTGCTTGTTTAGAACCATGATGTGTGAATTAATAGAAGCAACTAGTTCATATTGCTTGCTGATTGGATTCATACCCTTGAGGTTTTGTAATCACGTGTGGCTGTTTGAACTCATGCCAAGTTTGAGTGGCAAACATTTGATAACATAGTAAGGTTGGTGTTTAAAGCTTGTTGGGAGGCTGTTTTTTTTTTTAGTTTTCATATTAAGACTGCAGTTAATCTTTTTAGATTTCATACAGATTGATCTCTTTGGCTTTGGCTGTTTAGTTAGGTTAGTTTGGCCTGTGAAGTCATCATACATAAGTTTATGTTAGATGTCCAAGCCTTGTTGGGAGGTTCATCAATTTGGCTCCTTGTCAGGACTGCATGATTCATATAGGTGGATCTCATGATTTCTGGCTGCCCTTTAGATTAGCTTTTGTCTATGAGGTTTCTGCCTAGACTTTGGTTGCTGTTAAAACCATTGGCATTTTGATGCATTTTGTTTCTGCCAACGTCTTTGAGGTTTGATAACCTCTGCTACCATCAGGCTCAACCTTACCTTGTTACAATTTTTTTATATATGATGAGCTTTTGGTCAGCTACAGTTTAGATTTATGAGTTTTTACTTTGGCATTAAATCATTTATGTTGTCCATTATGCCAAGTCTTTAAACTATGTCACCAACTTGTAAGTTGACAACCACCTTCTGATTCATGGAAAATTGAGACCATCTTTTGACTTAATTCATAGGAAACATGTTTAGCAGCATAAGTTTTGTCAGCTTCCTGGTTAGAGCAAACTTCCAAGATTGAGAACTTCATGTGTGCGCGAGCATCACTGATGTCAGATCCTTATTGCATTGTTGTTCTTAATTTCTTAATTAGCATTATTGTTTTGCCCTTTATTTGGAAGAGGAAAGAAGTTGTTGTCATGTTTAGTTAAACTCCAGCATTCTCAAGCTTCCTATTAGATTTTGCAGTTCATATATGTTAAGTTCATGGCCTGTTTTGCAATTGGATTTGAAACAAGTTGATGTCATAAACCTTTGTTTTGACATTGTTTGCACATAGAACTCATGCTAAGAACCACTTCCATAATTTACAACTTGTTGATCACTTTATGATTCAGTGAAGATTTGAGCTCAGCTCTTTGAACATAACCATAAGTAAGACATTTAGAACATGTGCATGTCTGTTTTTAAACTTAATCTCATTTGTTGTGGATCCATGAAACTCAAGTGCATTTCAAAACATCACAATTGCATTTTCAATCAAATTTTACTATATGGTCATCTTTTGAAAATTTGGGTGGTACCATCTTGATCCTCATGAAAAATCAAGTGAGTTAGACTAAAATTTCATGAAATTTGGTTGAGAATTGAAGAAGTTATGTTCAAATCGTTTTTGACTTTTTGCCTTGAGCTTGCCTTGCATATTGCCCAGAAATCTTGCCTTGTTAGGTATAAGATTTAATGGGGTGGCTTGATACAATGGATCTATCGCCACCCCAGTGGTTGCTTGCCTTGTCTTGCCTTAAAAACTTACCATGCACGTGATACCGGGTTTGATCCTCAGCGAGGACAGTTTTTGGGCATTTTATGATTTTTAGTTATTTTTAGATTTTACCTTCTTTTTCCATTCCATTTTATGAATCACAAGCTTCTTTTAGATTTTACCTTATTTTTAGATTTTACCTTCTTTTAGATTTTACAATTCTTGATTCACAACCGCTATTTGATTTATCCGAAGGAAAAGGTCAAAAGAGGGAAAACCTATTTTTGCATCGTAAACACAATGCGGGGAGAGACCTAGGTAAGGGGTTGGTTAAGCTTAGGGAAGGTGCTAGCACCCTAAACTTCTGTAGTACTCTACAGGAACCTTTTGTTTATTGTATGCTTTTTTATTTTATTATTTGTTTGATGTATATATTGAGCTAAGGGATAGAATGACCTAAAGACCTAAGGGTTAGTCCTAAGTTTGCTCGGCAAGACATCGCATCTTGTGCCTACGTATCCTGGATAGGGAATGGAATCAGAGTAATCGTAGTTCCCCTTACAGAGGGAGGTTAGAAACGTCTTGACTGGTCAAGGTTTCAAGGGGAATAAACATCTCTTAAGAACATGTTTACGTGGAGTGAGAAGACTCCTGTTTCTACGTTGTAATGTTAAGTTGTATTAGGGTTAGGTTAGGAATTCCGCGGCGGGAAACCCTAAAACGAGTGTGGTGACTATTTGACCTAAAGCTAGGGGTAATTTTGTAATTTGGCCTGCGGCGAGGCATTTGTGAAATTTAGGGTTTGAAGTTGTAATTTGATGGTTTGAGGACTATCGGCACTGCGGCCAAACAGCTAGACCTAACCTTCGGATGTGTGTAATGTGACAGAATATTGATGGAAAGATGCGAGGAATTTTAAATCATACAAGTAGCAGAAATTCAAAAGCGGAAAACGTAAACGCGATTATTAGGTTCGCGAGGTTACAAAGGGAGAAACAGTTACAATTACGATGCAGTTTTGAATTAAAAGTACAAAAATAAACAATGGCAACATGGTAAGCTGCAAAAATAAACAGTGTTAGTGGACAGAATCATGTAAATTACCAGACGAGTTGTGAAATAGGATTATGAAATTAAGCATCTTTTATGGTTTATTTCGTGACGCCTAAAGAATTAAAGAATTTTCAATCTAATTCAAACTTATAAACCTAACTTTACCAAAGAGATTGTTTTACTGGATTTCTGAAGGTTAATATTAATTATTGTTTTACGAAAGGGTTATTATTTAAACATTCTTTTCATTACCATTTAGAAGTTTAAGTTAGTCACTATTATCTAAAAGGGTTAATATTATTAAAACCATAAAGAGAGTTTAAGACTCCATGTTATTTCAAAAACATTTTTATTATTAAAAGAAATTCTCTATTTGAGTTTTTTATTAATTAAAATACTGTACTAATATTTGTAAGGAAAAACAAGCAGAAATAATAAACATCAAACAAGTAAATTAAAACAACCAAAATACGTAAAAATTAGTTGGGCCGGTCGCAGACCCGAACCCATCCCACACATTGGAAACGAAGCTTTGAGATTAGGGTTTGAGACCCCATCCTCCTTTCGAGTGGCGTCGTTCGTTCGATCTTTCTCCTCAAATCATCTCGTTAGACCCCTTTTTGTCGTGGTGATCCTGAAACAAAATATAATCCACACAGTTAGTAGCGAAATCTTACATTTTCGAGAACGATTATTGATGATGGTGGTTGAAGATCGTTGTGGAGGTGGCAATGATGCTAAGCTGAGCCTCAAAGCGTGATTGCCCGTCGAAAGACGAAGGCGGTCTTCGCTTCACAACTCTCCTTCGTTCAGATTTACGGCCGTCGATGGTTGTTAGGGCTTCGCGATTTGTCCTCTTCCTTGAACGCGACGAGGATGATGATGACAATTTTTTGGATTTCTCTGAATCTCGCTCGCCCTCCTCCCCCTTTAGTTTAGGGTTTTCGTTCCTTTTATATTGAACCCTTTTTGGGCCTGGATTTGTTTGGTTACTACAATTTTTGACGAGTTGTTTTGATTCCAGTTTTGGAGTAACATTTTCAGCCTTCTTTTCAGGAGCGAACATCTGCCAGCAAAGCTCAACAGATAGCGGAGATTTATTCCAAAATTTGAATTCCATTATTGACATTAACGGCTTCTGCGAACTTCCCGGTATAGTGTAATCACCTCTATGACTTACTTTTATCCACAATAGAGAAAAATAAGCTGATAAGCGATTAGCAACCATTGTCGATTTTGATCCCTTTTAGGCTAGGTGTAATGTGTTTACTCTTATTGCAGTTTCTTTCAAGGAAGCATGTACATATGGCCGTTGTGAGATTGGTTAGGACTATAACCACCGAGCTTGTCATGATGTGATCATGAGCTCAAATCAATCAGTCGTCGATTTGGCAATAACGTTTGGCTTGATAGTGCAGAAGGTAAACCAGAAAGTTATCCTGCTATGAATATTGATTGGTTACTATCTGAATGAAATGTGAGCCTCTGAGCTATTAAATCGAGATCTTTTAGCTTGTGATAAGTTCAGTTGCGAATTGAGGTTACTAGCTGCAACTCTTCTTGAAGTAAACTGAATTCCTTGTGACTTTGGTTTTTATTATTTTTTGCAGGCCGCTGTTTGCTGGGGAAACACTAAGATCTGAGGGTTTGGAATAGAGATGCAGCAGGTTTGTCTGCTGCTTCGACTTGGTCTTGCCATTAATTCCCAAGCGATTACTCCAACCTTGAAAATTTTTGGCTTTGCGGCTCATGTCGAATCCCTTGGTTGTGTTTACTGCTTGATGATACTGCTTGCCAAGTTTTGATTGTCTGTAACATCATTAATGTATTGTTTTAACTCGTACACAGGGGATAGGTAGCTTGCAGAATAGCGTGCCATGGGGACTGACAGGTATGAACAACTCCGCGTAACTTTCTTCGACCATGATACAAACAGGCGATGATTTGGTGTAATGAGCTTTGTCAACTGGGAGTTGAAACCGGATTCTTTCTATGGATAATTGTAGCTTCCTCTTTCTCGCATTTGATCGTGTTTCTGTTTTCACGCTATGATCGTACTTCCACTCTCAAATCATGTTTTGTAACCATTATCTCTACTTTGCAGCTAACACCTGATTCAACAAGAATAAGCTATGACCAAGTCAGAGGCCAACTGCAACAAGGTGGTGGGCGATAACAGAAACGAGCAAAGTCAACAGGGAGCTCTCTTTCACTCAGTTATTACGGCTCTTCACTATATCATTTTACCAACTTTTCCTATGTCTACCGATAGTCACTTCAGGAGCAATGCCCTCGTTGGAAATGGTGAAACCGTTTACGGTCTCAGAGAATTACATGCCGGTTGTAAACTTCTTCCTTATCCGTCTTATCCATCTCATCCCGTGAACTGATTTGTAACTTTGGTTTTCACTATTGAACCGAACTTGTGACTTGTTTGTTCAATGTGATTTTCACATCTGGGATCCCAACTGAACTAACACATCACCGTGATTATGGGAGCTTATCTGCTTATTCTTACAACCTCCCTTGCATGTGTGATTTGATGACTCCATAGTCTTTCTGATATCTTGATTATCGACTTTGGCCCATCATGATTTTATTCGAAACAACTTTCACTGTCTCGTTCTGTAATCCAGTTTTCTTTGTGCAGTCAGTTCATTTGTTTTATGAATGCGAGCTGAATTCGATTCTTGCTGTTTCCTGAACTGAACTATTTTAAACTCTGTTATGAAATTGGGGTTGCTGATGTTGTTTTGTGTATTTCAGGGTTGGATAACTTCGAAGGAAAAGCGGTTCAGACCCACTGGCATCTGGGTCTGAATCCGGATTGGCCGTGATGTTTTAACTCTGTATCAGATTGAAACAACTTGGAATTTAACATATTTACTTGATGACGACACCATGTTTACTTGATGGAATGGTGCTTAGCTTGACTTTGAAACAGAATCCAGTTTTCGGCACGTGCCCCTTTTCAGTTAATCATTTATCGGCCCGAACTTCTTTTATCTCTTCATCTTTCTCGACTGTCCCGTATTGATAAGAACAGAAATTGCTTGATCTGACGCCGATGGCGCGGATCGGTAACGGGGGTAGGATGCGGCTTTGGTCGTGCCACTCCCGGCACTCGATGATGACAATGTTCTGAGAGTGTCAAACAAACTTCTAACATCTTTTCCATTCTGTTTTGTTTTTCTATTTTTTTCAGGTGATCAAGAGTTGCGTGAAGAACTCAAGGGAGGACCAATGAAGAACACTTGTAGTTTTTTTTCTCTTTTTAGGACTTTAGGACCTAGAATAGATATTCATTGTAAATGTATAATCCTTTTGTAAATGAAAGATCGTCATGAATAAAATCCAAAAATTACTTCCATTTCAACTTGTAATTCTAGATGTTTATGAAATAAAATCTAGTAAATATTCATTTCTATTTTCTCAATTATGAATTTAAATATCCATGAATAATCATCCATAAATTATTTAAATTCAACTTTGATTTGTAGCTTATGAACATTCATGAATAAAAGCTCACAAATATTTAAACTTAACCTCTCCTTTGCCTTGACCAAATAAACGATAACCCGTAACATAAACAAAATTCAAACTGAAATCCCTTTGATCACGTGCCCTCTCAAACCACGCTTAACAGCATTCCCTTATTTTCAAAATAATCTCAACTCATAAACTGCTCGTCAAATGTCCTTGACATAATCAATCCATGTAAACAAATGCTTCAGAAATAACGTCTTATTTATCCCAACATTACAAACTCTGCTTGAAACGCCCCTGGGGGTAATTCCTGCAAAACAAAACGCACTCAAACGACTGGTTAGTGATTAACGGATGCAAGATGAAATGATATGCGAAATGACCGACTACTATAAGGGTAAAATTTGGGGTATTACAGTTGCCCCTATTTAAATATCTACACCGGATGATTTGAGTGACGGAGACTCGAGATATCATGGTGAAGGGATTTAAATATAGATAACCGAAAATTTTGCCCTTAGATGCAATGATGCAATGCTATTGGACAGAACACAATGGAATATGATGCTGTCAGTATGACAAATACATGATGTAAATGATGAATAATATGCGTATTTTATGCGAACGATGCAGCGACATGAGGAGCCGACGCGACGTTCCAACTCTGGGGAAGACGCCACACTGGGGAATTATGCCAAAATAAATGGCTCTTAATGTGATGTCCCGATAAGTTTCTCGAGCAAGGATAATCACTTATCGTTGTGGGACTTAGATGCCAATATGGGTGAACTCTCAAATAAAGAGACTAGTGTTCATCTGATAAAAAAATATAAGTTTTTATGGTCAATCGTGACTTAGCTTCTCCTTCTCCCTAAGGGTAAAATGAACTCCTTCGTAACTCAAGACCTAGTATCCTGAACATGATTCGGTTCCTCCTTATACAAATGGGTAAAATGAACGAATATGAATCCGCTCCTCCTTCTTCCGAAGGGTAAAAATGAACTTCTTCATACTTCAAGATTTGTGCTCTCCTGAATATGATTATGCTCCTTCTTTTACTAAAGGGTAAACGAACTTCTTCATACTTCAAGATCTGTGCTTTCCTGAATATGATTCTGCTCCTTCTTTTACTAAAGGGTAAACGAACTTCTTCATACTTCAAGATTTGTGCTCTCCTGAATATGCTTCCGCTCAAACCTCTCATTTCTTCAAAATGATACGGGAAATGGAAACCAAACTGCTCGCTGGAGATGGCCCTTTGCTACAAGTCATAATGAAGATAGGATAAGCTTCTCGGGCGAGAAATGCCGCTTATTTGCAAGCGTGGCGATAATAAGCTTCTCGGGTGAGAACTGCTTGTAGAGTTGGTAACAGGTAATGTAAATTGTAAAGAAAGTTGTGATGACGGCAAACATCTAGATCATTGTAATGTAAATTGTCAAGAATGTTGTGATGATGGCAAACATCTAAATCACTGTAATGTAATAATGAGCTCCTTGTATGAGAATATCAATTGTAGAGTGTATTGTAAAGTATAAGGTAGGTGATAAGCTCCTCGGCTGGGAACTGTTACTTGTCTATTATGCAATGTAGTGATAAGCTTCTCAGGCGAGAACTGTCGCATATCTGCAAAGGATTGTAAATGCTTTTCTTGAAAGATAGCGCAAAATAAATGCACGTCCAGGTAGGTTTGACGACCGACATGACTGAAGTTCGATCTAGAATTGGGCTAGAAAGAACTGATAAACAAAACTCCATTGAGGAAACGGACTCGGATGGGGACTACCTTATCCTAATGCGGAAAGGTAACGGAAATAACCATCGTCCACGAGGGTTGAACTCTGTGGGCAAACTGGAAACCAGTAGATATTTTATGCTTATGGATGACGATCTACTTGGAGAGAGCGGACAAACCCAGTTACTCGGCGGTAACGACAAGGATGACGACAAATAGCAAGCATGCAAATGCTAATGCGTATGCCAACGTGTATACTAATATGTATGTTCATGAAACTGTCATGCAATGAGTATGCCATGCTTATGCTTATGTTTATGCTGACAAAACATATGGGAGAGGAGACAGGAGATGAAATAAACATCCAGACAAGAATACCCGGCGGCCTCTGCAACAGTACATCTATCGGGAATAGGAAAGGTTAATGGTAGAACCAAATCTGGCTTTAAAGTTCTAACTTCCCTGGGGGGAAAATCTCATGACTTCCACATAGGGATGCGATACGACTTCACCGGAGAGTATGATGCCCTGACTTCAACTGGGGATTCATGACCTCCGCATGGGGATAAGATGTCATGACTTCACGTGAGGGATTGCTATCATGAACCATAATCAGCTCAAGAATTCTTGGATCATAGACTTCCGGGAATAAAATAAATATCTGCTGTATGGGGAAGGTGTGGAGCTAGACAGCTTCGTGGAGATAGTTTAGCAACTTCCTGGGAAAAGTACCTCGGCTTCCTGGGGAAAAGGTATATCCGACGGGGGATAAGATATATCAAACTTCCCTGCGGAGAGTTCATCAGACTTACTGGGGAGAAATCAACAGACATTCTTGGGGAAGGTATCTTGAGGAAAGTAAGGCAATTTCACTGAGGAACAGATAATTCCGCTGAGAATGGGGTTCAAGAACATATATCACTTGGAGGATACCGGGGATATCTCTGCAGTCTTGAGAGTCACTGGGGATTTATCGGATGGATCCCAAAAGTGTTGTCAGCTTAAAGTCTCGCTGGGGACTGTTACTGGGAAGATGCTAGTAATGAACAAATGTTTATGCAACAATGAGATTTACTGGGGACGAATAGATCCTTCACAAATTTCCATAAGTCAAAGTAACTTTTATTTCCAATTGTATTTTCGAGACAATATATTTTAGTTTTGAAAAACACTTTTCATGCTCACAAATTATTAACAACAGCAAATTGCATAACAAAAATAAAATAGAGATAATGTGCACAAAGGTGTTGAAAGGCAAAAGGTAAATTTTATTGAAGAATGGTAGCTTGCGAAAGGCATAGCTCCATGGGAAATTACAAATTTGAAATTGGAAATATGGGAAAGGTTACATTGAATCCAACGACCTACTGACCCTGACGACTAAGACTACCCACAACCTTGCTTCTGAAGAGAGTTATTGGATTTGAAATGGATTTCTGTTAAAGCATCTGCAATGCTCGGTGTCATCCAATGCAGTGAAATGCCTTTGTCCCTAACTTTTGCCTGGACCGCCCTTTCGGGTTTTCAATCCACCGGGACACTCATTTTTGCCTAAGCCGCCCTTTCGGGTTTTCAACTTAGCGAGCTGCATTTTTTATTTTTGTTTCTTTTAGGCATAATATTTTCGGATTGCATCGGAGTTCACAGGATGGGCGAGCTCTTCACCGTCCATCGTAGTAAGAATTAGCGATCCTCCGGAGAAGACTGTCTTAACAACAAATGGGCCATCATAGTTGGGCATCCATTTCCCCCGCATGTCTTTGTGAACTGGCAAGATCTTCTTGAGTACAAGTTCTCCTTGTTGAAACTCACGAGTTCGAACTTTCTTGTCAAAGGCTCTCTTCATCCGTTTCTGATATAGTTGACCGTGGCACATAGCCGTCAGGCGCTTCTCATCAATGAGATTCAGCTGGTCATATCTGTCTTGAACCCAATCCACTTCATCTAACTTTGCTTCCATCAACACCCTTAAAGATGGCAACTCAACTTCAATGGGAAGAACGGCGTCCATTCCATAAACCAATGAGAAAGGTGTTGCCCCGGTTGAAGTCCGAACAGTGGTTCTGTATCCATGCAAAGCAAACGGTAACATTTCATGCCAATCCTTGTAAGTCTTAACCATTTTTTGTAGGATCTTCTTGATATTCTTATTCGCAGCTTCCACATCTCCATTCATCTTAGGACGGTACGGAGAAGAATTGTGATGCGCAATCTTGAAAGTATCACACAACTCCTTCATAGTCTTGTTATTCAGATTGGTACTATTGTCAATGATGATCCGGCTCGGAACCCCATAACGGCAGATAATCTCTTTCCTGATGAATCGAGAAACTACTTGTTTGGTCACATTGGCGTAGGAAGCAGCTTCCACCCACTTGGTGAAGTAGTCAATAGCGAAGAGAATGAAACGATGACCATTGGAAGCTTTCGGCTCAATTGCCCCAATCATGTCAATGCCCCACATAGAGAAAGGCCACGGCGAAGTCAGAACATTCAATGGTGCAGGAGGAACATGCATTTTGTCCGCATAGATTTGGCACTTGTGACACTTCCTAGCGTATCGGATACAGTCGGATTCCATAGCTAACCAATAATATCCAGCCCTCAAGAGTTTCTTGGACATGGCATAACCGTTGGCATGAGTTCTGAACGTCCCTTCATGAATTTCCTGGAGTAACATGTCTGCTTCACGTCTATCCACACACCTAAGCAGAACCATGTCGTGGTTTCGTTTGTATAGTACGTCGTTGCTGATGAAGAACTTAGATGCCAGTCTCCTCAATATCCTTTTGTCAAGATAAGAAGCATCTGCTGGATACTCTTGCGTGAGCAAATAATTCTTGATATCATGAAACCAAGGCCTTTCGTCAATTTCATCTTCTTCAATCAACAGACAGTGGGCTGGTTCCCTTCTACGCTCGATTCGAATGAGCGACGCTTCATTGACAAACTTGACCTTCCATATGGATGCTAGCATGGCTAAGGCGTCAGCAATATGATTTTCAGTCCTCGGAATATGTTCGAACTTGATCTCATCAAAGTACTTAATTAACTCCACAATGTAGGCTTTGTAAGGGACCAACTTCTCATTCTTGGTTTCCCATTCACCTTTCACTTGATATATAACCAACGCTGAATCTCCGCTTACTTCAAGAAGTTTGATCTGGAGATCAATAGCTGCTTCAAGGCCAAGGATGCATGCTTCATATTCGGCGACATTGTTTGTGCACTCAAATTCTAACCTTGCTGTAAACGGGGTATAGCCACCTTTTGGATTCATCAAAACGGCGCCTATGCCGTGCCCACTGTAATTGGAGGAACCATCAAATATCATCTTCCACCAGAGGCCCGGTTCGGGACCATCCTCGGGATCTGGCTCTGGCTCGTCGAAATCATTTACCCACATAATGTCTTCGTCTGGAAAGTCAAACTTAAGAGGCTCATAATCACCGACTGGTTGGTCTGCAAGATAATCTGACAATATACTTCCTTTGATATCTTTCTGAGGTACGTATTGGATGTCATATTCCGATAACAACATGTGCCAATGAGCAAGCCTCCCTGTCTGAGCAGGCTTTTCAAAAATGTACTTTATTGGGTCCATCTTCGAAATCAACAAGGTGGTATGACCCATCATATATTGCCTGAGACGCCTAGCAGCCCATGCCAGCGCACAACAAGTCTTCTCCAACAGTGAATATCGGTTCTCACAATCAGTAAACTTCTTGCTCAGATAGTATATAGCGTGTTCCTTTCGTCCGGTCTCATCGTGTTGCCCAAGTACACAACCCATTGACTTCTCAAGAACAGTGAGGTACATAAATAATGGTCTTCCGTGAACAGGAGGTATCAAGATAAGAGGCTTTTGTAAGTAATCCTTGATCTTTTCAAACGCACACTGACAATCTGGATTCCAATCAACAGTCTGACCTTTGCAAAGCAACTTGAATATCGGCTCACAAGTAGCAGTCAGGTTAGATATAAACCTGGAGATGTAATTCAAACGTCCCAGAAAGCCTCTGACTTGGGTTTCGGTCTGCGGAACCGGCATGTCTTGAATGGCTCGGACTTTATCAGGGTCTACCTCGATTCCTCGTTGGCTGACGATGAAACCAAGTAGCTTTCCAGATCTGACACCAAAAGTACACTTAGCAGGATTTAATTTCAACTCATATTTTCGGATTCGTTCAAAGAGTTTCAACAGATGAATAAAATGCTCCTCCTCGTCATGAGATTTAGCAATCATATCATCCACATACACTTCAATTTCTTTGTGCATCATGTCATGAAAGAGAGTCGTCATAGCACGTTGATAGGTTGCCCCTGCGTTCTTCAGACCGAAAGGCATAACTTTGTAACAGAAGGTCCCCCAAGGAGTGATGAATGTAGTCTTTTCTCTGTCGGCGGGATCCATCTTGATCTGATTATAACCGGAGAAACCATCCATGAATGAGAAAACTGCAAAACTAGTTGTATTGTCGACAAGTGTGTCAATATGCGGCAAAGGGAAATCGTCTTTTGGACTAGCCTTGTTCAGATCCCTGTAATCCACGCACATTCTGACCTTACCATCCTTTTTGGGCACGGGAACAATGTTGGCAACCCAATCAGGATACTTCACAACCGCCAGAAAACCCGTATCCAACTGTTTCTTAACCTCATCTCGAATCTTCAAAGCCATGTCAGGTCTCGTTCTTCGAAGTTTCTGCTTGACAGGCGGACATTTTGGCTTAAGCGGTAGCTTGTGAACTACAATATCTGTGTCTAAACCGGGCATATCTTGATACGACCATGCAAACACATCAACATAATCTTTCAACAGCTCGACCAATCTCTGCTTGACCTCTGCCCCAAGTACTGCGCCAATCTTGACCTCTTTCTTGTCTTCACCTATGCCAAGATTAATCAAATCTACCTGCTCCTTGTGTGGCTGAAGCTCTGTGTACTCATACTCGACCAATCTAGTCAGTTTTGCGGGTACTTCAAAATCTTCCTCACCCTCATCTTCAGCTTGGTAAATGGGTGGATCCAAATTAGGAGGGACAATAGTGTCATCGGATTCAACAAGGGTTGTAATGTCACTGCATGTTGAAAGGCTTATTTTTATTAAATGTTCAATGACAATGCGAGAGAAAATGAAAATGCTTTTTACTTGTAGTTTTTGAAAAAATTGCCAATTTCATTTTAAAAAGGTGAAAACGAAGAAACGTTAATGAAACAAGATGGAACTGGAACAAAATGCATTTATTAATAATTGTTTGAAATGAAAAGGTGGCCCTACAAAGTGATCCAATAGCCTTGGGCAGAGCTATGGATTTGAAAACACAAAAATGAAAAATGAAAAATTACTTTGACGATGGGAAATTAACTGGAATCTCTATGGCCTCCCAGTTGCTCAATGCTACATTACTCTGAAACACCAAGTTGTTCAAATCTTCATCTTCGTCATAGTCACCGATGGCATTGACCTGATAACCTCCACTGACGAACACCTCTTGGAAAACCTTCGGATGTCCTTCAACATGAATTGGCTTGTAACCCAACCCGTAGTGATTAGTCTTTGCCTTGACGTTGATTACTTCTCCCCAACCTTCAGGAATGCCCCTGTCGATTGTCGATTTGGTACTCTTCAACGATGCAAAAGATGGGTTACTCTGGACTCCCGCAGTTTCTTCGACTTCCACTAGAACAGCATTGGAAATTTCAAGTGCTTGGAAAGAAGTCTCCAAAGCGTCTTCATCAGCCTCAATGTACCGGAACGATGATAAATTACTAACCATTAAATCCTCTTCACCATGTATGATCACCAACTTGTCGTCAACCACAAACTTCATCTTTTGGTGCAAGGTAGAAGTTACTGCCCCAGCGGCATGGATCCAAGGTCTTCCTAGTAGACAGCTGTAATTAGGATTAATGTCCATAACTTGGAAAGTGATCGGGAACACGTGTGGACCGATCAGAATTGGAAGGTCAACTTCTCCAACCACCGATCTACGCGAACCATCAAAAGCCTTGACAATAAACGAAGTAGGCTTCACCACAGTATCCTTGTAAGCCATCTTGCTGAGAACCCTCATAGGTAGAACATTCAACGAAGAACCAGTATCCACAAGTACTCTTGCTAAATTATCTTCCTGACACTTTACGGATATATGCAAAGCACGATTATGATTCAGACCCTCTTTCGGCAGCTCTTCATTACTGAAGCTGAGAGTATTACAGGCGGTAATATTAGCAATCACACTATTAAACTGGCCGGTAGTGATGTCTTGAGCCACATGAGCTTGAGTCAATACCTTCTGCAAAGCGGCTCTATGCGCGGGTGAATTCAATAACAGGGATAGGACGGAAATCTTTGATGGAGTCTGGTGAAGCTGATCAATAACTTTATAATCACTCTTCCTGATTATCCTCAAGAATTCAGTGTCTTCCTCATTAGTAACATCCCTTTTACCTTTATCTTCAGCCGACACAGCAGTATTGGTAGTTGTTTCCTTGGACGGAGCTTCATCAAAACGGGGCGTGTAGACACGACCACTGCGAGTCATCCTGCTTGCCCCAGCTATGTTGGTCACATTTTCACTATCAACTTTCACTTCTTCTCTTGGAATGACCTTCCCAGATTCCTTATCAATCGCGGTTACATCATACTTCCAAGGTATAGCTTTGGGATCACTGAATGGAAATGGACTCGGCTTCTGGATAATCAAGGGTTTAGGTTGGTCCACTGCTGGAGGAACAGGAATCGGTATGCTGAACATTGGCATGACAGACTTTGGCGTTGGCAGATTAAACACTGGCATCCTGCCCCTTGGTTCGGGAAAATTGAAAGTAGGCTCAATTGCAGCAACTTCCCTCGCCTTGTTAACTACTTGTAGAAAACCATCATCCATCAATCTCTGAACATCTTTCTGAACCATAGCGCACCCTTTATCACTTCCTTCACAACTTATACAATCAGCATGGGAAATAGACACCAGACCTACTTCAAACAGCTTTGCATGGAATGCCTTGAGAGGAGTCTTAATCTGGGATACATCACGAATAAAACCCTCGTAAGACGAATCATCAACAGCATTAACATTCGCATGTGTAGGCAGAGGATTGGTTTTAACATTGGGAGATGGATCATCGAATGACAAGATCTTCTTTTCCATCAGATTTCTCACAATATTCTTCAAAGCATAACAGTTCTCCAAATCATGGTTTGGCGCACCCTCATGAAATAAACAATGAGCGGCACCGTTGTAGTTGGCTGGCAAAGAATTCGGAGGCGGTCCCAAAGCTCGGGTGGTGATCAAACCTCGTTGTACTAGGTAAGGGTACAACTCGGTGAACATCATTGGAATCGGAGGACACGGCTTGTATTGTCTCCTCGTAGCATTTGGGCGAGGTGTCGGATTCCTCTGTTGTTGATTAGCAGGAGCGTTGGGCGCTTTCTAGTAGTTGGATGGAGGTTGATGATAAGCGGGAGACGGGTAAATAGGAGCCTGCTGCATAGGCTGATAAGCAGGAGCTTGTGGGACTTGCTCAGTAAAAGATGGTGCAACAGCAGCCACATAGGGAGGCGGAGCATACTGAACTGGGTAACCATGAGGTTGAGCGTACGGTGGCGGATATGGATATTGGTTTTTTTCCCCTTCTATCAGAGGATACAGCATGAGCCTCTCCTTCCTTCTTTTTCTGAGAATTGAAAGAGGGCTTCTTAGTTTGGTCCTTTGAACTCGTGCTGCCAGAACCACCAGACATCTTTCCGTTTTTCATAGCTAGTTCAACTTTTATTCCAACAGCAACAATATCAGCAAAATTCGTGGTTACACTACCCACCATCCTCTCGTAAAATTCAGGGCGGACGGTGTCCACAAACCAATCAGCTAGTTCCTTGTCCGTCAACGGAGGCTCAACTTGAGAAGCAATCTCTCTCCATCGTTGGGCATACTCCTTAAAGGTTTCGGAACTCTTTTGTGTCATACTCAAAAGTTGTCTTCTGTCAGGAGCCAAGTCCATGTTGTACTTATAATGCTTATTGAAAGCATCAGACAAATCCTGAAAAGACTTGATGCGAGACTGGTCTAATGTTAAATACCACTTCGACGAAGCACCTTTCAGACTGTCTTGAAAACAGTGAATCATCAACTTGTCATTTTCCACATGAGCAGCCATCCTGCGGTAGTACATTATCAAATGGATTTTCGGACAAGTAGTCCCTTCATAGCAGTCAAAGTTCAGAGTTTTGAACTTTGGCGGAATAACCAGACCGGAAACCAAACAGATATCTCTAGCAGCAGCACCAAAGATCTGGTCTCCTTCCATCTTTCTCAATCTTTTATCAATAGTAACCACCTCTTCGTGAAGCTTATCACGTGGTTGGCATCCTCCATCATCATCATCCAGAATTTCATAAACAGGCTCATTGAGATAAGGCTGCACATGAGTGCGGACATTAGCTTGTGTGAAAGTAGGGACCACTTTGTGAGGCTCAGAAACCAAAGACACAGTTTGTTGTACATTTATGTATAACAGGAACAGCTTGCTGAACTGATGTAGTAATAGGAACAGCCTGGTGAGTTGATGTAACAACAGGAGGATGCAAAAAAATCTTGTGAGAGGCCATAAGGAAACGGGTTTGGCGCAGAAACAACCGGAGGATCTACAGCAGCAGTAGCGTTAATCTCAGAAACCACGGTAGGCTGAGTATCCATCTTTGCATTCATGACATGGAGTAATTCCATGATTGTTCCAACACTCCCTCGAAGGTCTGCTAGCTCGTTGTTAACGCGATCCATCTCTTGAGCATGTTCTTCCATCCTTCTTCGAGCTTGAGCTCTAGTGTTGTATCGATTCAGGGTGACAAAACTGGAAGGCGAGAGAACCAAATATGAGAAACCGAGAGACACATGTAATGCAAAGATATGATGCGAAATGCGAATGACATGACTTCATGGAATTCAATCATTTATGAGCATCGCGGGATAACGAGAAAATCTTATTGATTGAAACATGGATTACAAATAATATTCTTAAAAGAAAAGTCTCAATGAAAATAAGCAACTAAAATTCTAGAACCCTAAGGAAGCACTATTCATGATTTCGGCGATTAGGCGGAGAATTGGAGGAAAATAAATCCTCGTAAAGTTTTCTCTTCTTGTAGGAGAGCAACTCTTTGTTCCTTGACTGAAGTTGTTTCTGAAGTTCGTCGTACTCGCTGACCATCACCTGGTATTTGTCCTTCCAGGTTTCTGCTTCGTGCTGAGCTTTTTTCAAATCGATCTTCAATGTTTCAGCCTCGGACCTGAAATACTGGATCGGTTCCTTTCTCGAAGGCAAAGGATCTTGGCGAGGATAGGGCATCTTCAATTTGACAGCTCTTTCTCGGACCCACTGAAGATAGGGCTCCATGGAAATGCAATTTGGCCTACCCAGACTTTCTCGACCTTTCATATGCAAGTGTCCCCAAGAAGATATAATTTGATCCTAAAGCTCTTTGTTGAGTTCGAAGAAGATCTTCTCTACATAGATATTTTTAGGCGGTTCTTTTAAGGGATACCCTAACTGTCGGCGAGCTAGGACTAGATTGTAGCTAATTCCTCCATTAAAACCGAGTAAAGGCATGTTAGCGAAGTCTCTACAACCATCCATCGTACCTGCGATTGTACCAATCAATATCAGAGTGAGTTAAAGCCATAACCTTTTGTGACCAACATCATTGAGTGGGACTCTAAAAAGGACCGGACTTAGGCAAGTGCGAAATAAACCACTTGTACAATAACGGCACACAACAGGTAATCACCCCTCCACCACGGAGGTTTCGGAGATGGACGGAATGATAAGTATTACCCAATAAGGTCGGTACTAGATTCCTTTGCATGAAGATCTTGATAGCATTAAGGTCCACAAATCCTTCAAAATTAGGGAAAAGCAATACTCCATAGATGAGCAAGGCAAAGATCGTCTCAAAGGTAGGCATGCTCAAATAATCGGCATAATATTGGGCCTTCTGGATTAGGAACTTCGTAGGTAACCCAAAGATTTCACCTTTATGAGTCATATTCTCCTTAATGTCAGATACCTTCAAACATGTGGCTTTAGCAATATCCTGTTCTTTAGGGTCCTTCTCCAAGAAAGGGAAAGGAGACTTATCCAGGATAGGTAACCCTACAAGCTGAGAATATTCTTCCAAAGTAGGTAATAGCTGATAATCGGGGAATGTAAAGCAGTGGTAGTCGGGATCATAGAACTGTAGCAAAACCGAAAGAAGTTCCTCGTTTACTTTATATTCCAATAGAGATAACAAACTTCCATACCGGTTACAGAATCCTTCTCGATCTTGGACTAAAGATCCTAGCTTCCTTAAGTCATCTAGCTTAGGCCTTTTAAAAGTATATTTCAAAGTCTTTCTTCTATTGTAATCCATAATCCTGCAATATTCATAAATAAGATTTGAATTCCATGAAGTGTAATGTAATGCGATGCTTTAATGGATGCGATGCACATATATTCGCAAGTCCTAGGTTAAAGGTATGTGAAAGGAGTTAGGGTCTACCCATCCCAATAAGGTATGTACTAAGGTTAGTTGTACCTACAGAACAGGGGTTCTGAAGAAGTGCCCAAAGTCATCAGTCCATCCTTCGGATATTATCAACTTTCCAACTGACTCGGAGGTTAATAATATTCTCAAGAGAACCTCCTTTGAGTGTAGTATCGCGTAGAAACCATTGTAGGACTACTCCCACATAGTTCCCGCACTACGTCCTATATAATGCCAAAGTGGTGTTAAGGTACTACGGTCCTCAATATCATGGACTCCAATCGAAAATAGTAAAAATTTTCACGACTAACTCGATAAACCAAACCATTTTTGAAAGGGTCTCAACTGAGCGGTGATTCTCGAGTCAACTTGGTCAGGACTCACTCCCGGCAAGCCTCGTCGAATATCTCACCATCCTATAATAAGGTCACTCAAGTCCGGGTGTAGGACTTATCTCACAATAACAGGGTACCCCCCAAGCAAGGCACAATAATAATATATACAAGAGGATAAAAAAATAAAAAAAAAAATATCATACAATAAACAAAATAGGGATAACCCTTAAAAGTTACATAAGTCCCCAGTGAAGTCGCCATTTTCTGTTGCGGTGGAAATAGGATATCAAACTATTAATTAGTTTGAATCACAATTCTTGATTCACAACCGCTCTTTGATTTATCCGAAGGAAAAGGTCAAAAGAGGGAAAACCTATTTTTGCATCGTAAACACAATGCGGGGATAGACCTAGGTAAGGGGTTGGTTAAGCTTAGGGAAGGTACTAGCACCCTAAACTTCTGTAGTACTCTACAGGAATCTTTTGTTTATTGTATGCTTTTTTATTTTATTATTTGTTTGATGTATATATTGAGCTAAGGGATAGAATGACCTAAAGATCTAAGGGTTAGTCCTAAGTTTACTCGGCAAGACATCGCATCTTGTGCCTACGTATCCTGGATAGGGAATGGAATCAGAGTAATCGTAGTTCCCCTCATAGAGGGAGGTTAGAAACGTCTTGACTGGTCAAGGTTTCAAGGGAATAAACATCTCTTAAGGACATGTTTACGTGGAGTGAGAAGACTCCTGTTTCTACGTTGTAATGTTAAGTTGTATTAGGGTTAGGTTAGGAATTCCGCGGCGGGAAACTCTAAAACGAGTGTGGTGACTATTTGACCTAAAGCTAGGGGTAATTTTGTAATTTGGCCTGCGGCGAGGCATTTGTGAAATTTAGGGTTTGAAGTTGTAATTTGATGGTTTGAGGACTATCGGCACTGCGGCCAAACAGCTAGACCTAACCTTCGGATGTGTGTAATGTGACAGAATATTTATGGAAAGATGCGAGGAATTTTAAATCATACAAGTAGCAGAAATTCAAAAGCGGAAAACGTAAACGCGATTATTAGGTTCGCGAGGTTACAAAGGGAGAAACAGTTACAATTACGATGCAGTTTTGAATTAAAAGTACAAAAATAAACGATGGCAACATGGTAAGCTGCAAAAATAAACAGTGTTAGTGGACAGAATCATGTAAATTACCAGACGAGTTGTGAAATAGGATTATGAAATTAAGCATCTTTTATGGTTTATTTCGTGACGCCTAAAGAATTAAAGAATTTTCAATCTAATTCAAACTTATAAACCTAACTTTACCACAGAGATTGTTTTACTGGATTTCTGAAGGTTAATATTAATTATTGTTTTACGAAAGGGTTATTATTTAAACATTCTTTTCATTACCATTTAGAAGTTTAAGTTAGTCACTATTATCTAAAAGGGTTAATTATTAAAACCATAAAGAGAGTTTAAGACTCCATGTTATTTCAAAAACATTTTTATTATTAAAAGAAATTCTCTATTTGAGTTTTTTATTAATTAAAATACTGTACTAATATTTGTAAGGAAAAACAAGCAGAAATAATAAACATCAAACAAGTAAATTAAAACAACCAAAATACGTAAAAATTAGTTGGGTCGGTCGCAGACCCGAACCCATCCCACACATTGGAAACGAAGCTTTGAGATTAGGGTTTGAGACCCCATCCTCCTTTCGAGTGGCGTCGTTCGTTCGATCTTTCTCCTCAAATCATCTCGTTAGACCCCTTTTTGTCGTGGTGATCCTAAAACGAAACATAATCCACACAGTTAGTAGCGAAATCTTACGTTTTCGAGAACGATTATTGATGATGGTGGTTGAAGATCGTTGTGGAGGTGGCGATGATGCTAAGCTGAGCCTCGAAGCGTGATTGCCCGTCGAAAGACGAAGGCGGTCTTTGCTTCACAACTCTCCTTCGTTCAGATTTACGGCCGTCGATGGTTGTTAGGGCTTCGCGATTTGTCCTCTTCCTTGAACGCGACGAGGATGATGATGACAATTTTTTGGATTTCTCTGAATCTCGCTCGCCCTCCTCCCCCTTTAGTTTAGGGTTTTCGTTCCTTTTATATTGAACCCTTTTTGGGCCTGGATTTGTTTGGTTACTACAATTTTTGACGAGTTGTTTTGATTCCAGTTTTGGAGTAACATTTTCTGCCTTCTTTTCAGCCTTCTTTTCAGGAGCGAACATCTGCCAGCAAAGCTCAACAGATAGCGGAGATTTATTCCAAAATTTGAATTCCATTATTGACATTAACGGCTTCTGAGAACTTCCTGGTATAGTGTAATCACCTCTATGACTTACTTTTATCCACGGTAGAGAAAAATATGCTGATAAGCGATTACCAACCATTGTCGATTTTGATCCCTTTTAGGCTAGGTGTAATGTGTTTACTCTTATTGCAGTTTCTTTCACGGAAGCATGTACATATGGCCGTTGTGAGATTGGTTAGGACTATAACCACCGAGCTTGTCAAGATGTGATAATGAGCTCAAATCGATCAGTCGTCGATTTGGCAATAACGTTTGCCTTGATGGTGCAGAAGGTAAACCCGAAAGTTATCCTGCTATGAATATTGATTGGTTACTATCTGAATGAAATGTGAGCCTCTGAGCTATTGAATCGAGATCTTTTAGCTTGTGATAAGTTCAGTTGCGAATTGAGGTTACTAGCTGCAACTCTTCTTGAAGTAAACTGAATGCCTTGTGACTTTGGTTTTTATTGTTTTTTGCAGGCCGCTGTTTGCTGGGGAAACACTGAGATCTGAGGGTTTGGAATAGAGATGCAGCAGGTTTGTCTGCTGCTTCGACTTGGTCTTGCCATTAATTCCCAAGCGATTACTCCAACCTTGAAAATTTCTGGCTTTGCGGCTCATGTCGAATCCCTTGGTTGTGTTTACTGCTTGATGATACTGCTTGCCAAGTTTTGATTGTCTGTAACATCATTAATGTATTGTTTTAACTCGTACACAGGGGATAGGTAGCTTGCAGAATAGCGTGCCATGGGGAATGACAGGTATGAACAACTCCGCGTAACTTTCTTCGACTACTCATATTTCTTCCTCGACGGAGACAATATCCTTCCACAAGATCAGCAACGTTCATGATACAAACAGGCGATGATTTGGTGTAATGAGCTTTGTCAACTGGGAGTTGAAACTGGATTCTTTCTATGGATAATTGTAGCTTCCTCTTTCTCGCATTTGATCGCGTTTCTGTTTTCACTCTATGATCGTACTTCCACTCTCAAATCATGTTTTGTAACCATTATCTCTACTTCGCAGCTAACACCTGATTCAACAAGAATAAGCTATGACCAAGTCAGAGGCCAACTGCAACAAGGTGGTGGGCGATAACAGAAACGAGCAAAGTCAACAGGGAGCTCTCTTTCACTCAGTTATTGCGGCTCTTCACTATATCATTTTACCAACTTTTCCTATGTCTACCGATAGTCACTACAGGAGCAATGCCCTCGTTGGAAATGGTGAAACCGTTTACGGTCTCAGAGAATTACATGCCGGTTGTAAACTTCTTCCTTATCCGTCTTATCCATCTCATCCCTTGAACTAATTTGTAACTTTGGTTTTCACTGTTGAACCGAACTTGTGACTTGTTTGTTCAATGTGCTTTGCACATCTGGGATCCCAACTGAACTAACACATCACCGTGATTATGGGAGCTTATCTGCTTATTCTTACAACCTCCCTTGCAGGTGTGATTTGATGACTCCATAGTCTTTCTGATATCTTGATTGTCGACTTTGGCCCATCATGATTTTATTCGAAACAACTTTCACTGTCTCGTTCTGTAATCCAGTTTTCTTTGTGCAGTCAGTTCATTTGTTTTATGAATGTGAGCTGAATTCGATTCTTGCTGTTTCCTGAACTGAACTGTTTTAAACTCCGTTATGAAATTGGGGTTGCTGATGTTGTTTTGTGTATTTCAGGGTTGGATAACTTCGAAGGAAAAGTGGTTCAGACCCACCGGCATCTGGGTCTGAATCCGAATTGGCCGTGATGTTTTAACTCTGTATCAGATTGAAACAACTTGGAATTTAACATATTTACTTGATGACGACACCATGTTTACTTGATGGAATGGTGCTTAGCTTGACTTTGAAACAGAATCCAATTTTCGGCACGTGCCCCTTTTCAGTTAATCATTTATTGGCCCGAACTTCTTTTATCTCTTCATCTTTCTCGGCTGTCCCGTATTGATAAGAACAGAAATTGCTTGATCTGACGCCGATGGCGCGGATCGGTAACGGGGGTAGGATGCGGCTTCGGTCGTGCCACTCCCGGCACTCGATGATGACAATGTTCTGAGAGTGTCAAACAAACTTCTAACATCTTTTCCATTCTGTTTTGTTTTTCTATTTTTTCAGGTGATCAAGAGTTGCGTGAAGAACTCAAGGGAGGACCAATGAAGAACACTTGTAGTTTTTTCTCTTTTTAGGACTTTAGGACCTAGAATAGATACTCATTGTAAATGTATAATCCTTTTGTAAATGAAAGATCATCATGAATAAAATCCAAAAATTACTTCCATTTCAACTTGTAATTCTAGATGTTTATGAAATAAAATCCAGTAAATATTCATTTCTATTTTCTCAATTATGAATTTAAATATCCATGAATAATCATCCATAAATTATTTAAATTCAACTTTGATTTGTAGCTTATGAACATTCATGAATAAAAGCTCACAAATATTTAAACTTAACCTCTCCTTTGCCTTGACCAAATAAATGATAACCCGTAACGTAAACAAAATTCAAACTGAAATCCCTTTGATCACGTGCCCTCTCAAACCACGCTTAACAGCATTCCCTTATTTTCAAAATAATCTCAACTCATAAACTGCTCGTCAAATGTCCTTGACATAATCAATCCATGTAAACAAATGCTTCGGAAATAACGTCTTATTTATCCCAACATTACAAACTCTGCTTGAAATGACCAAAACGCCCCTGGGGGTAATTCCTGCAAAACAAAACGCACTCAAACGACTGGTTAGTGATTAACGGATGCAAGATGAAATGATATGCGAAATGACCGACTACTGTAAGGGTAAAATTTGGGGTATTACACATATCACACGCCAGAAATTGGTTTTGTTTGCTATGTTTTGAGCCTATGAACCCAAGGTCTTGGGTTCAAGCCTTGGGGGAGGCATTTCCATTCTTTTTAGAATTTGGTTTTATTTAATTTTATTTTAATTGTCATTAAATTCAAAAATTCATAACTCCTTCATTTTTAATCCTTTTTGAATGATTCTTTTTTCTAAATTCTTGTATTAATGAATATTTCCATATGATGCTTAAAGAATTCTAAAAATTTTATTTTAGAAATACTTTGCATTATGAGGAATTTACGGTTCATTTTAGGGTTTTCACCCTCTTACTTTTCCTCTCTCATTCCCAACTTTAATTTCATTCTCTTTTGAGTTTTATTTTAAAGTTATGATTTTTGCTTATTAGCATCCTTGTGTACTTGAGTTTTACTTAAACTCCTTGCTTGTAAGCATTTGCGTTGGATCTTTTCTTAAAACTTGAAAGTTTTCCCCGTGATGTTTTGAAATTTTTCCTTACATTTTGTTGTGACATTATCTAATTATTACTTGATATTTGTGAATGCATATTGACTTTTGTAACTTTAAAAGACCACATCTTTGTCAAGATACATCTTCATATTTGTTAAGATTCCCTTCCATCTTTGTTAAGATATATCCCCGTCTTTGTTAAGATATGCCTTTGGTTTTTACCTCTTTTCATTAAGTCTTGTAAGAACTTTCCCATTGATTGATATTGTAATATCTTAATGTTTGCTTTGGTTATAACCATTTATTTTGATTGAAATCATTGCCTGACATTGTAATATGCTTGCTTTATTCTTGGTTGTAACCATGCTTCTTATCTTCATCATGTTTGAATGATTATTGCTTTATTAAGTTATTTCCCCAGGTGATGAAACTCTTTAGTTCTCATCCAAGTTGTCTAAATCTTTTTCCCTTCCAAAGGAAAGCTTCTCTGTTAACCCTAGAGGTCATGGATAGCTCATAACACTTCTTTTTACTTTGTTAAGTAATTTCCCTCTTAGTCAAGATAGAACCTAGTCACTAGACTTTGCTTAAAGTCTAAAAGACATATCCCTTGTTAGGAGTGTCTTCAAACTAGAACTTTAAGATAGAGTTTGTCAACTCTATGTAAGAATTATGATGATAATTACTTACTCCCCTCTTGACTTTGGTAAAAGTCAATTCCTTTGAGTGTTTAATTTAGATTAGAGAGTTTGGTTAAACTTTACACAAGCATTGTTATGTTTGTTCCCCTTTGAACCTTGATCGTAATCAAGTGTTCTTCATCCTCAGTGAGGTGAACTACGATTGTTCTGATTCTATCCTAGTTAGGATACATAGGCAAAGGATGTGATATCCTTGCGAGCAAACTTAGAAACTATCCTTAGGTTTTTACCTTAACCTTATACCCAATCCCAAGCCATAAGCAAAACATTTAGCAAGAATTAGCATGCAAACAAACAAAAGGTTTCTGTAGAGTACTACAGATGTTTAAGATGTGAAATACCTACCCTAGGCATAACCAACCCCCGATCCCCGATCTCTTAGCGTTGTTGTTACATCACGCAAAAGGTCTTTCCTTCTTTAACCTTTCCTTTGGATAAATCAAAGTCCGGTTGTGAATTTAAGAAATAAGATTCAAGTTAACCAATAGCTTGGTATCACGATTCTCACCGCAATAGTGTGTGTGTATGTGTGCGCGCATATGCGTGTATGTGTGTGTGTGTGTGTGTGTGTGTGTGTATGTGTGTGTGTGTGTGTGTGTGTGTGTGTGTGTGTGTGTGTGTGTGTGAGAGAGAGAGAGAGAGAGAGAGAGAGAGAGAGAGAGAGAGAGAGAGAGTGATTGAATGAGAGTGAGAGAGAGAGAGATATTCTTTTAGAACTGTTCATCATCTTTAATCTCAGTCCTTATCCATTGTTATGGACCTTCATCTCTAAAGATTGAGTGATTGAGGGAGACTAGTGGTACATTACGGTATCTAATATTTTTGTGTGAGGTTTGTTGTTTGTAATAGATGCATAAATCATTTCTTGAATGCAGTTTAAATGTTGAGTTATCCATCAAGAGGAGAGTTTCATTAAACTCCATTGAAGACTTTGGTGAGGTCGTATACAGACTATTCGTAGGCGGATTTGTAAGTTTTGCAACTTTGGTGAAGTTGTGTAAAGAATATTCGTAGACAAAGTTGGATGTTTTCCAATCAACACTTAGCTAATGGCAATCACTCAGATATGAAAGCGGTAGAATCAAGGATAATGGTCACATAAGAAGACTTGGAGAAAGTTATTATGGATATCAAGGTCATTAGATTAAGATCACTGAAGATCTTGTTTTTGTTATCGGTTTGAGTATATGCATCAATAGAGGAAATTATCATATGATATTTTGTTGTAATCAAAATGTTTTTATCAAATTTATCAAAATAGTGGAAGATCATGATTATTTCTCGATGGTTTTAACATCATTGACGATTGGAATAGGCAAAGCGAAGACGAATATCGAACCACTATATATCTATGTGTATATTTTATTTCCTCCCTTATCTCCTTTAATTTTCCACATTCATTACTATAATTATTGCATCATTGCATCATTTGTTTGTTTCTTAAGTGAAATCTTGCTTATAGTGATTTATTGTTTAAGATAAGGTCTATGATGCATCAAAGATATTGAATCATCATAAATCCAATTATGCCTTGAATAAAATTTTACGTAAAGTGTTTTTAAATTGCTTTCTTTAAAAATATTTTGGTTATCTTGTAATTTACTTGCATGAGATAGAATCATGTCTTTAATGATATCATAATGTCTTCTTTTAGATTATTTCATTGGGATGCTTCTAAGTTCTCTTGTGTTGTGTTGTGCTTCTGCGTACTTCAAAATATCTAGTTTTGTTTTAGATTACTTTTACTGGTTTTATGAGTAATAAAGTGATGACTTTATTTTTCTGGTTTAAGATATAAAAGTGTTATGCATAAAAATAAATGTAGTAAAGTAAATGAACAAGGTGAATTATACTAGTTTCCTTTATCAAACAAGGGTGCATATGGTCCCCTCACACCCTGTGAGAGATTTTACTATTGTTAAATCTTTGTACAAGCTTCACACCAAGACTTCTCTCACAATCTTCTAACACCAACAACAACGATGGACTTTGAATCACCCTTGATTCAAAGGACCTTTCCAACAAATAGAAAAACAACATTTCCTATTTGCAACAACCACAACAATGGTGAAATATACATCAATTTGTATGAAATATATTATAGATAGACTTTGCACCAATTATGAAGAAATTGATACTATGTTGCTTTTTTTATGTATGAAATTTTAATCTACTCCTACAATGAATAAGTCAATAGAATATGAACATTTAAGTGCTCAAGAGTTTTTCACATACGATTTGAAAGTTATACGGAATAAATTTTCTATTAAAATGTTACAGACACTTGAAAAAAAAGCATGTTCATGAAGAAGTGTCATGCAATAGCAATATAAAAAAATTATGCAATTTATACTCACAAAGAAATCCTTTAGAAATCATGGCAATGTTTAAAAATAATCATAATAATTATGCAATGATTCAAGAAAGTGTTTCATGAAAAAGTGTAATGTAAAGAAATTACATTATTTCAAAAAATTTCAAAGAAAAACATATGACAATCGGTTGCATAAAGTTTCACTATAACAATCAATTGGACATTACTTACAATCAATTGCATTTATCTGATGAATTAATCAATTGCTTCAATTCTATTTCAAAGAAAAGCGACAATGAGTGTAGTGAGTTTTGACAATCAATTTTCTCAAGATAATCAATTGACACAATAAAAATGTTGAAATATTTCCAAGATAAAATGGCATATTCATGGATTGAACCTAAGGCACTTAAGTACTTTTACATGCCCACTCAACCATTGAAGAAAATCTTTCTTTGTTACAAAAATACTCATTAAACATTCTTATGAAAAAGATTAAGATTTCTTTTTAAAATGCAATTTTTAAATATTGCATGTATTTAAGATTAATTCTTAAACATCTGATGTCTATAACCATTGATTTAAACATTGTACCTTTGTTTAGGATCCAATAGCATCAAAATCCAAAACTTTTGATATAAACTTGATACTTGATTCAATCTTTTACTTCTTTGATCTTTCTTCTTAAGATAACCTTTTGTCTTCATAAAAAACAAGCTAAGAAGGATGAACATATGTTCTTCACAATTTTTTTTAAATTATCTACTCGGAGAAATATTTATTCAACCCTCCTTTTAGACCTTTTAGTGTTCATAAACTCACCCAACAATTTTTTATAAGAGCAAAGCTTTTGATCAAAGTCTTGCGACCCCAAAAGTTGAGGATATGGTTCCTTTTTCGTTCCTAGATGAGTTTTTCTTTCTGTTTGGAAGCTTATGTAATTCAATGAATTCCATTAGCATTACATAGATTTCTTAATGTATCATTGTTCATTGCATGCATTACATATAGTAACTCAAAGTAAAACTATACTAGTATATTCTTCAATCATAAATTGTATTTAAGATATTCTCTAAATTTTGATTCGTCCATGATTGAACTGAAAAAAGTTTGAGGTATGTGTAGTGTAACCAAAAACCTGACACTATTTCTTGAAGTTTATTCTTGATAGATCCTACTTAAAGATGGACATGCATTCATAAGTTGATATGCTTAAAGTTTTTGAGAGATTAAAGAAAGAAGAAAAAAGCATCTTCTAGTGACCTACATTTCCAAGGTTGTTATAAAAAGAAGGTGAAGGAAAATTTTAACTATTAGAAATGCTATATGAGTTCTTAACAATTACAAAAGATTTAAGGATAAAAATGTGTTCCTTGAAGTGTTGATAATCGTCAAAGAGTTGAATTAGTTATCGGATATTATCAAGATATATCAATTAATGATAATTTAAACATCTGATATACAAGTTTATCTAACCCTTATGAAGGAGAGTCTGATGGTGATCTTTATACGTGTAAGAGGAGTTGTATCCAATTTATTTATGATTAATCATATTTTACCTTATGTTATTCTTGTTGTTAATAACTTATTGTTTTTCTGTGCAACAAGTTAAGCTTAGATTGTCTATACTTGTATGATCTTTCCAATCTTTCTTTGTTATTTTTATTGTATACATGTTTATAGTTATTGCAGTGTTTGGGCATTTCATATTTCAATCATTCAATTATCTAATGTGTCGGTCTAATTTTATTTCAGTCGTTCATTGTATTTACATTCGTATTGTACATTTATTCATGTATCATCACTCAATTCTAGCATTAAATTTTATTTTAGCATTTGATCAAGAACATTTGGAATTAAAATCACCATTTAAAATTGTACATCTGATTAAATCAAGTTTCTCATGCATTAATTTGTTTTTTTGAAAATATGTGTATCATGATTCGAATCACCATTTGAACATGATTCGAATATAATGTTTTTAGAATTAAGAGGTTTGGGGTTGTTTAAAAATATTTGTATCAGTATTTGTACATGATTCAAATCATAACATTTTCTTTTGAAATTTTTGAAGCATGACTCAAATCACACTTACAACGTGATTCAAATCATGAAGTGAAAACTCACGAATTAAACAGTTTCAGTATCTTTTTCGTTTCTCTTTCAATTTAAACCATTTTCAAACCCTTTCGTCTATCTCTTGAAACCCATTTTCGAAAATAATTGTTTTTATTTACACAACTCATCCCATTCATCACCCAACATCACATAATCACTCATCATCATTTCATATCATCAAACCCATTTTCTCCAACCTTCATCACAATGTAATCAAGTCTTTCATAAAAGGATTTATCTGAGAAGCAAAAGGAGAAGAGACAAGTATCTTCTCAAGTCCAACAATCCCTCATACTCCCAAAAATCGAAATGGATTATCTTGACATCCACTTATAAGCATTCTACTGTAACCTTAAATTGACTGTTGTTATTTTACAGAGTAAATTTAAATACCTTGTAATTAAATTTGATTACACTAATTTCACTTCTCATTTTGGTCTTAAGTATTCTAGTATGAGTGTGAATGTTGCAAAATGATCTCATGTGGGCACTTTTTCACTACAATGGTGTTGATTGGGTGAATTTTATCATTGACAGGATGCTTCAATGAAAATAACATCCAAACAGGTCCTTGTTCTTTACTTTTTTTTGTTCAGTACATCTTGGAATTAAATGATATTATGTATGAAGAAGTTGATATGTTAGAAGCTCCAAAAAATTTCAGGGAATCTCTTGTCTCAATGATGAGATATTATTCTGATAAATATGGTGTTTACTATTATTTAGAGAAATTTGGAAGAATGATTTATGATGTCTAGTTTATGGAACCAAAGAAGCAGAAAAAGAAGAAAAAGAAAAAAATAGCGATGTTGAAGAAGGTAGTTCTTCATTTTCATGGTTATCGCACTTTGGTGCGCACGTCTACAGGGGCAACACCTTTCTCATTGGTATATGGTACAGAAGTTGTTCTACCATTAGAAGTCAAAATTCCTTCTCTGAGGATATTGTCTGATGTGAAGCTTGATGAAGCAGAGTGGGTGAAGAGCAGATTGAATAAGTTGAGCCTGATTGATGAAAAGAGATTGGCAGCTATCGCCACGGACGGCTATACCAGAGCAGAATGAAGAAGGCATTTGATCAGAAGGTATGTCCTCGGCATTTCCAGGTAGGCGACTTGGTGTTGAAAAGGATCATCCCTCCACAAATAGATCACAGGGGCAAGTGGACTCCTAACTATGAAGGTCCATACGTAGTAAGAAAGGTTTTCTCTGGCGAAGCCTTGTTGCTATCAACCATGGACGGCGAAGATTTTACGTCCCCTGTGAACACAGACGTAGTTAAAAAATATTTTACTTAAAACAGACCCGCTGGAAATAAAAAGAGAAAATCCAGGCGAAAATGGGGCATCCCGGCGGACCATAAAAATAAAAAGAAAAGGTTGGGGCAAAAATTTAGGGATAAAAAAAAATAAATAAATAAGGTGAACCCGCAAAGTTGAAAACCTGAAAGGGCAACTTTGGCAACAAAAAAAAGGTTATCTCGGTGGGTTGAAAACCTGAAAGGGCAATCCAGGCAAAAGTTAGGGATTAAAAAGCAAATAAATGCGGTTTGTGTTCGATCTGCGAGTTTATCTTGGTACACGTTCACCCTGAAGGTTAAAGATCAGCCCAGTCAGTCTTTTCGAAAGAAAGAGCATTGGTGAAGCATTAAGGACATATAGGTCATAGCTGAATCGACACATGGTGGTTGTCTGTTTCCACATTGCTGACATTTATGTTTTTCCTGTTTCTTTTTTATTTCTTTTTGCGCAATTTCCTCTTTTTAGGGATTGCATCCACTTGTAATTTTTCTATTTACAGGCCTTTTTCAATCAATACAATATTATTCACTTAGAAAGCTTTTCTTTACTCTTGCTATTTTATTTCCAAAGGAGGCGTCTATATTTTTGATAAATTTATATAAGAACAGGTTGTGGGCTTCATGAAACAAGTTTAAAATAAGGATTTACGTGACCAATATCATGTATGACAGACGAAAGTAACCATTCGGTAGTCAGGATGCTCTGTTTGTCGTTGTTTGATTGCAGGTCATTAAGGCCATTGCACTAGTATTGTTTAACTTCCGTCAGAGAGGTTCTAGGAAAGTTTATATCGGTTGAAGTACTGCCACACGTCCATACAGTGTTTTAGTAAGAGGTTCATTATCTCCCTGCAGCAAGGTTGTGGTCGCAATCACAGAGTTTCGTTATCCGGTCAGAAAAGATGTCACCGATAGGAGTATGTACTTATCCCCAGCAAGTAGAGATAGAAGACATCCCCCGACGGAAAACGGTGGTCGGTATCTCCAGTAGAATCTAATGGTCATTAGCACGTTCCAGAAGTGGTTTCAGGGTTTATTCCTCCGTTGAGGTTGTTCTTGTTTCCCGACAGAGTGGTGTTCTCCCCCCAGGGGACTTGTGTTTTTAGAGGCCTTCAGGGATTTATTCTTAGCAGGTTTGGTTTGAGGGTTTCTTTCTTCGATGCTTCTTCCGGTGGTGTTCTTTTGCATTTGCATTTTTGCATAGCATCCTCCCAAACGCGTAGCATTTCCATTTCGCATGGAGCATTACGCCATATTCAAACATATGAATTTGAAGAATAAGCCAAGTTCAGTTTCGCTTTGGCCAGACATTTCTCCAGTTGATATTGGTGTGACGTGGAATCTCGTCATCTTTACTCTGGAAATTCGTTGACATGTGTATTCATCTTTTGCATCCATGCGGAGTTATTTTGTTTTAAACACCTCCTTCCCCAGCAGAGCTTCTCGCTCAGATTGTGAGTTGGTTGATCCTACTTCATGTTCCCGCTTCATCCTAACTCTTGGTTAGTATTCTCTGGCATGGTCATCTTTTATTGAGGTCCTCTTAATCTCCCCCGGTGGAGTCGTTTTCCCAACTTTTGGTTGGTATTCGCTGTCATTCCAACTTTTGGTTGGTGGTATTTCTTTGTGGTAATTCTAACTTTTGGTTAGTAGCTTTTGTTCCAACTTTTGGTTGGTATCCCTTGTTGTTTGGCATCCCAACTTTTGGTTGGTACTCGTTATTTTTCATCCTAACTCTTGGTTGGTATCCCCGGTTTGTTATTCCAACTCTTGGATGGTGCCCTATGGAGTTCTCATCCCAACTTTTGGTTGGTAATCTGTATTCCCGGTAATCCTAACTTTTGGTTAGTAACTTACATTCCAACTCTTGGTTGGTATCTTTTAGCTTTATCCCAACTTTTGGTTGGTATTCGGTGCTGTCTTTTCAACTCTTGATTGATAAAATGTTATTCGCCTTGGATTGTTATCCTCGTCGTGTTGTATCCCAACTTTTGGTTGGTATTCGTTTGTCTCACATCCCAACTTTTGGTTGGTATTCGCTGTTTTGTATACCCGCAGGTTGTAAATTTATGGGTTCTTTTGGTATTCCATCATCTTCTACCTTGAACGTTTGAAAGCGGTTGCTTTCATCCCTTCAGGTCCAAGTTGTTTGAATATGGGCAACTGTAGGACCCTAAAATTTGCTCATCTTCTTTTGTGTTCTTGGCTTATGTTTCTTTGCGTTTTCATATTCATGTTTGCATAGCATTTGTTCTTGGCAAGGGATCAAGGTATCATGGTTTGTTTCTCAAGCAAGTAGGTTTTGTTTCTTCAAGTTCAAGCAAGGTGTTTTCTATGACTTTGTGGGTTTCTCAACCTTATAAGTCCCTCATCATTAAGTTTGATTCAAGGAAACATCATTCCAACATCATATGTGTTTCATCTTGGCTTATTGTGCAAGAAATCATCAAGGGACTCAAGTTTGGTACAAGGTGTTTGACCTAATTTGGCAATTTGTGGATGCTATAATCAAATGAGCATATCTCCTTCAATTTTTAACATCTTGATGTGGTTCTTTTTCTAATGAACTCTTCTCATCATCCCTAAAAAATCCTCTTTGCAAGGAAAGATCAAATTATGCTTGGAAGGTCATCAAAAGTTTCAAGACATTATAGGCCATTTTGGGTTTTGGAAGGTTTTCTTAGTCAACTTCAAAAGGGCATAACTTGGTCAATTTTTATCATTTTGAGCCCATTCTTTTTCTAGAGTAAACTTGAAGATGTCCTCTACAACTTTGGTTCAACATGGAAGAGCTAAAAACCCATGGAAGGTCTTGGTTTTCATCAAAACATTATAGGTCTCTTTTTGGTCCCTAAAAGACTTTAAATTTTTCTAAGTGTTTTGTGATTTTCACTTCTCCAATGGAGCATACTTTGAAGGACCATATATCTCAACTCAAGCTTCCAAATCAATACTTTATTTTCACATTGCAAAGATTACATCTCCCTCTATCCAATGCAAGAAGAATCATCCCAAAAAAGCCTCTTACATTGCGAGAACCATGGCTGCAAATTTTGAATTTTGAAGTTGGATTTTCACTTGGGATCATATTTGAATTTAATTGAATTGGCCTCTACTTACCAAATTAAGGCACAAATTCAAGCTAAACATGTTTAACCAACTTGCCTGGGTTAATTAGAGCCTTGAAACGCAAGGTTTGGGTGTGTTTTGACAGATTTCAAGTCACACTTTGGGCATGCTGCAGGCGTGCATGATTTCCACCCATTTCACCTCATTCACTCCTCATTTTGATTCAGATAGTTTCCCCTATAAATAGGGAGTGATTTCCATTCATTTTGGCAAGCTTTTGATAGCAATAACCACTCTGCCAAGTTTCCATTTGAACTCTTGAGCTTGAATTTCGAATTTCCATTTCCATCCCTTAAACACTTAAATTCTCCACTCAGTTAGCTTCACCAATATTCAGTGAAGCTAACCAGATCAAAAGCTTGAAGAATCGTGGCCTGAATCAAGCTAGGGAACTCCATTTTCAGAGCTTTAAGGTTGAGCTTCAACAAGTATAATTCTCAACCATTTTAACTCAAATTTGTTGCTAAAATGTAGCCCTTGGTGTGCTGATGTTGTCTGGATAGTTTAATTTCATCTGTAGTTGAGTTTTGTTGGTGAATTTTCAAAATCGTATTTGAATCGTGTTCTGGTTTTTTTCAAATTACTTGAGCTGTGGTTTAAAGAAATTTGGCGCGATGATATGATTGAGATCGTCTGAGGAAGAAGAATTAAACGATACCACTATAAGCATCAATGGATATGGTTTAAGGGATCCATGAAATTTGACTTCCCTCTACAAATTTCAAAGAGCTGGAGGTTGAAGATGATGATCCAACCGTCCATTTTGCCACGCGCTTTAATCTTGGTGTGTTTGAGTTTGCTTGGATCTGTGTGGGTGAGCTGACTAGTGTCCATTGTGGATGTGCGCTTTCTGATCCTTGGATCAGCCACGTCATTTAATGAAATGAGATCCAACACATCTTGTTTTTTCTGTTTTATTTTCTTTTTCTAAATTGTTTTTAAATTCATTTTATTTTCATAAATTCATATTAAATTCATTTTTCATCAGAAAAATACCAAACGTTTTTCTAAAATTCTATTTTATTTTCTCTTTTTGTTTCTTATTTTTATGCATTTTGGTATTTTTCATGATTTTTATTTGTTTTGCATGATTTTAATTGGTTTAAAAATACTTTTGAGCCATTTAAAATTATGAAATTATTTTCTTATGATCCTATGATGGTTTTGAACCTATGGTGATTTTCTTGGATTTTTATTTTCTGTTTTGGTCTATTTCATGTATTTTTTATTTATTTGCTTGTTTTTAATTAGTTTTAAATTACTTTTGAGCATTTAAAAATGTTGAGATTATTTTTCTGGTGCCTTTGAGTCTTCACTCATGCCTTGATCTCCTCTTTTCCTTTTTTTAGGGTTTTTGCTTCCTTTTTATTTTGATTTAATTTTGTTTTTTATTACCAATAAGTGAATAAATGATTTTTGATCTATGCTGGGGTGATGTTTTGACTTTACCTCAAGTCATTTGGATCTTTGATACTCACTTGGTTTGGTATTTCATTTGTGGATGTATATGATGGTGGATTCACTTTGAAGTTTGACTTTTTTCAAACTTAAGTGATCTCCCTTATGTATCCATGATTGGATATCCATTTGTTGATCATTTTGTGGCTGCCCTACCTTGCTTCCTAGGTAATTTGCTCTCTTTTTTGCCTTGCATTACCTTTGTGTTTGGTTTGCACACCTTGAGTGTGGCTTGGACATATAATGCACCTATGATATGACTTGAGGTGTATTGTTTGTATTGCATGAGTTTGATATGATTGTGATTGAGACCTCGGTCTTGATTGTTTGATCTCTTGTTTGCATATGCATTTTATCCCTTGTGCACCTTTCTTCTTCTTCATCTACTCCCTCTTTTGAGATTTCTTTTAGTTTTGTTTTCATCTGTGATTGAACTGGTTATTGTTTACTTGTGTTTGCTCACATGATCCTTTAGGATTCCTAAACTGGTTATTGTTTACTTGTGTTTGCTCACATGATCCTTTAGGATTCCTAGTCCCTCTGTTTAAGATGGGAGTAGGAGAGACACTAGGCTTTCAATCCTTTACATGATAACAATTAGGATAGTCCCTTTTATCTCAACTCTAGTTCCATCCTTTGTATGATAACATTAGGTAGACTTCCCTTTCATCCTAACCTTAGGACCATTTTGTATGATAACATTAGGGTTTTCAGCTCCCTTTAGTGTTCTTGTGTCTTCTCTTCTCATCTCAAACTTATCTAAGAAACTTAATAAAGAATGACAAATGTTGTACGCTACGAGCCTTAAGTACATGAGAAATGATAAGTGAGGGGTTTCTCCTTACTTGTCTAGCGTGTTTAGTGTATGCCCTTTGGTGATATGTGACGCATTCGCTCTTGTGTCATAGTCTTTAGTGCAATGTGAGTCTCAAACTAATTCAATACACTTCAATAAAACTAACAAACCAAATTCAAACCTTTTTATCCTTCGGGATTGTTCTGCAAATCATTTTCAGAAAAAAGTATGTCACTCTCCGTTCTACCGTAAACAGACATCGACCCTAACTGCTGGAATGGAGACTTAACAGCACTCATAAAAACACTTAACCAACTAGTGGTCTAGTTTTCCCGAACTACGTTTGCTCTGATTTCTCATGCCAGATGAGGATACGTAGGCACAAGACGGCGACGTCTTGGCGAGCAACTTTCCCCCCATCACCCGTAGTTTCCCGAACCACGTTGACTCTAACTTTCCCATTGCAGGAGGGAATACATAGGCATAGGGCGGTGATGTCCTATCGAGTCTCCTTTATCTTTTCCAACCCCTGTTTAGCAGTAGCTTTTATATAACTCACCCCTTTGATAGACAACAAGCGTGGATCCTGTTGAGTACAACGAACGTGAGGGGTGCTCATACCTTCCCCTTGCGTAACCAACTCCTGAACCCAAGATTTGGTTGTGATGGCCTTGTCTTTCCCGTTCTTTTAGGTTTTCTTCAATCGTTTTTTTCCTCTCTTTGAGATAAATAACGTTCGGTGGCGACTCTTCTATTTGTTTCCGCCGGCCCATTTTTGCAGTTGTGACACTACTGTATTTTGTGATGAAACTAAGGATTATTTTAATTATTGGTTTGGGAAGATCATAGGTGATAATCAGGTTCGTAAATACCATATTAGGAGTCAAATTGAAGTTGTGGAAAAGGAAGCAGAAGTGAAAGCAATTGAAGAAAGGGTTATGGCTCAAGTGATGACTTTGTAAGGTTTCATTGATCATATTAAAGACTGTGCTTTTGTTTTCAATGTTAATCTTGAAACTGATGTTCTTACTTCTAATCCACCTGCAACTAACTAACCATCATTTGTCATTTCAACCATTGCATATCATGATATTTTCATTTTGGATAATCATTTTTACTTTGGATTTTCGCATGCTATTTTGTGATATTGAAATTATATATTTTGGTTAAGTACTAGTCGCAAGTTGTAGCCCCGTATTTTGAGTATCTTTGTTATTTCTCTATGTTGTTTCTATTATATCTTGATTAAGTTCTAAAATTGTATTATTTAAGTTAGTCGTTATTGTATTTTTGGATTTTACTTTTTCATGGATTTGGCCATTTGTGTTTTTGTTTTATCTCTTTTTGATATTTTTCGAAGGGGGAGAAGTTATCGAGATATTATCAATATTCAAGCGTATTAAGTGTTTAATGCAGGGGGCGTTAAATCTCAAGTAACATGTTATATGTTCATCTATACTGCGCTAGCTCAAATCAAATTGATTAAAAATAATATCTTGAAATTTGCCAAACATCAAAAAGGGGGAGAGTGAAATTGCAGTCACGTTATCGTATGGTATCGTTTTTAGTTTTAATGTTTTTGTCAATTTATGTGTATGTATTATTTAATTATTCGCATGTTTGTGATCATTTTTCATTTGAGTTGTATAATGTTTGTGTCGCCTATTTAGATTTTACCATTCAAACCCCACATTAATTGATAATAAGAATGTTGGTTCGTGGTCATTTTTTTAGCCTAGCAAGTTGTATTTTTTTTTGTTTCATTAGGTATTGTTTGAATCTCAAGTTAGTAATCTTAGATCAAGGTGTTCATTTGTTTGATTTGAATCATGTATATTGCATGGCTCGAATCACACAATTTGTGAAAATTAAAAATTGCCTCTGCGTGATATGATTAAATCACAAAATGAACTTGACTCGAATCATAGCTCTCTTTGAAAGAAAGGTTTTGGCTCTATAAAAAAATGATTCTAAACATACATTACAAGTGACTCGAATCACAACACATCATGACTAGAATCATGGTTTCTACTTATTTGAATCATAAGTTCAAATCTCAATTTTCCACCTGAGATTTAAATGGTTGTTTATTTGATTGAAAAACGTGTTTATTGAAACATGAGTCATTTATAAATAACCTTTTAATTGAGATTCTTTTTCATGATGAAATCTCAAGTGAAACCATACGACAAAAATAGAAATTTATCTTTTCTTCTAAAGTGTGTCTACTTCTAACACCCCATTTTCTTTCGATGGTTTTAAAAGAACAACTTCTTGAGTGTTAATTCTTGTCAGATTCACTTCTTTTTGTTACACTGTGTTCTTGTGAAATTTGTAGTTGTTTATGGAAAGGTGGAGAAGACTTTGGTTTGGATTCAATTTTTGGGGTTTAACTTTTTTTTATTATGATGAAAGTGTCCTTCTTAGTTTGTCACTTGTTGTGGGTACTCCTACTAAGGTAAATACTAATACCCTGAATATAGAGAGGGAAAGGTTTGCGAGAATTTTCATGGAGATTTATCTGACCTTGTCGGTTTTTGGAAAGGTCAATGTTAATGGCCACTGGTACAATGTGTAGTACGAAGGTCTTCACATCATTTGCTCTTGTTGTGTTTGTTATGGACATCACACACATGATAGCAAGAATACAAAAATTAACCTGACGTAGTCGACTATTCCCATGGTGGCATAACTGTTGAATGCTAAATTGTTGTTATTTTGAGTGTGAATAATTAGCACTCAACGACTTTATTTGTTGTTTTATTTCAATAATCCCCCATTTTGTATACATTTTGTATAGTTTACATACCATTGTATATATTACGTTTTTGTGTACATATCAGTAAGTTTGATAGTTTTTCATTTATTTTTATAGGTAATAATGCATGGTTGAAGTATGGACCTATTTGAGCCAAAAGGGATGCTTCAAAATGCAATTTTGACCAACAAAATATTGTCATTCGCGCTTAGCGTGACTTTTAGCACGCTGGGAGCTGCATTGGCAGAGGCTGGGAGTATTTTTGTTTTCCTGATCATGCTTAGCAAGCAGGACTGCTCTTAGTGCAGTTTAAGGTGGTTTGGTAGGTACTTTAAGTGAGATCGTGCTTAGCGCAGTTGTAATTTTTAGTTTTGTATAAATACCCCTTATTCAGATTTTTAGGGGATGGTTTTGGGGATTTTTTACTCCCAACTCCATCAAATCCATTCTTTGGGAAAATAAGCTCAGAAACAACAAATGGAGGTTGCATCTTGACAATCTGGAGTTGAATCTACTTTAATTGGTGTTAACAAACCGAAAGATGTTTGTTCTTCTTCCTTCTTCTCTATATATTTTTCATTTGTTGGGGTTGTTGTATGTATGTTTACTTGGTTGTGTATTTATTGATTTTTGTATAAAATCTTTTATAACTCTTTATTGGTGTCATCTTTGATTTATTATCTATCTTAATGGGTTTGGATTGCTGTAGACATATACGGTTCGAACTCGACCTAAGATGAATATCTGTTAGATTTAGCATCCATGTGGGTATCGTATCTTAATGCTCCATGTTATCTAGTTGCGTGAGACATCATTGATGAGGCGACACGGTTGTTCTCTCAACTTTCCGCTAGACATAACCATTTGTGTGAGCGATACGTGGGGGTATTGACGAGTGGTTTAGGTTGTGTACAATTGATTGGTAGATTTTTTAGTAATTGATGGGTAAAATGAAATAAAATTCCTGATGAATTATTTTCTATATTTTATTTGCTTGTCATATGTTTTTATTTTTGTATGTTTATCTCAAACCATTCAAACCAAGCTTAGAAACTTAGATATAATTGAACGACGTTCTTTCCCTCGCACTGATCCCTGTGGAGACCATATAAATCCCATAGGGGAATTCTTCCAAATCTTTTTTCTTCTTGCCGTTATGTTGTATTTTTCTTCTTGACTCTATGTTGTAGCTCGAACAAAATTGCATCGTTTTCGGGGATTGGTTTTGATATTGAATCGCATTACGATAGTTTCTATATTGTACATAATTGTATATATGCTTGTTTTTCTTTTGTTTGTCATCCTTGTATATATGTGTTGTTCATTATGTGTGTGTATGTGTTTGTGCATATTTTTGTTTTTTGTTTACGTTTGCTCAAGTGTTGCAGGTTTATTTGGTATCTACTGGTGAACGAGGCAACACGTAGGAGCTTGTATGTAAATAAGACGTCAAGCTTTAGACGTGAAACAAGCGCTTGTTGGGAGGTAACCCAACAATTTTTGAGTTTGTACAATTTTATATTTAGTAGTATATTTAGTATAGAGTGAGAATGGATGGAGTGAATGAGAGAATGTTGTAATTTTGAAAAATTAAGTTGGTCTGTGTGCACTTAACGAGCACAGAGGCACTTAGCGCGCCCTGCTTTTTGTGGGAAAAATATCTTATTCTTTTATCCACTTTCACCCATTTTGTTAGTATATCTTTATTAGTTTCCATTTGATTTTGTTAGTTTTAGAAATTTTTATGTTTGTTCTCAAGTTTCGTTTTTTATTAGCTTAAGGATGCATTGTGTGATTGTTCAATTTTGATTGTTTCAACAAGGAAATATTATGATAGTATGAAAAGTTTAAAGAGAGTTGCATTGCTAAGGTTTGTGTTCATTTCTTTTCTAGAACATAACATATTTATGAACCTTAGTCTTTGTACAAATAACATGTAATTTATCCTTTTGCGGTTTTTGTTCAATTTTGAATCGCTTCAGTTCATAGCCCAATGTGAGGACTCTTCCATTGTTTACTAAATTGCATGAAGATCAACTTTCTTGTTTAATGCGTTTGAACTATGTTTAATCTTGTATTTGTGTTGTTTGTATGATAGCACTAAAATGATCAAGGCATTTTGTTTGATTTTGAGCATAACTACTTGACCAAATGGTCAATCTACCTTATGAGTAAGTGAGAATTTGTTACCCCTTTGAGCCTTTGTTAGAAACCATGTTGGTGTTGAGTTCAATTCTTGTATGGATTCTAATTTTTTTTCTTGAACCATAACCATGACTTCTTATTTAAATTTTTACCCTTGTCTAATAAGTTTGAGAGCATTCACTTTACATAATTGATTGTATTCAAGTTGGGGAGAAGAAATGTTGGTTGCTATGTGGTTGAGAAAAAGAAAAACATTGAAAAAGAAAAGAAAAGAAAAAAAGGAAAAAGGACTTGAAAAAGAAAAAAAAAATAGAATAATGTTGTGCTAATAGGTTGTGTGGAATGGTGTAACAATTTGGGAAAGAGAAAAAGGTGATTGAAATTTGTGATGCTTGAGATTGTGAGAAATGATCACTCTCAATTGATTAGGCAAATTTTTGTTTCTGTTACCTTGAGAAAAAAATTGTTTGTTAGTCAAGCCACATTACAATCCTTAAAGCCTTTGTGATTTTTGCTTTTATACTTTCAATATGAGTTTTTTTAGATGAATGCATAATTTGAATTTTTGTTAGCAATATGGTTGTGTGTGAGTTGTCCCTCATGTTTGTTTTTCATCCCTTGATGAAGTTGTACGTTAGGTGTGATTCACTCTTGAACATTTGTATTGCTTTCGAATTTTTGACATGTGTTTTGTACTTAGAATTTGTTTCATAGTCATTGTTTCGTTGTAGTTTAGTGGCAAGCATTGCCTTGCGTATACTTTTGATTTGTGTACCATACATTTGTTTTCCAATTGTAAAGACTTGTTGAGCATGTTTTCTTGATAATTGCTTTTGTTTCTTTGAGTTGATCGATTCTTGTTTGAGGAAAAACAAGTTTAATTTGGGGAGAGTTTGTTGAGTGCAAAATTGTTGTTATTTTGAGTGTGAATAATTAGCACTCAACGACTTTATTTGTTGTTTTCCTTCAATAATCCCTTGTTTTTGTATACATTTTGTATAGTTTACATACCGTTGTATATATTGCATTTTTGTGTACATATCAGTAAGTTTGTAAGTTTTTCATCTGTTTTTGTAGGTAATAATGCATGGTTGAAGTATGGACCCATTTGAAACAAGAGGGATGCTTCAAAATACAATTTTGACCAACAAAATATTGTCATTCGCGCTTAGCGCGACTTTTAGTGTGTTGGGAGTTGCATTGGCAGAGGATAGGAGTATATTTGTTTACCTAATCGCGCTTAGCGCGATCTGAGGGTGCTTAGCGTGGTTGTAATTTTCAGTTTTGTATAAATACCCCTCATTCAGATTTTTAGGGGATGGTTTTGGGGATTTTTTGCTCTCAACTCCATCAAACCCATTCTTTGTGGAAATAAGCTCAAAAACAACAAATGGAGGTTGCATCTTAACGGTCCAAAGTTGAATCTACTTCAATTGGTGTTGACAAACCGAAAGATGTTTGTTCTTATTCCTTTTTCTATATGTATTTTTCATTTGTTGGGGTTGTTGTATGTATGTTTACTTGGATTGTATGTGCATTTATTGATCTTTGTATAAAAACTATTTTACAACTCTTTATTGGTGTCATCTTTAATTTACTATCTATCTTAATGGGTTTGGATTGGTGTAGACATATACGGTTCAAACTCGACCTAAGATAAATATCTGTTAGATTTAGGTTTAGCATCCACATGGGTATCAGATCTTAATAATCCATGTTATGGAGTTGCATGAGACATCATGATGAGGCGATGTGGTTGTTCTCTCAACTTTGCGTTAGACATAACCTTTGTTGTGAGCGATACGTGGGGGTATTGACGAGTGATTTAGGTTGCGTATAATTGATTGGTAGACTTTTTAGTACTTGATAGGTAAAATGAAATACAATGTATGGTGAATTATTTCCCGTATTTTATTTACTTGTCATATGTTTTTCTTTTTGCATTTTTATCTCAAACCATTCAAACCAAGCTTAGAAACGTAGATACCGTCGAACGACATTCTTTCCCTTACACCGATCCCTGTGGAGATGATATAAATCTCGAAGGAAATTCTTCCAAATATTTTTGCTTCTTGCTGCTATGTTGCAGCTCGAACAGAAACCAAGAGGTCTCTGGAATACGATGTTGTCCATGAACAAATACTAATAGAACAGCATGAGGAATTGGATGATGATAGCACCAAAATCGTAGCAAAATAAACTAGAGAAACAAATGCAGTTCATGATGATTGGCTGGTTGTGCAAAGGAAAAAATACAACAAAAGAGTCAATTATGTTCAAGAGAAATATTTATCCAATAATGCGCCTCGAAAATCGGGGAGTTTTAAAATCAAGGGATTGGTGTTTCCTTAAAAGGAATAAGTCATCATAGCAAATTTGTTGGACCCAATCAACTTGACCTAGTTCCCAAGAAACATCAATTTGATATGAGTAGACCCATCCAAGATGTACGTCAGATGGCACGAGAGGGGATCCATGCTCCAAGGCCAAGTCTTCCATTTTGGACCCAGATCTTTCTATTAGTGGAGCTTACTACAAAGTCGGGCCAACTTTTATCTTTTGCCCAACACAAAAGGGTGCGCCTATCATTGCTAAATACACTTTCATCGCTCCCATAGTAAATTTGGGTTCGGAGACCATCACACGATACAATATTCTGCATTCTAAACCAATAGTAAGTCAGGAAAATAGAAATAACAAATGCGTTATGGATGAGGTGTTACTCAAGAAGAGGGAGTTGTTCGTGAAACTCCCGTTGAATGGGAGTCGGCTACATAAATTTTCATGTGTCCAAGACTTGCTTTGTCACCTCCATCAACTAGACTAGTTATGTTAGGTTTCAAAGAAGTCATTATGCTCTTCTGGAATATCTGAGGAGCCTCTAATAATAAAGCTAAAATACATGTGATGGATGTGATTAGAAAACACTCTACAATGTTTTTAATCATTATGGAAACACGTTTCAGTTTTCATAAGACCAAATTCTTCTAGAACTGGATATGTGAGTGTTCACTATATGGATGCACGTGATTAATTTGAGGGTATTTGGGTGTTAAAGTAGAATGGTAGTAACATTGTAATTGTTGTGCATGATGTCTTTATGGATGTAATTACCATCAAATTATCATTGGGAACTTCCTCTTGGTATGTAACTAGAATTTATACTAGTCTCATGTACACTTCTCGTCTTTACCTGTAGTTTCACCTCATTGACTAGTGGAACACTGTAGATGGTCATTGGATGTTGATTGGATACTTTAACAACGCCATTCATCTGAGTGAACAAAAAGGAGGTAATTTTAGTCATTTTAGGGTAGGTGCATTGTTGAATGTCATTTATAAATGTATATTAGTTGAAGTAGACATGATTGGTGGAAAATTCAGATGGAATAGATCTTGTACTGGTAATCAAATGGTCTAGTGCAAGTTGGATGGGGCCCTAGTTGACATTGCTTGGCGTGTGGCCTTCCCCGATGCATATGTTGAGGTGTTGTGTAAATTTCATAGTGATTGCAACGTCATTCTTCTTAGGTGTGACCTTCCTCTCCAAGACCACATGTCGCTTCCTTTTATGTTTGAGGCAACTTGGATCACTCACCCGCAGTACTCCAATTTAGTCCTGACTACTTAGGGGAAATCCTTATATGGCATTGTAACTTGTCTCCAAAATGTGTAACACGATTCTATCACTTTTAATAAGGTAACTTTTGGCAATATAAACAAATGAAAGCATAATATTGAGAAGATATTTGGGGTTATCCAATGCTCTTTTGAGAGAATATATTCTCCAAGACTAGTTTATCTCCAACAAGATCTCCCGTAGGAGTATGATGAGATCCTTGCGTAAAAGGAGATTCATTGGTACCAAAAGGCTATAGATGATTGGATTAAATTTTGAGATCATAACACCAAATTTTTTCATACCAAGATGGTAATCAGGAGAAAGAGAAATAAAGTACATGGTATTCATCTTCCCGATGGTGTTTGGTGCAATGATGACACTGTTTTCAGGGAAGAAGTATTAATTTTCTTTAAAGGTCTTTTCTGCCCTACATCTCATATAATCCCCGCTAAAGAAATACTTGAGTTTCCCTATGTATCATACATCTCATACAATTATCTCCAACATGTTTATTAAGCAAACTCTTACTCTAGAGAAATACTTGGGTTTCCCTGTGCTGCATGTTCGTCTACAACGCAAGGAATTTGAGTTTTTAGAGGAGAAAGTTAGTGATAGATTAGCATCTTGGCAACATGAATTGTTAAACAAGGATGTTCGTTTGACTCTGGTTAGATTTTTCCTGAACTTCATCCTAAATTATTTATATGTAAGTGGCTTGGCTACCTCAGCCAACTTGTTATTTTATTGATACGATGACTAGAAATTTTTGTGGAAAGTTAATTCAAACTCTGGTGTGCATCTTGTTGGCTAGAATAAAACCACTGAGCCTAAAAAGTTGGATGGTCTTGGGATCTAGAAATCATGAAAGGTCAATACTTCTATGTTAGGTAAGCTGGTTTGGGGCCTCCACCAGGATTATGATTCCATGTGGATCCAAATTTTGAAGCATAAGTACATTAGTGAAGAAATATTTCTTAATATGAAAAAGGAACCTGGATTAGTTACTTGGAATGAAATTATAAAAGTTCTATTTGTTTTTAAATATGTATTTGAATTTAGATTAGGGATAAACTCTTTTTTCTAGTTTACCAATTAGTTTGTGTTAGGAAAATTAGCGAAGCATGTTCTCTATGCAGATTTCCAGGATCTAGAAATACGAGTGAATAATGTTTGCTTGGACGGGGATCTGAACTTCAATTTATTATATACTACTATTCCTTCAGGTGTTTGTGGCCCGCTGAAAATGCTCCTTATTTGTTGAACCCTATGGTGTTTGATCGGTTAACTTGGAAAGGCAATTTATATGGTATCTATACTGCTTGGGATGGTTATATCTGGCTCAATATGTTTGAATTTGCTCAGAATACAACAGACAATAACTCTTGAAAGTAGGTGTGAGATATTCTTGCTCTTGAGAAGGTGAATTTTTTCCTTTGGAAGGTTTTACATAAGCCTCTTCTTACAAGATCGATGTTGTGTCATCGTGGTATGCTCCCGAAGGATCTTTGTCTTGGGTGCAATCGAGACACTGAGACGACTCTACACTGCTTGAGAGACTGTGAATTTGTTATTCACTTTTAGAAATTTATTGGTTTATTAGACCTATTATTCTTTCAAGAGGATAGTTTATATGATTGAATTATACATGGTATCGATGGTGGCTCTATCTTTTTGGCCGCTTGGTGGTGGTTGTGGCGCGTTAGGAACAAATTGTGTCTTGCTAATGAATTCATATCTTCCTATACTTTGAAACTCATCATAATGAATTGTGCAAATTCGTTAGCTAAATGTTTTCTCAAGTATAATCGGTCTCATCCAACAAGAATGATCGCATGGAATGCACACAATGGTAATAATATGATTTTGAATGTTGATGTCAGTAGCCTCGCTAATCCTGACGCTTGGGTTTTGATGGATTTATCCAAAATGCCAATGGTGCTTGGGGTTCACGATTTTGCGAATAATATTGGTTATTCCAACACCCTTCATGTATGATGTTATATCATTGTTTGTGTATGACCTGAGAACTTGACATCAAAGATTTGATATGTTATTCTGACTCAAACTCTGCTATCAAACATATCTTAGAGTTGATTGATGTTTGGCATCACTATGACGCAACTTCCCACAACATTAAAGAGTTTCTCAATAGAGAATTGTGAGTTCAATTATTTCATACTTTTATGGAGAAGAATGATTGCGCTGACTATCTAACCAAACATAAAATTGATAATGATGCAATGTACCGGTCTTTTGCGAGATATCATGTAAAAATCATCACTTTCTTATTAATGCTAGTGTAACTTATTTTCATAATTTTTTACCTTTTTTTTCTTTTCATTTTTTCATTTGTAAAAAAAAAATACCTACAAACAATAATACTAATAAATACTAGGGGTGTTCATGGGTGCGGGTCGACCCGCAAACCCGCCTACCCAAACCGAACCAACCCACTAATTACCCGGACCCATTCATTTACGGGTATACCCGACCCAACCCGTAAGAACCCGTATAGATTTGGTTCGGGTATTGGGTTTTAGTTTCTAAACCAATGAACCCGTTGACCCAACCCGTTGACGTGGCATAATTAATTATTATTATTATTATATTATTATTTATAAATTTTAAAGTTGCTATAACTTTGTAAATTGTAACGTACACAAAGATCTTTTGCACTTTCCTTCCAGTTTCCAATCACACATTAAATTATTATTATTATTATAATTAAACATTATTATTAATATTAATCATGCTTGCTTGACTTATGCACTTCTAGTTTACACTTTACTAATATTAATCATGCTTGCTTGAATTTTATGGAAATGATATTTTATGGAATTTTATATATTATTAAGTGTTAATATATATGATAGTTTACGGACCTATTTTTAAGCATGTGCTAGAAAAGGTAACATTTGAGTATCAAAACAACTAATATATACTGTATATTATTATATATTTGTTTTACATGTGTTGATATATATTTGTAATGGATAACATTTGAGTATCAAAATAACTAATAAATTTTTATAAATTAAGGTATATTAATGAAAATATATAAATAATTAATGGTGTATATGTATCTTAATATTTTTTATGACAAAGAAAATACATTTCAAAATTTTAATTGTTATATTTTTAATTATTCTATTTTATATGTAGGATTTGTCTCCACTACGTAAATAATTTAATTGTTTGAAATATGCAAAATTATATTGAATTGTGTTATAGATTTTTTAAATTGAAAATAATTATTATTATATACACAACCCGTGGAACCAACCCTACCCAACCCGTAAATATCCGGGTTGATTCGGGTCGGTTTTTAAAGTAGAATTACGGGTTTGATGATAAACCCAACCCATTGAAAGTTGAACGGGTTGGGTAACGGGTTAAGGCGAACCCGGTCCAACCCAACCCGCGTACACCCCTAATAAATACGTTATATTACGCTATCATTAGAAGAAAGGATTGACTACTTTGAGCCAAATACTTTCATGCGTTTGAGTCTATCTCTGACTAATAAATCATTCTCTCTCACTAAAAACAATTATTTTATCATTTGTTAATACACACAAGGCATTGTATTTACTACTAAAGATGCCAAAGATATCTTATAGATTTAACTAGTGGAAGTTACAATACCCTTCTCTAAACCCTCCTTAACAATAATAATAAATGTCTTACGTGTTACCTTTTAAAGAAACATATTGGAAATGCTAACAGTTAGCATATTGTAATATAAAAGATCAATTAAAAAGAACTACAAATTAAATAATGAATTAAAAAACAAATGAACGGAAAGGATTGCGAACCTAATTTGGTCTAATAAATAAGACAGACAGTTCCGGTTAATCTTTTCTCCTTTTCGCGCTCAGGTGAGTCCCATATCCATTGCGAACCTAATTTGGTCTAATAAATAAGACAGACAGTTCCGGTTAATCTTTTCTCCTTTTCGCGCTCAGGTGAGTCCCATATCCATTTTTTATTTATATGGTTGGCATGTCAATGTCACTGCGTCAATCTTTATTTCAGTTCATTTTCCTTTGGACTGTGGCACAGTTAAAATTATTTTATATTTTTAAGAGTGTGTCAATTTTTGATATGTTATTTAACATATTTCTTTCGTTTGCAGTGACAAATTATATATCATAAAATAAAGCAGAACTGGATTTATACTTTTTTTATTAAGGTAATTCTCTAAACATCTTTCCATAATGTTCACTTATCTTCCAAGAATCGTCGCCTCTCGACTTTAATAAAAAAAAATTGGGTTAAAACAAAACCTAATATCCTTGGACAAGGCTACTCTAACTTTAGAGAGTAGTAATAGAGTTGTAAAATTCTTAACACTGTTTATGAATAATTCGACTAGGCAGCAGAGGAACATGATAGCAACCTGTGAGAGAAGGGGGAAAGCACACTCGAGACAAAATGATTCTATTCTTGTATCCAATCCAATACAGTTACACTAATTGTACAAATCTTGAATGGCGTGTAAAAAAAATATTCCCCACTATTCTGTAAATTTTTCGAATATGATAAAATTATTACAAGTCTACACTGATTTACAAATAGTACTCAATTTGGCATAATTACTACCATGCAGAAAAATCTTTAAATCCGCCGCTGACAACTGCTTTTCTTTTCTTTCCTACAACGGTTGTACCGGTGTCGACGGCAGCAGCAGCAGATTCGGTTGGAACACTTCTAGCCTTCAAGTACTTGCCAACACCACCGCTGCCAACCCCCGTAGCTCCAGACTCAGATGTTCCAGCTCCAGGATTACTATACCATGAGCCAACTTTGTCCTGAAATATATGCCAAAACAAGTCCAAGGGATTAGTTCACAAAAACCTTGTAAAAGTGAGATAAAATATAACCAATAATAGATCTCAAATATTAGGAAACAAACATTTTCTTCATCATTTGCATTCTTCTCTTTGGCATTAGCTTGCTCTTCTTCCTCATCTGGTTCGGTGTAAGGATTGACAAAAGTTGTCACACCTGTTATTTTGATTTCGTCCTGCAAGCCAAAAATTATATAAGCATATGATCCATTATATTAGTTGACAGCATGGCACGCTTGAATAATGGTTAGTGAATCATTCAGAAGACTTCAAATGTCCCAACATGCGTTGTTAAATATCAATTCTTCAAATCATGAGATAGTCCAAAACCTAAATTTTCACAAATGGAAATGTAAAATATTGTAATCCTACGTGTTGTACAGAGATGTATAGTACCCCCCTTTAATGAATGAAACACAGGGTCTAAACTAGCTAGACAGATCTCAAGGTAACAAACACATCAGTGCAAAAGATAGCAGAATATGTCCGATGGCAGAAGAATCTACTTTTTTTTATATCTAAAACAGGTCCAAAATTTGGGATCATATAATAATATCTGTAAAAAAGGTTCAAAGGAATAAAACCAGAAGGGAAGGTGGGGGCCTGGGGGACAGTCTATTATTGCATTGCATCAACAGTGAAATTAATTTGACTCACCAGAGGTCGGTCACTGTCATCAACAGGAACCTTTTCCATTGCTGCTAGTGTAGTCAAGCCACCGACTACTCCTCCAAAAACTGTATGTTTGAAGTTTAAATGATTCGCAGATTTGTACAAGATGAAAAACTGGGAACCATTAGTATGTGGACCACTGTTTGCCATGCTAACCACGCCCCTTCCGGAGTGGACTAATTTGGAGTTGAGTTCATCCTTAAAAGGTTTTCCCCAAATCGATTCACCACCTCTACCAGTACCAGTAGGATCGCCACCTTGTATCATAAAATTCCTGCAAAAAATGGATTACAATAAGACTTCGTGAATGTGACTCTAGATGTACTCCAAGAAGAAACACACAAAAGTGGTCACATACCTAATGCTTCTATGAAAAGCAACTCCGTTATAATATCCACGCTCACAAAGTGTGATAAAGTTCTCGCATGCCCTTGGAGCTATATCACAATGAAGCTCAATGTTCAAATCACCATGTGTTGTATGCAGTTGTACATATCCCTTCTTCTTTGGATTCTTCTCGACTTTCACATATTCATAATCATTTTCTGTAATTGGATCATATGATGTTGAAGTGAAAGATCGAGAAGCAGCACCAGTAGTGTAACGACTTTTAACCTGAAATTGGGATCGTTATTACATAGAATAGTGATTACTGACCCTCTCTTCATACAATATATAGAAAGGATCATATATAATTTGATTATGCATGAGTTATTCAAAAAAATTTATCACTGGGTAGGTAAAAAAGAAGATGTGTCTAGGAAGCTCACCAGCTTTGCATTCACTGGCGCCCTGTCACCAGCCACGTGCATAGCTATTCTGGCAGCAGTTTTATCACTTGATGAGGCTTTAGCAGCAGCTGCACTTCTTCCATGTACTGAGGCAGATGCAGCATCTACAATACTGAGTGCCTGAGGAGTTGCATCAGGATTTGATTTGGAATCTTCTTTAACTTGTGACCTTGCAGCTAAAATGGCAGCAAGTGCAGCGGCCCTTTCTTTTTGTGCCTTGCCACCACCTCCCCCATGCAATGCAGTTTCCTTTCCTTCCTCAGTTCCAAGCTCCTTAAGCATTTGCTTGATATCACCGGACATGTTTATGTTATAGGTTGGATCTGAACTCATTTTCTGTAGTTCTGAGTAAAGAAAACATAAGTTCGTAAAGCTACTAAAAGTAACAGCAAAGAAAGCAGCAATATCAAGACCGGCAAGAGATCAGTAGCTTAGAAAAGATGGATAAGCTACAGGCTGTACCTTCATCATCAATTTTCAAATTTTGCTTAACATGATCAAAATCCAGAAGAACCTTCTGGTCAAGTGCATTAGGATTCTGCAATGCGCGCATGCAGAAACATCAACATGATATTAAGCCAGTGAAAGATGAAGGAATATGCAGAAAATCTTCCCAATCAAAGCCAACTGACCTGAATAGTTATAAGGTCATCCCTAGAAAATGTCTCATCGGTGAGGAGCTCCTTCCAATTTTTTGTTTTGATGTTTAACTCCTTAACAGCCTATTTCCCACAAACTTACATAATTAAAAATGCATCTACAAAATTTAATTAGCCAGCAGTGTTAACACTAAGGATCCTGATAAAAACAAACCTCATAGCAAAAGACATTTCCAGTAGTCTTGACTGCAACAATGTGTGTAAACTCAGTGAAAACTTTGTTTAGAACTGGACAGTGATATTCTCCTGCACGGTAACAAGGAAAGGACATTCAATACAGAGCAGACAGTAAACTAAATGGATATATTCCAAACATCTAGCAGAAAATCATAAATGTATCCTACCCACACCCTATCCTCAAACAACATAAACAAATTGTATTTAACATGAGAAATTTAGCTTAAACAATGACAACTTTGCAAGAATAATATCCATGAAATTTCAAAGAACAAAAAATGGTTATAAGTCTAATTAGTAAAAGAATTCATTCACTATTGATACTGACAATAGCTTAGTATTAACTTTTAAAAAACAGCCACAAATATTGGCATTACATCAAGAATACAACATCTAGTAGTTTCAAAGTTTTTCTGTTAATCATTTGGCATAAACCACATATCCAGTACAATTGCGAGACTAATCCCTCAAGTCGGATAGGAGTTGAGAACATACATACTCTCACTTGAGAGCTTTATGGTGTTGCATTCCCAATGCTAGATATTTGAACTTGAGACCAACAGTTAAGATGAAGAGATTCATTCTATCTCGTCCAAAAGCATTAGTTCGTAAGACGTAAGAATTCAGGATCTTAAATTTGCAGAAAATAATTATTAAGACTTGAAATCAAATTATATTGTAGCAAGACTTCCAATTTTTTCTCTGGTAGAGAGCAGTATAAGAATCCTAGGAAGTTCTCACAAACATGCCACTTAAATTAGTTTATGTTGATGGGTAAAGATTCTGAGTAAAAAGTGTGACCTGAATTCTAACACGTTATTTTATAATGCATTTATATGCTGATTAAAGTTTAAAATGTATTTGTATCAATTTTTAAAAATAAATAAATAAATAAGTCATTCATTATAAAGAAACTAAAACACATTGAAATAAATAATAGAAAGTTTAGCTTTATGGCATGATTGGACTAAAATGAATGACTCGTACACATATAGGCCAACAGCAGGAAAGAGGAAAAGATAATAAATAGTTCAACAGTTTTCAATCCTATGAATGAAAATAAGTTTTCTTTCTCATATGATAAGAAATAAGAAGGCTTTTTCTTTTACCATAAACGGGAAGCTATTAAATACTGACATTTACTAAAGTGTAGAAAAATTGCAGATTTTTTTATAAAAAAATAATAGAATAAAAATTCTATATAAAAAAATTAAAAATATTAGGGCTTATGGGCCAATACTAGCCCACGAGGCTTAAGGGGCTTTTAGACTCTGAGGGCTTCTTTGGGTGGGGGCTTTTAGACTCTAAGGGCTTCTTCGGGTGGGGGCTTTTTGGCCCTAGCCAATGGGGACCAGGGTCAAGCCATGGGGACTAACATAAGTTGACACCTCTACATGAAACAAATCCCAGACTTGAGCTATAGGCTGCCCCATTATAGTGGTATAAAACCCTCCATAATTCTTCCTCATACTACAATAGTACAACACTTCACAAATATTTTTTTCAATCTTTAATCTTCTGAAGTTTGTGAATCTCAATTACCAATAATTGTTCATAATATAGCATTGCACACCATGTTGATTCTCAGATTGACTTCAGTGTTAAAGCTTGAAAAACAGAAAAGATCAAAACCTATCTATCGTCCTTCATTACGATCAAAGTAACTAGAAAATGGCTTCCATTTTCTTCCTTTCCAATTTAGGTTTGTGCCATTTGTTCACTGTTTCTATCCTAAACACCCTCACTTTCTAATCCACAAAAGCCAAAGAAAACAAAATGTTGCTCCATTTGACAAAGCTTAAGTGGTTTTTTGAGTGTATACCCATTAAAAATATGAACACTATTTGCATGAAAAGGTGTAGAAAACTCAACAGGATGCAAAATTTACTACACTCTTCAACAATAATAACAATTAAAGATTTTCCCTAGTAGGTGAGGTCGGCTACATAGAGCAAACAACACCATATATCCTATTATGACAAACGTCTTCAATGTGTAAAAATTCACTACACTCTTCCATGTATAAAACTCAATGCTGCAATAAGGTGGTATCAAGGTGGTATGCTGTGCTGCATTTTGGACAAAATACCATGTGATGGCTATGGCCTGACAGCTTTCATGCGGAGGCCTGTGGTAACATATTAATTCATGGCAGGCATGGCAATTCAGCAATCTAGTGAAAATAATAGCCAAAAAATTTATAATAACTAGTTAACTATGCTCTTACCTACCAAGTACATTTGACCTGGGATAAATTTTTCATGTTTAGGGAAAACCATTTGAAAATACAACATTTTCTAGACGCAAGAAAAATATTCCTTCATCCCCGTAATAATTACTACAAGTTGAACCATTTTGACCAATATAGACATGTGATTTTTAAGTTTTTAACAACAACAAAATATCCGCACTTTTATCCCAGAAAAAAATTTCGCAGTGTCATTTCTTTAATCAGGCACCACTCCAATAGTATATAAACAAATGGACCAGCAGCCACGGTAATAACTCAAAATCAACTCATCAAAGTCAATCAGAAAAACAATTTGAAACTGTCCCTAAGCAAAATAACTCAATGAAGAAACAAAAACAAAGCCAACCTAACACAAAATTAATGCAAAAGAGTAATAATACCTTCTGAGTTCTTATGAAAAGTTAGTGGAATGAGATCTTGCTGCTTCAATGGAGCACCAGTAACAGGATGTTTACCGTATTTTACAATATACGGAGTTATGTGCCTGCACCCAAATTGCAAAACCAAGTTATTACCAACTGAGTACATAATTGGAATCAAGGTGAATTTAGCCAAATCACCGAGATTTTGGTAAAAGCTATAATATAGAGCTTCAAATTGTGACATAAACGAATCACTGTGATTCCAAACATAAAATGAAGCAAATATGAAACTTCAAATTGTGACATAACGAATCATACAGATACTTACATAACATCGAAAACGCTTCCATCAGGTGTACAAACTGGAAACTCAAACGGAGTAAATGTAAGTCTGAATCAAAAAAAGTAAATTACTAGGTTAATTGGAATTGAACAAAAATTGAGTTAAAGGATGAAGCTAAAAAGAGAGTGAGAGAACGAACGCGCAGCAATAAAAAGGAAGACGTTTGAAAGCGGTACGATTTTCTTTGGATTTGAAACCTCCCCACTCTGTTGCCCATTCTGTTTTGGTTATGAACATTCGGTCTTTGCTGTGCTGTTTCTTCCCCATTGTTAGGGTTTTGCTAATTACTCCTGTGATAGGGTTTCTTACTTGCGGAGGAGTAGCACAGAATAATCTATGGGATTGTGTTTCGGTTGCCGGCGATTTTCAGATGTAAGGAGAGGTGCTATTGCGTATTCTCGGTGTGGCCAACGTCTTCCACAATTTTGCTTTGCACCGCCGTGTGGACGTTCGTGGGCCGGGTTTTTATTTTGGGAGGAGTTGAGAGGGGAAATTCGATCCATTCGGTTTTTTTTTTTTAAAACTAATTCGGCTTAATATCTTTTTGGCTTAATGCATTTTTTGAGTTTTTAATTTAATTTCAAATTTTATTTTGCTTGGGTGACAGTCCGACTAGACTTCCTTAGATGACATAGATTTATGCTAAGATATTTTGAATAAAAAGTAAAAGAATTTTAAACGTTTTATTTTAACCCAACTAGTTTCATTTTGACTTCACTTGAACTCTATGAGAAAACTCTAACGAAGCTAGCATCCATTTTCATCTTCATACGCAAAGTTATTGTCCATCTCCATATTCGTTCGCATAGTTATCATCCATTTTCATTTTCGTTCGCAAAGGTACGTTAATCAATCTCCGTTGTTAAGTTCGTTCTTTTCATACATTTTTGTTTCATACATTTTTGTTCTTCTTCGTTACTGATACTTCGTTCATCTTCATTTTTAAGGTTTGTGGAACCTTCCTTACTGAGAGAAAGAAGAACATCGTCCATCATCTATTTTAAGGTACGGATAATGCAAACTGTTATGACTTTTTCCTCTTCCTTAGTTGTATTTCTCATTTAGGGTTTTTCAACTTCCTTAGATGTATTTCTCATGTAGTTACTTTATCTAGATCATGGATAGTCGTTTTAAATGCATTGTTCATCATGGGGGTGAGTTTGTTAAGTTCACGAAATTAGGTTATAATGGCTTAGGGGAAACTTGGGATGTTGAGCTTGATTTTTAGAGTTACTTCGAAGTATTGATTGGGTTAAAGGATTTAGGTTATCCAACTATATAGAGCCTTTGGTATTATGATCAAAAATAGTGTAATAGCATAGTGGAGTTGAAAGATGACAATAGAACTAGGAGAATACATACAATTACTGAGTTGACTGGGGTTGTGCATTTATATGTTATGCATCCTATATTACAAATTGATGTAATTGAGGAACCATTAATATCACTTGAGTACAGTGTTGAAGTAGGTGTCACTGAAACAGAGATAGGTGAGAACAATGATGAGAGGACCACTTGTGTTGAGAATGTAGGGAATACATGAGACATTACTAAAAAGGGGCCAACTGAATTTGAGAATTTTATGGGTGAAGGAGATATTGAAGTTGAAGCTGATGTGGAAGGAGGAGACATAAATGACAAGGGGACCATAGAGATTCGACATGATGTGGAAGCTAGAGACAAGGGGACCACTGAGGTTGGACATGATGAGAGGACCAGTTGGCTCTAAATTTCGACGCATGAATTGGACGAAAAGAGAGCAATAGAGTTTCTGAAGAAATCTGCATACTTCGACATGATCCATATTTTTGGAATGTGACGAAGGCGTCCTTCTGCCAGGGGTGCTTCGACAGAGGTACTACTGAAGGCATTTCAACATGAATATTTGAATTCAAAAAGAGGAGGAAAATTTCATTCTTATCAATTCCTCAAAGAAGACATGTGGAGCGCTTTTAGGGATCGAAGGCATGCAAAGCGCCACTTGTCTCGATTTTGTTTGCTAGTCGTTCATGTTAGTTATTTCCGATTAGTATAAATAGCAAGTCTTAGTGTTAGGATTTGTGCGTGCTCAATTGTGTATAAATTCTTCAGTATACTCCAAGTACCCGTGTGTAGAGAAACGAGTTTGTAAAAATGTATGTTGATGTAACACCATCTTTACATTTCAATGCAATTTAATAAATCTTTTTCATTAAGAATTTATCCTTTCTTTATGCAATTTATTATCTTTATCATTTACCGATACTTCGATTTTACTCCTTCATGTTCAATTCCGTTTACACTTGAAATAAGTTATCTTATCATGAACTTTGTCGAAGTGTTCGTCATCTTTTTAAACTTAGTTTAAGATCAATTAGCACATGTCCTAAGATTTGTGTGGTCGATCCTGCAAGTAAAACAAATATTTTTTCGATTTGTAAGACCAGCGGTTGTTCGCTAATTTTCACGAACAAATTGGCACGCCCAGTGGGACAGTTCTAAGTGATCATAAAATTTGCTTCAAAAATTTTGAAAATTTATTAGTTTTGTAACTTTTTCTTTGAAAAACTCTATTGCATGTTATTAAGAAGTGGTAAAGTAGCCACCGCTAACGAAGATAGAACAAGAAGAAGAAGATATAGGCCTCAGACTTGAGGCAGTATGTATTTGAATAAGAATTCGTTGTGCGAAGTTTCTAGCGAAGGCTTCGCAGTGCGAAGGATTATTCGCACATCGAATATGAGAAAATGTCTCAGGACGGTTTAATTGTACACTGGCACTTTAAGTGTCACATTTGGATGTTCGCTAGGCGAACAGAAGCTTCGTAGTGCGAAGGTGACAACACAATAGCATGTCTATAAGTACTTGATGCCACTTTTTAGGAAAAATATCTTTTTACCTTTTCACAACTTTATATTTTCCAGCAAGAAAACCCTAGTTTTCCCATTTTCATCATCTCTTAGCCATATTTCACAAAAAGAAGGTGGATTCCCATCTAATCTCGATTATTCGACTCAGATGTTGATTAACCTTTTTTTGAAACTTGTTGCTCAAGCTACCATGGAAATGGGTGGCTAAACCCTTTTTGTGTCAAGATTAGAGGTAGTTAATTCTTATTTTTTGTATTCCTTTTGATCTTTTGTATGTGAATAAAGCTTTAATCAATATAGATGAAGTTATTTGATATATTTTGTTGTATTTATGGTTTGGATTACTTTAGACATAAACTTTTCAAGTCTTGACCTAATTTCTTCATCTATCAACTCACAAACTCTAGACATAGATTTGGAAGTTGATATTCACATTGTATTGATCTTTACGATTATTGTTTCAGGTGTTATTTAGAGAGATCATTTAACGGTCGAAGCAATAATATTCACGAAATCGCTTTAGAGATGAACGGTTTTGCGAGGATACGCGATTATACTGGTTGAAACTAGGTTCACATATTTGATTGATTGAATGCGTTTAAAAAGGATTGATGAACCCTAATCTTGACATGTTTTTTATCAAACAAAAACCAACTTTGACCTTGTTTTATTTCTTGCAAACTTATGTTACCAACTAGAAACCATTTGAAAACCCCTCTACTTAAATCACTAAAATATTCAACGACAATCATCAAATATTCTCGTACAATCCCTGTGGGTACGATAAAACATTCCCGACTAAACTATTCTAGCATGTGGTTTTTTTATTAACATCTTCAAGGAGAACCTCCTTAGACAAGTAAAGCTGGATTGACGAAAGAGCCTTTTCATCCAACTCGTCCCACTTCTCATCGATCATGGAAGTTAGCTTCTATGCCTTTCCATCTAAAGTTTTCTTTAATCCGTTTTGAGTAAGAATGGCCCTCATTTGGACTTGTTAGATAGAAAAGTTAATCTTGCCAAGAAACTTCTCAATGTCAATTTTAATAGACATTTTGAAATTGCAACTGAGAGCTCTGATACGATGTGTTAGAATATCAGTGCAATGCAGAAGTAAATGATCAAAACAATTGAGAATTAAAGAGAAGTAAGTAAAATAGCAAGAAAGAGAACACACAAGATTTACATGAAAAACTCCTTAATGTGAGAAATAAACAACCAAAGACGATTACAAGCAAAGTTCCACTATACAAAAGAAAGAGGACAACTGTAGAAATACTCAACACAAGCCATAATAGGAAAATAAGGGGACAACTTATATTTTATTGTAACATGATTCATTCATTTATTAGTATGTAAGACACTATAAATTGTCATCTGTTTAGTGTAACAATCATCAAGCAACATTGTGACAACAACATATATATATATATATATATATATATATATATATATATATATATATATATATATATATATATATATATATATATATATATATATATATATATATATATATATATATATATATATATATATATATATATATATATATATATATATATATATATATATATATATATATATATATATATATATATATATATATATATATATATATATATAAACAAAGTTACTACTTTCTCAATATAATCAATCATTATTCTTTAGACATATATTCCTTCATACAAGTTATTATTTTAGCTATATTATTTCGTGTTCAACTTTAGTGAGGCTGATATTTCATATCGTTATTAGAAGCCAAATTTTCGTTGCGACTCCAACAATTGGTATCAGAGCCAATTGTAAAATAGTAGAGTGGTAAAACTTTATTATTTTTGGATTATCGAAGATAATGGATTCTACTAGTGGAACTGTCAAGGTTGGTAAATATGAAATTGAGAAGTTCAATGGAAAAAATGATTTTTCCTATTGGAGGATGCAGATGAAAAATCTGCTTATTTCACAAAAGTTGCACAAAGCATTAGCGGGAAAAGAAAAGAAACTGGAGAGTATGAAGGATGAGGATTGGGAGGAGTTAGATCTTGAAGCACGGGCGGCCATAATCTTATGCCTTGAGAGGGATGTTGCATTCTTGGTTAATGAAGAAGCAACGGCTGCTGGCGTGTGGTCAAAGTTGGAGGAAGGCACCTCAATTCGGGAGTATGTCAACAAGTTTGATAGGATTATATCAGACTTGAAGGATGTAGAAGTGAAGATTGATGACGAAGACCAAGCATTATTGTTACTGCTTTCATTACCAGAGTCCTATGAAAATCTAGTCCAAACATTGATGTTTGTGGGTGATACTCTAACCATGGATGAAACTAAAACATCACTTTTGGCAGATGATCTTCGTAAGGTTGCTACAAGTGGGATGTCTAGTAGCAGTGGAAGAGAACAAGCTCAGGGATTATTTGTTACTAGAGGGAGGACAAATGAAAGAGGACAAGGCAGGGGAAGGAAGTCTAGATCAAAATCTAGAGCTCCTGTGGATAAGGCGTGCTTTAAATGTGGTGAGCTTGGGCACTTTAAAGCAAATTGTCCAAATAATAGGGTATTATTTAATAAGTACACCAATAACGAAAACTACTCCAGAGGTAAACAAGATATGCAGGAGGCGAGTTATGTCTCTAATGGCGAGGATGGTTGCTTCTCAATTTTAGACCAAGACCATGATATCTCCGGGAGATGGATACTTGATTCAGGAGCTTCACACCATATGTGCCCAAAATAGGAAGTGGTTTACTAACTACCATAGCACAGATGGTGGTACAGTTTTAATGGGAAATAACCATGCCTGTAAAATTATGGGGTATGGTACAATACGAATCAAGATGCATGATGGAGCGGTAAGGACTCTGATGAACATAAGACTGTCGCACCTCGAAAAATCATTTCGAACATATGACCCTCGCGCGAAAGGCGCGGAAATAGCGGTTCGACAGAGTCGCCACCGAACTTTATTTTTCCCGAATAGATGGGAGAGGAAAATATCGAGAAAACCTCATAAACGCGGAAGGAACACGGCCGTCGCAACCATATTCCCGGGTTCAGGAGTCGGTTACGCGAGGGGAAGGTATTAGCACCCCTCACGTCCGTCGTACTCGACGGGAACCTCTTAATTCGAGTTGTGATGGATGTTAGCTGAACTTAATTCTTCTCTTCTCACTATTAAATTCTAAAGGATACTATAAAGGGATAAAGACACTAGGGGAAAGGGTATGGTTAGAGGATAGGGTGCTCGCCAAGGATTGGGGCCCTTGTGCCTACGTATACTCATTCGGACGAGAATGAGAAATCAGAGCGTCGTAGTTCGACTACGGGAAAGGATGGGGGGAATGGAATATGGAGGGAATTGTGCTCGCCAAGATCATCGCAATCTTGTGCCTACGTATCTTACATTCAAGAATGAATGAAGAATCAGAGCGTCTGTAGTTCGTGGATACGACCACGAAAGAAACGGGTTTGAATGAGTTTGAAAGGGGTACGGATGACGACTACTTGAAGCTTAAGAAAGACTTCTCGGACCCAAGTAATCAGGAGAGTGAACCAAAGACTTGGAACACTCTCTTTTTCATCATGAAGGAATGATATGTTTGAAAGGATAAGGTTGAAATGATGACGATCACTTGAAGCCTAAGAAAGACTTCACAGACCCCGAGTAATCGGGAAAGCGAACCAAAGACTTGGAACACTCTCTTTTTCATCGTAAAAGATGGTTGTTTGAATTTGAAATGGTGTATAAAAGGAAGAGATCGTTCGGATGACGACTACTTGAAGTTTGAGAAAGGCTTCTCGGATCCAAGTAGTCGGGAGAGCGAACCAAAGACTTGGGACACTCTCTTTTTCATCGCAAAAGAAGTTGTTTGAATTTGAAATGGTACTTGGGAATGTTGAGTAGTTGAAGGATAGTTGAACAACAATTGAATGACGTCGGGTTGTTAATGTTATTTAAAAGCGTCAATTGCTCACACACGAATAAGATAACTCGCATATAAACAACTAAAAGCAAGATCAAAGACTTGAACCTACTCTTTACACCTTAAAAAGAATTGAATAGTTGTTAGTTGATTGATAGTTTGTTTCGAAAATCCACTTGACGTTGGATCAAGGATTTGACTCATTATCGCGTGCAAAACGTGTTGAAAATGAAATTGTTTGAAAAAGAGACCGACTTGACTTACGCATCAAGGGTCGATTTGTAATAGGTTGATGGCGAATGCGTATGAGCACTCGACTTACGAGGTTGTTTGAAAGTGGATCGATGATGAATCGAGACTTAGTTTGAAAATAGTTTGATCCGCTCTAGTCCCTATGGGTGCTCCTAGGAGATAAACTAATAATCAAATAAATGCGAAACATACATCGGAATGGGGAAGGGATACATGTAAGTTACACGGGATTGCACGAAATAAAGGGGTATCATTGTCAGGTAGCCCAAGAGAAAGTCGTGTGTGTGCATTTGTGTCCTAAACTACGCCTTGAGCAAAGTCGGGCACAACTTAAAATCAAGATACCTGCAAATAACCAATGATACAACAGTCCACCAATTTGGCTTTTAGGAGTTTCGATAATTTATTAGGTGTTTTCGATTATGGGTGAATGAGAATGAATAAACATGATAATAATATATAGTAAGATAAATAAAATAATATGAATAATGTTTGACATAAATTAAATTTAATGTTAGTTTACCGAAATAAAATCGAAAGAACAAAGGTGGTCTCGGATCCTTTGTTTCACGCCACTAATGTGACGGTTAAACGGTGGAAGTCTCGTCATTGACCAGAACAAGAAAAGGGGACAAAATGCCCAATAACAAATATGAAAATAAAATCAACTTCTAAAGAAATGCATTAAGGATATTCTAATATAAAATATAAATCGAAAATAAGATAATAAAACTTCTAAGAAGTGTAATATAAAACTCTAAAAAGAAATATAATAAATATGATATATAATATATACATATAACAAAATATACTAATATACGATATACCTATAATAATATATACATAATGTTTCTTAAAAAAAAGAAGAAAAAAAGAACAGGGGAGGGTTATGGTAAAACGGAGGGTGTACCGAAATTAAATGGGCTTCTAAGCCCATTAATCAACAAATCAGCAGCAAAACAAAAAAACAAAGAAAATAAAATAAAATAAATAAAAATAATAAATAAAAATAAATAATAAAAAAACGGTGGGATCCAAGTTGTTTCTCCAAATCATCTCTTTCTCCTCTCAACTTCGTTCGCTCTCTCTCCGCAAGTTCTCTCTTTCCCTCTTGGATTCGCCTTCTTTGTTCTCACTCTCACCTCTCTGTTCTCACTCTCAGCTTCACTATTTTCTTCAATTTCTGTTTCAATCTGGGGTTTGTTCATAAAGATTGTTAATGGTCTCGATTTGGCCTCAAATCAAGAAGGGTAGGCGAGTTTCATGGGTTTGGGTTGATTGTTAGAAGATTTTTGAAGAGATTTCAGAAGGTAGAGGTTGAAGAGGGTTTTCGGAAGTTGTTGATTGAATGGAAATGGGGAACGAAATGGCGGAGGTGATGGTTAGGATAATGAAATTGAAGCTTGTTTGTGGGTTACGGCGGATATCTGGTATGTCGCGGTTTGATCTGGGTTCCGTTGTTTATTGTTAGATGTGATTGTGATTTTGGCGAGATGAGTCGGAAGTGGGTAATGGTTGTTTGCGTCGTATGATGTTGCGGTCGGAGGTTGATGTTGGAAAGAAGGTTGCGGATCCGGAAGTGGAGAAGATGGTGGAAAATGGCGACAGAAAGTGTTTGAATCGAGGTTTGAAGGAGGTAAATGAAGTTTTCTATGAAAGGTGTTTATGGAGGAAAATGGTGGAAATGGCGGTGAGGTGTTGGGTTGAAGATTAGAGAGTATTCTGTGAGGAAATGGAGTTTGAAGTTGGTAGTGGAGTTGTGAGGGTGTGTTTCTGGGTTAACCTGTTTGTTTGTGGTTGCTGATGGTTGAAGTTTCTGGGTAGTTGAATGAAGAAGAGGAATATTCGGTTTGAGGTGCTATGAAGATGATGATGGTTATTCAAATGAAGGAGGCTAGGGTTGGCGGCTCATTTTTTTCTAGGGTTAGGGTTGGCTGAAGTGTGTAGCGGCTAGGGTTGGAGGTTCTGAGGTTGAAGGAAGTGAATAGTAGTTATATGTGCAGATTTTTGACACGTGGCAGGGGGTTTATGCTAATGACTCATTAATGATGGTTGATTAATGACTAAATAATCGTTAATGAGGATGACTTAATGACGGATTAAAGACTTGATGACACGATTAATTAAATGACTGATTAAATCGACTTAAATTAAATACTAAGGATTAATGAAAATGGTGATGACTGTTAATAATGCTGACTCTAATTAAAACAATTTAAACTAAAAACAAATTTAAAATTAAAATAAACAATTCTAAACTAAGACCCTAACTAACTAGTCAAAACTAAATTTAAATAACCAACTAAATTAACTCTAAATAATTACATCCTAATAAAAAAAATCAATCTAAACAAAATAAATAAAAGAAAGTAATTTTAATTAATAATAATCTAATTAATAATTAAAACTAAATATCTAATAAAGTTTAAAAACTAAATAATATCTAATAATTGAAAATGACATAATTAATTAATAATAAATAAATAAATAAATAATAAATAGAAATAAAAATCTATATGTTAATATTTAATAAAAAAGCTCTATTTAAAATGAATATATTTAAAAAAAAGTTCTAACAAAATAATAAAAACTAATTCCTAATGAAACCTAATAAAAATAAAATTCTACAACTATCTAAATTAAAAGTTAAAATAATAATTAAAAAAATACAGAAAATTAATATTTGAAAAGAAGAATGAGAAAATAAACATGGAATTAAAAAAAAAAACAAAAAAAAAAACCTTTAGCCACGTGTTGCGCTCCTGTTGAGCAAAAAAGTCGAGATTTTGAAAAACGTCCAGTTTCGGGTGGACACGTGTCTAAACGGCATGAAACAATAAATGCAAAAATATTTACGAAAGGGGTAGGACAAATTTAGGGTATGACAGAGACATGTCCCTAATTTGCGAAAAAAACCTTATTTCTCTTGGTGTATTAGAGGAAAATGGTTGCAAAATAATCTTGGAAAATGGAGGCTTAAAGGTTGTTTGTGGTTCTTTGGTTGTGATGAAGGAAGTTCGTCACATGAATCTGTGTCCTCTTATTGGGGAAACTATCACAGGTGATTTGGCAGTTGGAATCAGTGGAAGTAAAAATAAAACTGAATGTACCAGGATGTGGCATATACGCCTTGGGCATATGTCTGAAAAGGGTCTATCACTGCTTGGTGAGAAAGGTTTGCTGAAGAACATGGAAAAGCTATGCATGGAATTTTGTGAACATTGTGTGTATGGCAAAGCACATAGGTTGCGGTTTTCTACAAGCAAGCATAAAAGCAGGGGAATGTTAGAATACGTGCATACTGACATTTGGGGTCCGACCTCGGTTACTTCTAATGGTAGTTCCCGATACTTTGTTACATATGTTGATGATCATTCGAGGTATGCTTGGATTTATTTCCTTAAGCATAAGAATGAGGTATTTGATACTTTCAAGTGTTGGAAAGCAATGGTTGAGAACATAACGGGTAAAAAGCTGAAAACTCTGCGATCGGATAATGGTACAGAGTATACGAATGGAGCTTTCAAGAGGTTTTGTGATCAAGAAGGCATTCTTAGACACTGGACGGTAAGAGGCACACCGCAACAGAATGCAGTCGCGGAAAGACTGAATCGTATACTTCTTGAGAAAGCAAGGTGTATGTGCTCTAATTTTGGGTTAGGTCGAGAATGGTGGGCAGAGTCGGTAGCTACAACTTGTTATGTTGTAAACAGATCCCCACATTCTAGTTTAGGTGGAGACACACCCTATAGGGTGTGGTCAGGTGAGCATGCTGATTATGAAAGACTAAAAATATTCGGATGCACGGTTTATTATCACGTCAAGGAAAACAAACTTGATAATAGAGCCAAGAAAGTTATCTTTCTAGGATATGCAACAGGGGTCAAAGGCTACCCCCCTTTAGAGTGTAGAAGATTCTAAGTTTGTGATTAGCAGGGATGTTACTTTTGATGAAAAATCTATGGTGCCTAGAGATGGTGATGTGACGATATCAAATAAGTAAGTTATTGAGGTAGAATCTGAAGACCAACCAGATTCTAGTTGTGGTCAGGTGGAGAATCCTATCGCTAGTGAAGACGAGCAAGAGGATGAACATGATTATGAGGAGGTTCAACAGGAAAATACACATGTATTACAACAACAACAACAACAACAGCAGGAATCTTTGGATACCACTAGGCCATAGAGAAATTATAAAACAGTTCAGAAGTTTGGGTCAGACAAACCTGTGGGGCATTATGGGCAGGTTAACTTGGTTGAATATGTACTCTCGGTTGAAGATGATGAGTCGGTCACCTTCAAGCAAGCTATCAAAGACAAAGATAGAGAGAGTTGGTTGGTTGGTATGGAGGAAGAGATGCAATCTCTTCACAAGAACAAGACATGGGAGGTGGTCCCATTGCATGCAAGAAAGTCTGCTATTGGTTTTAAATGGGTGTGTAAAAGAAAAGAAAATCATACGAAGTCATACGGTACAAGATATAAGGCTAGGCTAGTGGCCAAGGGGTTTGCACAAAAGGAAGGAGTTGATTACAATGAGATATTTTCTCCGGTGGTGAAACATACTTCTATCCGGGTGCTATTAAGTTTAGTAGCTCAGGGTGATCTTGAGCTGGAACAACTAGATGTGAAGACAACTTTCTTGCATGGAGACTTAGATAAGGAAATATATATGTATCAACCTGAGGGTTACAAGGTTGAGGTTAAAGAGAGTCAGGTATGTCATTTGAGAAAATCACTTTATGGATTGAAACAATCTCCGAGACAGTGGTATAAGCGATTTGATTCTTTTATGATAAAATGAGGTTTCTCTAGAAGCAGCTATGACAGTTGTGTCTATATTCAGAAGCTTCATGGAGGTGATTCTATCTATCTATTATTGCATGTCGATGACATGCTTATTACTTCAAAAAGCAAGGTGGAGATAGATAACTTGAAGTCTAAACTTGGTAAAGAGTTCGAGACGAAGAACTTGGGTGCTACAAATAAAATACTGGGTATGGAGATTAGAAGAGAGCGAACAAACTGGAAACTTTTCTTAAGTCAAAAAGGCTATTTAGAGCGAGTTGTTGAAAGGTTTGGAATGAAAGGTGCTAAGTCGGTGGTTACTCCATTAGCTCCACATTTTAGGGTTTCTGGTAATCAATATTCCACTACAACAGAAGATAAGGCATACATGGAAAATGTACCTTATGCTAGTGCAGTTGGCCGTTTGATGTACGCTATGGTGTGTACACGTCCATATATTTCACAAGCGGTAAGTGTTGTCAGTAGGTTCATGGCAAATTCGGGAAAGGCACACTGGGAAGCGGTGAAGTGGATTTTGAGGTACTTAAAGGGTACCATTAACACTGGTTTGTATTTTTGTGAAGATACATGTCAAATAAGCGGGTTCGTTGATTCGGATTATGCTGGTGATCTAGATAGACGGCGATCTACTACTGGTTATGCGTTCAAAATACACGGTGCTCCAGTTAGTTGGCGATCGATGTTACAGTCTACAGTGGCACTCTCTACTACGGAAGCCGGGTACATGGCAGTAGCAGAAGGAGTAAAGGAAGCATTGCGACTCAGGGGTCTTCTAGGTGATTTGCGTGTTGAGCAAGAACGCGTGAGACTGATGTGTGATAGTCAAAGTGCAATCCATTTGGCTAAGAATCAGGTCCATCATGCTCGAACCAAGCATATAAATGTCAGGTATCATTTTGTACGGGATGTCGTAGAGGAAGGTCATATTTCTCTTACGAAAGTACACACTGATGAAAATCCTGCAGACATGTTGACCAAGGTTGTGACAGGAAGCAAGTTTCAACACTGCTTGAACTTGCTAAACATTATTCCATTTTCATTCAAAATTTAAGGATTTTTTTTTAAAATTATGAACGAGGTGGAGAATTGTAGAAATAGTAAACACAAGAAAAATTCAACACAAGTCATAATAGGAAAATAAGGGAACGACTTATATTTTATTGTAACATGATTCATTCATTTATTAGTATGTAAGACACTATAAATTGTCATATGTTTAGTGTAACAATCATCAAGCAACATTGTAACAACAACATATATATATATATATATATATATATATATATATATATATATATATATATATATATATATATATATATATATATATATATATATATATATATATATATATATATATATATATATATATATATATATATATATATATATATATATATATATATATATATATATATATATATATATATATATATATATATATATATATATATATATATATATATATATATATATATATATATATATATATATATATATATATATATATATATATATATATATATATATATATATATATATATATATATATATATAAGTTACTACTTTCTCAATATAATCAATCTTTATTCTTTAGACATATATTCCTTCATACAAGTTATTATTCTATCTATATTATTTCGTGTTCAACTTTAGTGAGGGTGATATTTCATATCGTTATTGTTGGAGTCGCAGCGGAAATTTGGCTTCTAATAACGATATATATATATATATATATATATATATATATATATATATATATATATATATATATATATATATATATATATATATATATATATATATATATATATATATATATATATATATATATATATATGTTGTTGTTACAATGTTGCTTGATGATTGTTACACTAAACATATGACAATTTATAGTGTCTTACATACTAATAAATTAATGAATCATGTTACAATAAAATATAAGTCGTTCCCTTATTTTCCTATTATGGCTTGTGTTGACTATTTCTACAATTCTCCACCTCGTTCATAATTTAAAAAAAATCCTTAAATTTTGGACGAAAATGGAATAATGTTTAGCAAGTTCAAGCAGTGTTGAAACTTGCTTCCTGTCACAACCTTGGTCAACATGTCTGCAGGATTTTCATCAGTGTGTACTTTCGTAAGAGAAATATGACCTTCCTCTACGACATCCCGTACAAAATGATACCTGACATTTATATGTTTGGTTCGAGCATGATGGACCTGATTCTTAGCCAAATGGATTGCACTTTGACTATCACACATCAGTCTCACGCGTTCTTGCTCAACACCCAAATCACCTAGAAGACCCCTGAGCCGCAATGCTTCCTTTACTCCTTCTGCTACTGCCATGTACTCGGCTTCCGTAGTAGAGAGTGTCACTGTAGACTTTAACATCGATCGCCAACTAACTGGAGCACCGTGTATTTTGAACACATAACCAGTAGTAGATCGCCGTCTATCTAGATCACCAGCATAATCCGAATTAATGAACCCGCTTATTTGACATGTATCTTCACCAAAACACAAACCAGTGTTAATGGTACCCTTTAAGTACCTCAAAATCCACTTCACTGCTTCCCAGTGTGCCTTTCCCGGATTTGCCATGAACCTACTGACAACACTAACCGCTTGTGAAATATTTGGACGTGTACACACCATAGCGTACATCAAACTGCCAATTGCATTAGCATAAGGTACATTTTCCATGTATGCCTTATCTTCTGCTGTAGTGGAAGATTGATTACCAGAAAGCCTAAAATGTGGAGCTAATGGAGTAACCACCGACTTAGCACCTTTCATTCCAAACCTTTCCACAACCCGCTCTAAATAGCCCTTTTGACTCCAGAATAGTTTCCGGTTTGTCCGCTCTCTTCTAATCTCCATAGCCAGTATTTTATTTGCAGCACCCAAGTTCTTCGTATCAAACTCTTTACCAAATTTAGACTTCAACTTATCTATCTCCACCTTGCTTTTTGAAGCAATAAGCATGTCATCGACATACAATAATAGATAGATTGAATCACCTCCATGAAGCTTCTGAATATAGATACAGCTGTCATAGCTGCTTTTAGAGAAACCTTGTTTTATCATAAAAGAATCAAATCGTTTGTACCACTGTCTCGGAGATTGTTTCAATCCATAAAGTGATTTTCTCAAACGACATACTTGACTCTCTTTACCCTCAACCTTGTAACATAGATCGCCAACTAACTGGAGCACCGTGTATTTTGAACACATAACCAGTAGTAGATCGCCGTCTATCTAGATCACCAGCATAATCCGAATCAACGAACCCGCTTATTTGACATGTATCTTCACCAAAATACAAACCAGTGTTAATGGTACCCTTTAAGTACCTCAAAATCCACTTCACCGCTTCCCAGTGTGCCTTTCTCGAATTTGCCATGAACCTACTGACAACACTTACCGCTTGTGAAATATATGGACGTGTACACACCATAGCGTACATCAAACTGCCAACTGCACTAGCATAAGGTACATTTTCCATGTATGCCTTATCTTCTGCTGTAGTGGAATATTGATTACCAGAAAGCCTAAAATGTGGAGCTAATGGAGTAACCACCGACTTAGCACCTTTCATTCCAAACCTTTCAACAACCCGCTCTAAATAGCCCTTTTGACTCCAGAATAGTTTCTGGTTTGTCCGCTCTCTTCTAATCTCCATAGCCAGTATTTTATTTGCAGCACCCAAGTTCTTCGTCTCAAACTCTTTACCAAGTTTAGACTTCAACTTATCTATCTCCACCTTGCTTTTTGAAGCAATAAGCATGTCATCGACATACAATAATAGATAGATAGAATCACCTCCATGAAGCTTCTGAATATAGATACAGCTGTCATAGATGCTTTTAGAGAAACCTTGTTTTATCATAAAAGAATCAAATCGCTTGTACCACTGTCTCGAAGATTGTTTCAATCCATAAAGTGATTTTCTCAAACGACATACTTGACTCTCTTTACCCTAAACCTTGTAACCCTCAAGTTGATACATATATATTTCCTCTTATAAGTCTGCATGCAAGAAAGTTGTCTTCACATCTAGTTGTTCCAACTCAAGATCACCGTGAGCTACTAAACTTAATAGCACCCGGATAGAAGTATGTTTCACCACCGGAGAAAATATCTCATTGTAATCAACTCCTTCCTTTTGTGCAAACCCCTTGGCCACTAGCCTAGCCTTATATCTTGTACCGCATGACTTAGTATGATTTTCTTTTCTTTTATACACCCATTTACAACCAATAGCATACTTTCCTACAGGCAATGGGACCACCTCCAATGTCTTGTTCTTATGAAGAGATTGCATCTCTTCCTCCATAGCAACCAACCAACTCTCTTTATCTTTGTCTTTGATAGCTTGCTTGAAGGTGACCGACTCATCATCTTCAACCGAGAGTGCATATTCAACCAAGTTAACCTGCCCATAATGCCTCAGAGGTTTGTCTGACCCAAACTACTGAACTGTTTTATAATTTCTCTTTGGCCTAGTGGTATCCAAAGATTTATGCTGTTGTTGTTGTAATACATGTGTATTTTCCTGCTGAACCTCCCCATAATCATGTTCATCCTCTTGCTCGTCTTCACTGGCAATAGGATTCTCCACCTGACCACGACTGGAATCTGGTTGGTCTTCAGATTCTATATCAATAACTTGCTTATTTGATATCGTAACATCCCCATCTCTAGGCACCATAGATTTTTCATCAAAGGTAACATCCCTGCTAATCAAAAACTTAGAATCTTCTACACTCCAAAGGCGGTAGCCTTTGACCCCTGTTGCATATCCTAGAAAGATAGCTTTCTTGGCTATATTATCAAGTTTGTTTTCCTTGACGTGATAATAAGTCGTGCATCCGAATATTTTTAGTCTTTCATAATCAGTATGCTCACCTGATCACACCCTATAGGGTGTGTCTCCACCTAAATTAGAATGTGGGGATCTGTTTACAACATAACAAGTTATAGCTACCGACTCTGCCCTCAATTCTCGACCTAACCCAGAATTAGAGCGCATACACCTTGCTTTCTCAAGAAGTGTACAGTTCAGTCTTTCCGCGACTCCATTCTGTTGCGGTGTGCCTCTTACCGTCCAGTGTCTAACAATGCCTTCCTGATCACAGAACCTCTTGAAAGCTTCATCCGTATACTCTGTATCATTATCCAATCACAGAGTTTTCAGCTTTCTACCCGTTCTGTTCTCAACCATTGCTTTCCAACACTTGAAAGTATCAAATACCTCATTCTTATGCTTAAGGAAATAAATCCAAGCATACCTCGAATGATCATCAACGTATGTAACAAAGTACATGGAACCACCCTTAGAAGTAACCGGAGCCGGACTCTAAACGTCAGTATGCACGTAGTCTAACATCCCCCTGCTTTTATGCTTGCTTGTAGAAAACCACAACCTATGTGCTTTGCCATACACACAATGTTCACAAAATTCCATGCATGGCTTTTCCATGTTTTTCAGCAAACCTTTCTCACCAAGCAGTGATAGACCCTTTTCAGACATATGCCCAAGGCGCATATGCTACATCCTGGTACATTCAGTTTGATCTTTACTTCCACTGATTCCAACTGTCAAATCACCTGTGACAGTTTCCCCAATAAGAGGATACAGATTCCTGTAACGAACCCCCTTTATCACAACCAAAGAACCACGAACAACCTTTAAGCCTCCATTTTCCAAGATTATTTTGCAACCATTTTCCTCTAATACACCAAGAGAAATAAGGTTTTTCCGAAAATTAGGGAAATGTCTCACGTTCATTAGAGTCCTTACCGCTCCATCATGCATCTTGATTCGTATTGAACCATACCCCATAATTTTACAGGCATGGTTAGTTCCCATTAAAACTGTACCACCATCTGTGCTTTGGTAGGTAGTAAACCACTTCCTATTTGGGCACATATGGTGTGAAGCTCCTGAATCAAGCATTCATCTCTCGAAGATATCATGGTCTTGGTTTGAAACTGAGAAGCAACCATCCTCGCCATTAAAGACATAACTCGCCTCCTGCAGATCTTGTTTACCTCTGGAGTAGTTTTCGTTATTGGTGTACTTCTTAAATAATACCCTCCTATTTGGACAATTTGCTTTAAAGTGCCCAAGCTCACAACATTTAAAGCACGCCTTATCCACAGGAGCTCTAGATTTTGATCTAGACTTCCTTCCCCTGCCTTGTCCTCTTTCATTTGTCCTCCCTCTAGTAACAAATAATCCCTGAGCTTGTTCTCTTCCACTGCTACTAGGCATCCCACTTGTAGCAACCTTACGAAGATCGTCTGCCAAAAGTGATGTTCTAGTTTCATCCATGGTTAGAGTATCACTCACAAGCATCAATGTTTGGACTAGATTTTCATAGGACTCTGGTAATGAAAGCAGTAACAATAATGCTTGGTCTTCTTCATCAATCTTCACTTCTACATCCTTTAAGTCTGATATAATCCTATCAAACTTGTTGACATACTCCCGGATTGAGGTGCCTTCCTCCATCTTGCAAGTATACAATTTGGACTTTAAGTAGATCCGATTTGTTAGAGTTTTCGTCATGAAATTACTCTCTAACTTTGACCACACGCCAACAGTCGTTGCTTCTTCATTAACCAAGAATGCAACATCCCTCTCAAGGCATAAGATTATGGCCGCCCTTGCTTCAAGATCTAACTCCTCCCAATCTTCATCCTTCATACTCTCCGGTTTCTTTTCTTTTCCCGCTAATGCTTTGTGCAACTTTTGTGAAATAAACAGATTTTTCATCTGCATCCTCTAATAGGAAAAATCATTTTTCCATTGAACTTCTCAATTTCATATTTACCAACTTTGACGGTTCCACTAGTAGAAGCCATTATCTTCGATAATCCAAAAATAATAAAGTTTTACCACTCTAATATATATATATATATATATATATATATATATATATATATATATATATATATATATATATGTGTGTGTGTGTGTGTGTGTGTTGTGTGTATATATATATATATATATATATATATATATATATATATATATATATATATATATATATATATATATATATATATATATATATATATATATATATATATATATATATATATATATGTGTGTGTGTGTGTGTGTGTTGTTGTTACAATGTTGCTTGATAATTGTTACACTAAACATATGACAATTTATAGTGTCTTATATACTAATAAATGAATGAATCATGTTATAATAAAATATAAGTCGTTCCCTTATTTTTCTATTATGGCTTGTGTTAAAATTTTTCTTGTTTTGACTATTTCTACATTGGTGTTAATCAACAAAGTAATAGGAACTGAAAGGCTATGAGAAAAACCTGCAACAAGCATTGCATGGAAGCTTAGAAGAAAAACATGATTACTCTTGTCAAAGATTGGGCTGGTACATTTGGGAGAATTATAGCACACAATCTAACATGAAATGTTATTAGGAAGCTAGCTTAGGCAACTAGTTACCTAACTTTACATATGCATTAATCAATGTTAATATAAGTGGATCACCATACACGCATAACTATAACTAACTCTGACACCATCCACTATGCATTCTTTGCTATATATATATATATATATATATATATATATATATGGTTATGATTTTATAAATCTTAAGAGAGATTAAATGAATAATGTGAGAAATACATTCTATCAAATGTGAACATTTATTATTGGCAACGTGTAATGACTATATCATCTATACGCATAACTTTAGCTCTGACACTGCTGCTATTAATTTAATACTAGATGTTAAGTAAAATCAAAAGTCATAGTGTTTAAGTTTAAATTAGTTTAAATTCTTACTAATTAACTTAGTTTTTTAACTAGTTTAGGTATATAAGCACATCAGCTTCGCGTATTAAAGAAGAAATGTTAAACAACATGACTCCAATCTAGTTTTTCTGGTGACTAGTTGACGATAGATGTTGCATTGGATAAAAACCAAATTTGTTACATTGGATAAAAACCAAATTTTCACCGGCACTGGCACTGCACATTCCACAACAGACATTTGTTTGTTTGCCAAAAGATAAGGATAATATACACATAATTCTTGTTTTATTTTTGTTACACCATATTACCAATCAAGACCAACTCCTTCCTCACTGATCCACCACTCCGCTTACTGATGCCTATATAATGAAAACATAAATACGGTATGATGCATGTGCCTTGGATGGAATTAGATGCATAGTGAACAATGATTTCCTTGCTACTTGGAGAAACAGTTTTTTATGTGCCCCAGAATGTGTTACATACAACATACCTATAAAAACAAGAAATAAGCCATTCCAGCATAGTCAGGCCCTCAGGTACCCATTTTTCTCCAAGTAAGATATTACTTTTTCGGCGGCATTATTTGGAGACATACATTCACTTCCTTTTATCTGCTGCAATACTATCTGCAAGAGTATGTATAAGTGTAATCAATTTATAAAATTTCAGCAGAGGTTTCATCAAAGGAAAAGCAGAGTTGGATTACTCTACATGTCATTTATAAGGTCAAGTTTTCATTTCAAAGTTGGGGTAGAAAATACACACCTCACAACTAGACGGGGGTTCGTATGGATCATCTATCCCTGTGAAACCTACAAATTTCCAAATAGATAATTCAATACTGATGCACAAATCAATGTGCACTAAAAATATAAACAAGCCCAATTTTATATAGCTGCTGAAGCTAAAATAGATAAATAACAACCGAGCAAAAAGTTAATTTGTTAAACATAACACTGAAAGACGCCACACAAATAAAAAAATCTAAATTAAGATACCTTTAATCAGTCCAGCTCGAGCAAGCTTGTATAGTCCCTTTGGGTCCCTTTCTTCACACACAGCCAGAGGCACATCTAAGAAAACCTACAACATGTATGAGTTGAGAGATGTAAGGCAGCATAGGCAATGAAGAACATCTTGCCTTGTTCAATAATCATAGTGTTCACTATTGTCAGCATTCAGCAGATGCCAAACTACCTGCATGATTTGGTTCACCTCATAAAGAATATACCTCAATAAAATCTCCTTTGGGTAGTAGAGCCCTGCAAGCATCTCGGTCCTTTTGGTATGGTGATATTAAACTGGTGATGCAAATAACTCCTGCATCTGCCAAGAGTTTTGCAACTTCACCTAAAACATCACTCATGATGTTAGACTACTCATAAATAATATAGCAAAAAAGGTGCAAGATTAAGGGAAGTGCGAAGTAACTCACCAATCCTTCGAATGTTCTCAGAACGATCTTCGGCTCTAAAACTAAGATCACGGTTTAAACCATGTCGAATATTGTCACCGTCAAGGATATAAGTTAACTTTCCTCTCGAGTGCAAGCTTCGACTCAAAGCGCACGCTATTGTACTTTTTCCTTAAACCAAAGTCAAAAACTCTAATTAATTAGACTGAGAGATGGGGAGAAATAGTGCTGGTGTATACTATCAAGAAGAGAGGTAAGGCAATATGCGGCTATTCTAAATAAGCTGAACACAATTGCTTTCACTTTCTTGGATCACTAACCTTAAAAATAACATCAAATGTAAAAGATTCAAATCAAATCAAATTGAATCCTGAATGCATTTGTTACTACATCAAACACATAAACATCGTCGGTCTAAAAGAAAACAAAATTTCACGAACCTGAACCGCTGAGACCAGTTATCCAAATGACACAGCCTTTTTGTTGAAGTATTTTCTGTCTATCAAGCTTCTGGATTGGACATTCATGCCACAAAATGTTCGTCGAATTCCCATTCATCGACAAGTCACAGACATTTTTACCTAGCTAGATGGTAGCTGGGTTAAAGATTTGAATCATCACTCTTTAAATAATATAATCATATTGCTTAGATCCAGATTCAAAATTGCATTTGAAATGAATCCAACGGCTATGAAGCAGCTGTACCTTGAGAGGTGTTAGCGCTTGAGGTAGAGAATCTTAAACAAGTTTATTTCAAGAATCAGGAATATCCATAACAAGATTCATCGCATAAATTTGATTCAGTATTCCGTAGAATGCACGATATAGATAAAAATTAAGAGCAATTAATAATACGATTAATAATAAAAACATAAATAAACCAATGTAATACCAGCAGAGTGATGAGTGAAAGGTGAATCAGGTTCACTTTTGACGCAGTTCCGTGTATTCACAGAAATCCCCTTGTACTTAGGAGCAGCGCTACCGTTACCGTCACCGTCACAGTCACCGGCAAGAGACGATTCACGGCCATCCTTCGCCGTGATCGGTTTCAACAGGCTTTTACGAAAACTACCTAATCCAACGGCATTGAATCCACGGTGAAACTTAACAAATCGTAACTTCTCCGTCCCGCATTCAATGTTCTGGAACAATCCACCGCCACACGGTGAACACAGTGTTTGTACAACGCACATATCCGAAATCAAGATTGAAACTGAAAGAGAGAATGAGTGAAAGCTGTTTGGTACGACGCGCCAGTGGCTCAGGCTCTGTAACGGTTTTTATATACTTTTCAGTTACAGCTTTAAAAGCTAGTAGTGTTTCGTGCCACAACTTATTTTTGAGATAATCCACGGTTAATTTTTTTAAAACTAATTAATATAATTCCCTTAATGATTTTTTTTCCAATTCTTTATCATCTCATTCAAATCTCCTTTAAGTAAATATTTTAGTGGTTTAATTTTCTAAATAATGGAAACAAAGAAAGCAACGAAAGAGACATGGTTCGCTATCATTTTGTGATGTATTTAGGGGTAAAGGAAGGTGCGTATAGTATGTAATCACGTTTGGTGGAAAAATGATAATGATAGTGTGTGTTGGATTTCCAATTTGAGTGTGCCGCCACATCAGTAATCACGATTATCTGAGATGAAATGTCTACCTGTTTAGCACTTTAGCTTCATTCTATTGTTATCATGCTATGCAATTTGTATGGTCGCTTTGTAACAAACTATAATTTCTTTATACCAGCTAAAGACAGCTGTAATTTTTGTGACTAAAGTTTTAAACTCAAGACATTGCGATTTGATGAGGGATTTAGAAATAGATGAGGCCAAAAATAGTTAGGATATGGCACATGCTTTTTTTTTTACCTTTAAGCAATTATGAATTGTGAATTGATGTGACTTTTGGCAACTATGAGGCATGCTTTGATTATGTTAAATCAATAATTGAGCTTCCACTATAAGCTTATCATCGATGGCCTGTTTATGGTATTGTAAACTATCATAATTTTACTTGGTAATTTGACCTTCCACTATAAGTTTGTCCAAGTTATTTAATTCGATGGGGTATGTTAGAGAGATATTTTTAGTGGAATTTGTAAAGATGGTAAAGTAACCATCTTTCTATAATGTAGGAGCCACACTATTGCTAACTTCCAACTAAGCTCTTCATGGTGGGTCTGAGGTTTCTTTGTCATTTACCAGGTAAAAGACATGTTTAACATGATCTTTATATAACATGTCGAATTATTCATTATTCATTAAAGCTATGATGGTCTAGACTGTCAAATATGAAATCTGTAAGGATATATGAGGATACAAGTATGATCATCACGGTTAGAATATAAAAGTGTGTCTTGATATGAACTCAATTTGATTTTAAAAACACAACTTAGTTTGATACCATTTATCTACTGATTTTGAATCAGTAAAATCTTGAGTAGTAAAAATATTTAAATTTTTAGTGGAATTTGTTAGAGTTCTTTTGTTTTTTTTAAAAGGTCTGACGTACAGATGATTTATATTTGATTTTTTATTAGGAAAATTTCATCATACTTAATTTTTTGGTGGAATAATTTAACGTGAATTGACTTCTTTTCAGGAGAGTCATATGTGTATATGAATTGTTCTCAATCTCTCTTGAAGAGAGTTTCATCATATTCTACCTCTTTAAAGACAAGATTAATTATTTCTCTTGTGATATACTAGTACTAATAATTAAATTAATAATTAAATAATTCAATGAGTGTATTCAAATAGTGGTAAAGTGTTATCTTAGTAAGGGAAAAGTTGAATACATATAATGCTTATATGTGTGATGTTCTCCAGCAAATCACACTTATGAGTAATTTGGATTTGATGAAGAATGCAATTGTGGCTCTGTTAGCCAAGAAATTCCAACATGCGAATTCGATAAAGGAACTATCTGAAATTTCTGTAAACAGAAGACAATGTTGCATGCCTTTTGACCAGAGATCTTAGAAGACAACAACAACGTTCGATATTGAAGAATCTGGTCTGGTACTTTGTGAAATTTTAAAAGGATTTGGTCACTCATCAATTCGACAAGTCGAAAGATGTTCGACTAAAGCAAATTCAAATTTTAAACCAGATAACCGTCTATTGGTCTTATCCAAAACGCTAGGGACACATGGAGATCAATCGAAGACAAGTAGAGCATGCATAAGCGACATGTCGGATAGAAAACAGTTAAATGTTAAAGACCATTAGTTTTGTAGTATTATAAATAGGGATTTTAGAATTAGGATTCAAGGGTGACAAAATCATTGTAAACTCCAATGCAAACTCAAAGTGCCCATACGCAAGAGAGAAACAACAAGTCTCTAAAGAAATGTACCTGCCTACTATTTTCTTATGCAAATAAAGTTCTTTTCCATTTAATTTACTTTTACTTGTTTTTTTCCTATTTCAACTCACTAATTTCGATCCAGTTAAAATTACTTGTCACGTTTACTTTCAAACTTAATCATTTTTTCAAAATAGTTAACATTCAATGCAAGTGTTCCGACTACATTAATGCACACTTATGTTTCCAAAAATTTAGCACAAACTTGCCACACGGTTTACTAGTTTGGTCCTTCAAGCAATAAATTTAAAACTAATTGATTGTTTACCAAAAACACCAATAAATAAATTGGCACGCCTAGTGGGACATGTTTGTGCAAATTTTTTTAATCATTCCTTAAAAAAAGTGTTTGCATTTTGTTTCTTTATTTTGAATTCCCCTTGCATCTAATAATGTTGCTTGCATCTGGAATTTTATGCGCTTGAGGAATGGTAAAAATTTAGTCAAATGGTTCATCCTAAGAACACATCACTTCCTTAGAATAACGCTCTAGATACTGAACAACTTGTTGCATCAATAGTTGGAACCACAAAGAACACAAATCTCATAGGGACCAATGAACCTATACTCACCAAAGTAAAGAGTGCAACATCAATGCCAGGGGTAGTGGTTTCATTTCCTGTGGCAACAAGTATTCCAACTACTCCTAGTCCCACGCATGCTCTTATATGAGATCCTAGGCCTTCTTATGATGCCACTGGTTTCGAGGGATTTCCCTTATGGTATGCCAATTGCGATGATGGCGGGATTACTGAGTAATGCCTCGACGTATGCAGATAATAATGCAACAATAACGCCCCCTTTAAATTTATATGTGGCGTCGGGGTCTGCCATTAGCAACCCTGGTCGAGCAACACAACATGGAGGGATTATTTTTGCTCTTCCAAACACATATGATTTAACCACAAGTTCCATGTTGTCTATAAGATAACAAATGGATGAAAGTAACCATGAGATGGTTAATATGCTTACTTAGCAAATTGGAACAATGTTCAATCCCCTAATTAAAAACACTAACCAAAGTTACCACTTATTGGCCATTCAAATGGATCGAATAGCCATTTTTTGGTGCCCCTCAGGAAAAAGCATAACCAATTCCCAAAATTGTGCCTGCCAGACCTATAGGGATACATGACAATATGGTTTCTCCTATTAATCAAAGGAAACAACAACAAGTGGAGCCTCAACCTGTCAAACTCACTATACTTGGGGGAGGAGAATAGCGTATAGGTCAAATGAACCTAGGGATAGTAATGCTGGGTAGGAACCAAGATGCTTAGAAGGTAGTTAAGAATGTTTGACAAGATAACTTAATGGGGAAAATAATCTAGTCCACGTAGTCAAAAACATCCTCGCCCATAATGGCTTTAATGTAGGATTACATAGGCCAAATTTTGTGTCACCTTTGTCTTAATATGTCTTGCAAGCAGAGCTTCCTAGGGGATGGAAAGTCCATAGTTCACCAAGTTTGCAGGAGACACAAGTGAGTCGAACTTCGAACATATCGCTCAATAGGAAACTGAAGCAGGCGATATAGCAAATAATGAGAATTTGAAAATGATACTTTTTCTAAACTCTCTAACAAAAAATGCCTTTACATGGTTCGCGATACTTCCTCCTAATTATATACATAATTGGAACCAATTGGAGAGAGTGTTCCATGAGTAATTTTATATGGGACAATTGAAGATTAGTCTCAAAGAATTGGCTAGTGTAAGGCACAAGGCGCCTGAGTCAATAGATGATTACCTAAATAGGTTCAGGTTGTTAAAGACAAGGTGTTTTACCCAAGTGCCTGGACATGAATTGGTCTAAATTGTCATTGGGGGTCTAGACTATTCTATTAGAAAGAAACTAGATACCCAATATTTGAGAGATATGGCTCAGTTGCCTGATAGGGTTTGTCAGGTCGAACGCCTGAAGGTCGAGAAGGCTAGAATGAGTAAATTCCATAAAAAAGAAGGTTGCATATATAGAGGTAAACGAGAGAGACCAGGAATATGATGTAGGATATGACGGGGTCAAAGAGAATCATGTAAACATGGTGAAACTTAAGCCAAATCCTCTCAATGTTTGTAAATTGTTGAAACCGTTTGACGGGAAGAATCTGGTCGAATGAATATGACAAACTTGTAGCTAAAACATACACCTTCGACGTAACTAAGTGTGACGAGATTTTTGACCTCCTAGTTACTCATGTACAAATCATAGTCCCTAAAGGACTAAAAATTCCACCTTTAGAGCAACGAAAGAAAATAAGGTTTTGTAAGTTTTATAACTTTCTGGGTCATAAGACCTCTCATTGTGTCCTTTTTAGAGACTAAAGCTCCAATGCAAGTGGATTCTGACCCTTTCTAAATCAAAGATGAAAACTATATTGAACCACTCAAATGTCTAATGGTTGACGCTAGTGAGAGCCCTGAGTGGAAATGGAAGTTTTTGAGTCGAACTATGTTGAGAAGGTCAAGGTTGTTTATCTCACTGCTGAGGAATAACTTGTTGATTTCCTATAAAGGCAAATTGAAACACTCAGAAGTGATGTTGTGCCCCAGGCGCGACGCTATGTTTGATATAAAAGCTACTGAAGGCCTTGAAAAGACTAAGCCCTAACCTTCTAAAGGAAGACATTTTGAGCCCAACTTATGCTTTCAACAAAAGAGGTTTCCCTTATAGAACATATAATGTGGCCACTGGCTACAAAGAAGGTCGACCCAAGACCTATGTGCCTCAGTCAAAGGCGCCAGTTGGGAAGTAGGTACACCCCCACAACACAACGAACATCAACCAAAACAATGGAGATATGTTAACTTTGAACAAGACTTGGAAATGCCTGAACAACCCTCAGGCCACCAATAACCATCCTTAAAATCTAAATTACAAGAGGAAAAACCTCATAACTCAAACACAATGGAGAAGATATCAATGCCAAAAGAAGGTGTTCTGAGAGATGTCAGGTTCTAATAGTAACCATTTCTATAATGTATGAGCCACACTACGACTAACTTGCAACTAAGCTCTTCATGGTGAGTCTGAGGTTTCTTTGTCATTTACCAGGTAAAAGACACGTTTAACATGATCTTTATTTAACATGTCGAATTATTCATTATTCATTAAAGCTATGATGGTCTACACTGTCAAATATGAAATTGGTAAGGATATAAGATGTTATTGCCTATAAAAAAAAGGGATATAAGATGATACAAGTATGATTATCACGCTTAGAATATAGAAATATGTCTTGAACTCGATTTGATTTTAAAAACACAACTTAGTTTAATCTCATTTATCAACTCACTTCTAACCAGTAAAATCTTGAGTCGTAAAAATATTTAGATGTTTAGCTAAACTTTTTTTTATAGAAATGTTGAATTAGAGTTCTTGTGCTTTTCTAAAGGGTTAGACGTGTAGATGATTTGTATTTGATCCTTTATAAGGATAATTTCATCATACTTTAATCTCTTGGTGGGATAATTTGACGTGAATTAACTTCTTTTCAGGAAAGTCATATATGTAGATGAATTGTACTCAATCTCTCTTAAAGAGAGTTTTATCATATTCTATCCCGGGCGAGATTAATTATCTCACTTGTGAAAGAGTTATTAGGGTTTTGTTTTGAGAGAGACGACTGTTATATATTGAAGCGATATATAATTTTGCTTATATATAAATACATACCATGTTTCATCAATCAAAGATGAACAAAGCACTACTATAAAACAAGTCATTCGTAACACCAATATCACGATGAACATAGTGTTAATAGTGGTAATATATTTATCCTAGGTGCATATTTTTTTTATTTACTAGATCATATGTTACAACGGTCAAAAGTAGCAACCGTAGTGAAAAGTACATGAAGTGAAATGGTTTGAATCCCATCATTAACAATTAGCCATTTCTCGTGATAAAATATGTTACCGACCATTTATATGACCACGATTTTTATTTCTAAATGTGATGAAACATGGTATGTATTTATATATAAGCAAAATTATATATCGCTTCAATATATAACAATCGTCTCTCTCAAAACAAAACCCTAACAACTCTTTCACTCGTCTCTCAAAGTGAAACCATAACAACTCTTTCACTCGTCTCTCAAAGTGAAACCCTAACAATTCTTTCACTCGTCTCTCTCATATGGATACCATAAAATGAAACCATAGCAACAAGTCTTAGCCAATGGGTATTTACATGTTCGTTTTCTCTGTAGTTTTTTTTTTCAAAAATCTATTTCAATATCTTGTTTCATGATGTTTTAACTTTCTTCTTTTTTCCTCTTGTAGGTATGAATTCTTATTGCAATAAAGAGGACAAAGATAAATATGGCCTATCAAACTTGTGTCAAAGATCCATAATCACATCCATTTAAAATATACACAAGTTTTCTAGTCTAAAATTTTCTCCATCCTTATTTCATTGTTGACACGCCATTATGAGACTTGACATGTATGGTATGTTTCTGAAGCATTTTATGCCTTGATATGTTTGTTGTATTGTGTTTGTTGGTTATTATTTATTGTTGATGAATAATTTTGATAAATGTTATTGTTAATGTCTGTTTAAAATATGAGTTTATTAAATATTATGTGGTTGTTGGCTAGAATTTTCGACGCCAGACTTTTGGGTAAAGGCATTAAGTGAAAATCAAGTTTCTTGAATTTTTGTTGACTTCGACAGGAGCTTGTGAGAAGCCTAGTCGAAGTAGTCTCAATGAAGTGAATGCCTGGATAATACTTAGGAATATTTTCTAAGTCTAGAGAGCCATTTCGGTGGAGGGTATTTGAACCCTCTTTTCATCAGAAGATTTGAATTTCAAGATACTGATAAATAACTGTCTTTTGTCCTTATCCATTTCACAGGAGAGACGTGTGGCGAACTATGGTGAAATGAAAGCATGCAGGGCAAAACGTGTCAGTTTTTGGAGAAATGTCCGTTGAAGATAGTTATTTCGACTTATTATAAATATGATTCTTAGTGTAAGGGATTTTGTGTGTTCATTTGTGGTACAATACTCAAAATTTACTCAAAGTATCTAAGTCAAGTGAGAAAAGAGTTACTATTGCAAATGTACGTGTGAAACACCACATTTTATTTCATTTTAATAGAAATTTACTCTTGCTTATCAATTGTTCTTTACTGCACTTTTACTTTGAAGTTCTAATAATGAAGCTGAGTATGAAGCTTTAATCGTTGGACTTGAAATCTTGTTGGAGTTAGGGGCTACTGGAGCCGAAGTAATGGGTGACTTAGAGTTAGTCATAAAGCAAATTACAAAAGAATATGAATGTGTTAAGAAAAACGTTATCTTGTACTTTGTGATAGCCAATAGGTTGTTACGAAGATTCAAAGTGGTAAGTATTCGACACATGCCTCGACTTGAGAATCAAGAGGCTAATGATTTGACCCAGATTGCTTCAGGATACAAACTTTTGAAAGAAAAATTACAAGACGAAATCGAAGTCAAAGGAAGAGTTGCATCAACCAAATTATCCCCAATGGAGTTAGAAACAATGAAGTTAGGATATGATGACGAATAGAGCTTTGAAATATTGGCAATAGATAGTTTGGAAGACGAATATTGAAGGAAGCCAATAGTAGACTACTTGCAAAACCCAACAGCTTCTGTCGAGTAAAAGGTTAAATATCATGCCTTAAGTTATGTTCTGATAGGGAACAAATTGTTTAAAAAGACGCCAGAGGGTGTCTTACTCAAATGCCTTAGTGAGTCTGAGGCATACTTGGCTCTGTCTAATTTCCATAGTGGGGCATGTGGAGTGCATCAAGTAGGCCATAAGATGAAATGGTTATTATTTTGACAAGCCATGTATTGGCCTACCATGCTCAAACATTGTATTGAATTCGCTAAAGGATGTCAAGAATGCCAAATGCATGCAGGCATTCAACATGTTTCTGCAAGCGAACTACATTCCATAGTGAAGCCTTGACCCTTTAGAGGGTGGGCTTTAGATTTAATTGGGGAAATTCGACCAACATCTTCCAAGATTCAAAGATACATTCTAGTGGGAATAGACTATTTCACTAAGTGGATTGAGACTTTACCATTGGTAGATGTGGATCAAGATGCAATGATTGAATTCATCCAAAAACATATTATTTACAGGCTTGGAATCCCAGAAATTATTACAACAAATCAAGGATCAATTTTTTCTGGTCAAAAAATGCAAGAATTTGCTTCAGAAGTGGGGTTTAAACTTTTGACCTGCACACCTTATTATGCTTAGGCCAATGGTCAAGTCGAAGCGGAAAATAAGGTGATGATTGGGTTAATTAAGAAGTATGTGGGGAAGAAGCCAAGAAATTGGCATAAGACATTAGACCAAGTTCTATGGGCATATCGAACCTCCCCTAAATATGCTACAAACACTACACCCTTTCGACTATCATATGGTCATGATGCAGTGTTACCAGTCGAAATCTACTTGCAGTCAACTAGAAGTCAAAGACAACATGAGATCCCATCTGAGTCCTATTGGAACATGATGTTAGACGGATTAGTTGATTTGAGTGAACAAAGACTGAATGCCTTAGATTTATTAAAAAGGCAAAAGAAAAGAGTAGAAAAGTCATATAATAAAAAGGTGAAAGTTAAGTCATTTTCGACTGGAGATTTAGTTTGGAAAGTAATCTTGCACGTGGATCAAAAAGTTAGAACTTTGGGTAAGTGGCCTCCTAAGTGGGAAGGCCCATTTCAAATTATTAAAGTTTTTCCAATGACGCATATGAAGTCGAAGAACTAAATGAGGATAGAAGAATCTTGAAAGTAAATGGTAAATATTTAAAGAAATATAGGTTTGTACTTCAAGAAGTGAAAAAAAGTAAGTATAATAATTCACTCAAAGATGGTCGAAATCAAAATGGGAATCGAAATAAAAGTTGCAAAAATGGCTCAGTCATTACATAAAATGCCACACAGGGCTCAACATTAATACAACAAAGAAACGAGTTCGTTAGTTAGAAACAAATTTAAAAAGGAAGGGAGTCCTTCACCTTTTGATACTTTGACCTCTGAAGCGTCAAACGTCGTTCGAAGATAGTCTTACTGGTTGAAAGTTCTTCAATCTCTCTCCCAAGCTTTTGAGCCGTCTCAACGTGGTGCATACCAACTTCAAGTTTTTTGACCGCTTTGTCATGATCAAACTTTAGAAGTTTGACTTTGTGTTTCTTGGCCTGAGAAATCTTGGTTTGCACCTCTTTAATATGTTGCTCCCATTCTTCGACATTCTTGTCATATGTTTCAATCTCCTTCTTATTTTGTTCAGAACCCTTTTCCAATTCTGCAACCTTGGCAGTGGACTCAGTGGTTGTATCCCATTCAGCCAGATTGATTTCTAATTGTTTTGTATCTTATTTGAGAAATCTTTAAGGCAATTGAAATCAACGATAACAAGGTCAATTAGTAAGCCCAATTCCATTATAGCATCTGCAATTTCTGGGGAAGCCTCAAATACATTGACTTGTTTTAAGAGTTTTTTGATCCCAAAACACGCAGAAGTGTCATTCTCTAAAATTTGAAACAAGTCAACGTCAAAGACTTTCTCTTTAATTTGGGAAAGCAAATCATCCTCGGGCTTGTTGGCAGACTGATCACCCAACGCAATCGAAGTGCTAGTGCTTTTGTCTGTCCAATTGTACCTGGAACTAATCATAACTTTCAGATATTCAAAGGATCTTTGCACCTTCAGTGACTCTAGTTCTTCATGAGAGAGGCTGGTAGTAGTTGTTCCAGTCGAAGCATCAGACTTTGAATCAGTTTTTTGCTGGTCACCTTATTGCTCTTCGCTGTTCTCGTTGTCATCTTTGTTATCTTTCTATTCTTCTTAATCTTCCACATCAATCCCATATTCATAGTCGAACATGGAGCGATCTTTGTTCTCCTCTTCGTATCCTTCACCGTCAGCACCCTGTTATGTGTTGAGTGGAGAGTCATCTCCAGACTTATCTTCGACAATATTTTCTGCAGATGGCATTTCTGTGTCACCTCTTGCAACAACTAGGGGATTTTCTTTTGGGGGACTCTGCTCGTGATCAGATTCATTAGTTTGTGAAAGCTCAGTTATAACCTTGGGCGGTGATTTCTTTTGACTTACTTTGTTTGTGGATTATTTGGTGGAATCTTTAGAAGAAGTTTGTTGTTAAGAGGGAACACTTGTTGGATGGTACGAAAGAGACGAGATAAAGAAAAAAGGTTAGAGGCAGAATGTTCGAAGACAATAATAAAATCCAAGGATAAAAAAGACATTTGTGTACCTTAGGCCCCTCAGCCCTAGAGCTAGAGTTGTCACTTTCCACTTGATCTGGGTTTTTCTCGGTGGTTGATTTTTTGGTACTGGGGATGGCATTAGTCTCGACCACTTTTAGAGTGGAAGGCTTTTTCACAAGAGCTTTAGTTGTTTTTGGTTGAGGTCGAAAACCGACATCAGTAATTTTTGTTTGTTTCTTCTTTTTCTTGGGTTGTTTGGTTTGATCTGGAGAAAGTTCACCATCATCTGATTCAACTAAATGAACCTCAGGTTCATTTAGCTTTCTCTTTTTTGGTGTCAGAGGAGGTCTTCGACTTCCCTGTAAAAATAACATATTTCAGATGTTAGAGTGAGAAAGTAATACATAACAAGGAAAATAATCAAAGTTTACCTTTGTTGTTGTTTTCTTGGTGTTGTCTTTCTCTTCTTCTTCGACGGCGTCTTTCTCAATGACAGCAGGTTTCTTGGCTAAATTTTTTACAATTGCAAAGGAAATTAATGCAATTAGTATAAGTCAAGTATAAAACATTAATAAAGAAAATGGATAGGAGAAGTGGTGTCGAAAAACCTCACATTCCACACCTTCATATATTGGAGATTCCACGCAAACATGTTCTATGCCAATATGAAGGTGACCTTTGAAATTTTCCAGAGTATACTTAGTCAAAACCACTCGCTTAACATGTTTTTGTGATTCTTGTTGAAGGATTTTCACAAAATCCCCTCAGACGAACCAGTCTGGAAATGGAGGGCTAAAAGCCACACTAAAATCAGCATTGGGCAGTCGAGGGAATTTTGGAGGATATAAGTTGAAAGCTATCTTGTACCTTTGATCAGGTTTAACGTACGAAGGTAGCTTTAAATCCTATAGTTTCTTTATTAAACTTTTCTTTTAATGTGACTGCTGCTTCGCTAATGGTTCAACTAAGATCATCTGGTCTGTAAGTAGTTTCAAAGTATTTATGGAATGCTTGGATTTCTTTGATAGGTGTCAAAGTACCTTTCTTCACTTTTTCCTGCACAAGGGCAAAGGAACGAGTTAGGTGTAGATTGAAGGCAGCTACATCAAAAAATTATGCAGTATAGTACTCTCTCCACCAAGCGTTGAACTTGTGAGTATAAAGGAAACATGGTTTGAAAGCCACACAAATAAATTTTGTAAGGTCAGTGTATTTCACCATCAATTTGGTACAGTCTGCTTCATTGTGAAACATGTTGTAATGGATTAAGGAACCCTTTTGGGGAAGATTGGTTTTGGTTTGACTTGAATTAGGCCAAACTGCTTAGCAACAAGGTTGGGTTGGTAACTAATAAGAGTGAATAGAAGTTTTAAGGGCTTGAGTCTTGCGGCCAGTAGTCTTAGAGTAAGAAAAGATTTCCAAATATCAAGAGACTCTGCTTCTTGCTCCTTTGACTGAGGGGGAAATCTCCTGGTGAACCACTTAGGGCCTACCTTTATGTCTGCAAAAGGAGCCATGCTAGAAGAGAAGTTATAACATTTTGCAAACATCATCACATAGCTGGTGAAGGTGTACTAAAGATTGAGTTCTTCGTCGCTAGGAGTTAACAAAGCGAGCCTCGTACCTTCAACCCTCATGTTCTTCACTTCAACGGACTCTTCATTGATAGGATTACGAGCAGGGAGAGACGCTTCGAATGTGGCATTCAACCATAGTTGTAATAGCCAAAAGGGTTTAGAAAGGAGTAGGTTTCCTCTTGTCTTATTTATCTTCAGTGTTGCAACCTCTTCTCCAAGGGATTCATAAAGATTAGATGAAATCAATTTGCTAAGACAAATGACATACCCAACGTGTAATTTATTATCCATTGTTAGGTATCTCTTCGCCACTTGAAGAGACCTTGAGCAGAAAACACAGCGGGAAACCTATGGAGTCGTCAACTAATAGTTTGGGATCATAATTTACTCCAATGGGTTTAAGGCATGTGATGCCAGCTACGTTGAACAAGATGGGTATCACCATTCCACAAGGAAGTTGGAAGTTGTTATGGGTAATATCCCAGAAATAGAAGGAAGCAATCAACATAGGTGGGCAATAACCTGGCCCCACCTTCGACAACTCAATTATGTTGAAGATGCCCATGTCTTTCCAGACTTCGGATTTTGCTTTCTCTACTTTCTCTAACCAACCAAGATAATCAGAGGGGTCTTTAGACAAAGGACATGACCTAAATACCCTAAAACTATTATTCATATACTTTAAATTAATTAGGTCCCTAGAATCTATGGTCGAAAGAGAACCTTGACCATCAACCTTTTCTTTTTCATCAATCATAAGTTCTTCGTTAGTTCTAGGTCTTTGACCACTAGCTATGGATTTATAACGATGGTAACTAGGAAAGAATTTCTTAACCTTAAAGGGGTCAGCAGTAAGGTCAGGAAGAGGACCTAGCATAGCATTTATCTTACCATAAACAAGAATGGGAATGAGTGCCTGGGATTGGTATATCTTGCACTTTTCTTCTTCGCAAAGTGGCTCGGTGTCATATCCTAAATTTTTCCTACCCATTTTAGAATATTTTTTCATTTTTGCTCTTATTTCATTTTTGCATTATTTGTTTAATTTCTGGTTATTTAGACACGTGTTCGCTCGCCATTTGAGAATTTTCCAACTTTATCTTTTTGACCAATTAAGGTGTAACACGTGGCCTAAGTTTTTTGTGAATATTATTTTCATTTCAATTTCTTAACCTTTTCTTCTTTTAAAATATTACTAATAATAACAAATATTTTGTATATATATTTTGTTTTGTTAATATTGCCTTTTATTAAATATAAATTATAGTTTGTTTTTTTTATATATTGTAAATGTTTATTTAATTGTTAATGTAAATATTAATTTCTATAGTTATGTTAATTAGTATTTTAGATGCTAGTTTATATTAATTAGTCTTAATGTTAATGAAAATAAAAAAAGAGAGATTCATATTTCTTTAAAAAAATAAAAGGTGGAGGAGATCAGGCCCACGTTTGGGGCCCGTTAGGGTTAGATTTTTCACTGCATTTAAAGAGAAGAGATTTTTCAGATAGGGGGAAGAAAAAATATTGTTCATCTTCTCTCAAACTCAGAAAAACCCTAAAGAACATCAAGAGCCGCCGCCACCCCCTTAAGGGAAAACCTAATCGCCGACCACCACCCTTTTACCCCCTCAAAACGCCTTTGTTTTCCGTCTTCTTCTTCGTTCCCTCACCATCATCAAACCTTCCTCCCTCTTCATCATCACTCAACCCTTCAGCTTTCCATCATCACCTTCACGAAAACCCCTCACCGTAAATGCCTCACCGTGAAACCCTCCGTCTCATTCACTCGTCGTTCTCCTTTACCATCGTTGTCCTCAATAATCATCACCATCGATTTCCGGCGAAAAAACCTTCTTCATTCCACCACTTTATTTTCCTTCAACAATAACACACATATCCTTCTCCTTCTTCATCATCAACCTGTCTGATTTCCTCCCTCACCACCACCCAAAGAACCTCATTTCTGATCTACTTTTTCAAACCTCTAATCTTTCCAACAACCGACTCATCCTATACCCTTGTTTCCGACGTACAACAGCGCTCCAAATCCATCTTCGCCGCCATTGGGTCATAAAATTGCAGAAGTATCAACACAACAAGTTCATGGAGCCGCGACAATAATAAATTTGCAGAAATGGTGTCTAAAGCAAATGGACACTAATCGACACGGTGGCAGTTTCATGATGTTGCAACGTGTTAGTTCAATCTTCAGCTATCAAATCTCGTCAATTTTGCTTTACATTACGACAAGGGTTTTGAGACAGTGTAGGAGATGAAAATCACGTCAGTCTTTATGAGGTGCGCTTCTGTTTCGATCTGCTTCGGCTTGTTTGCGATTCAATTTGCAGCAACAACAACAAGCAGCTTGAGGTAGTAGAAGATTGCGTATCGAGCTAGTTAACTCTACATCAACAACTCACCGATGAAACGCAAGGTTCAGATTTGCAGCACAACTCGGCATGGTTTGTATCTCTAATGCATCACAAGCAAGAACGTCGTAGCAGCTTCAATAGCACCCTAATCCAGTAACAGGGCTGCTGTTGCAACTTATGTTTGGCGACAACGCAATACTCTGCAGCAAAGATACAACACCTTCGAAAGTCCACGCGGTTCTGCCTTCGTAGTCACACCCATAATGATCGTATTCCTAACATGAGCCTTGTTTCTTTCGTTTCAGTTTTTGTGAATTTATTGCTTCTCCATTCTGTTTGGTTTGCTGCCCATTTGTTTACGCAGGTCGTGAGCTTGGTTCTGGTCGTAACAACGTCCTTCGTGATTTGCATCTTCAACGGTGTTAACTGTAATGACGGCTTCGACACATCCGACATCAACAACCGTGCATACAACATCCCAGCTCGCGACCATTAAACGCGACAACTCTGCCAACAGAAACTCTGGACATGTGTCGATAACATATAAGTCTAACTTCACATCACAACTGTTTCTGTATGTGTTGACTCCAATCCAGTTATAAACATAATTTTGTGTGGATAATGTGTTGCTGCTGTAGGGGTTCGGGTCGACGAGTCCTGCATTGCGGTAATTTTCGATTTTAGAATTTCTCTTTGGTACGATATTAGCTTTGAGTAGTGATTGAGTTTCATTTCGATTATAACCGCACAATGTTAAGATTTAAGTTGTAGCTTTCTTTTTTTGAAAAAAAATGGTTTTTTTGGTACTGCTGTTAAGTCGATGAAATTCTGCTATTACTTGTGGTGAGTGGTATGAAGATTGCTATGATATCTTCTTTTTCTTTCTAAAACAAAAATATAACCATGGTTGTCATGTTGGATGCATGGATTGTTTTTTTTTTTTTATCGATAAGCTTAATTTCCTTTAGTATAGATAAACTGAGTTGCATTTAAACCTACCCACTGTTAGTTTTTTTAAATTGTAAGAATTTATCCTGCACTATGCAAAGGCTTGCGTGAGGATTGTGTTGTTTCTTTTAGTTGTTACTCTTCGGTGCCTATTGAGTGAATGTGAATAATTATGTAAAGGTGAGTTTTTGAAAGACCTGCGGTGCGTGTCTGCAGAGAAAGCATATACTTGGCTTCAAAAGTTCATTTCTAAAAGGGAATAAATTGGTTTTATTTGCTGTGTGAAAAACTCGAAAATAAATATGATCCAAGTGTTGGTGTTTTTATTTAGGCTCATTAAAATTTATGAAGAGTAAATTCAAGTTCGGTTTGCTGTTAAATTAGTTTGATTAGTTTAGTTAATTAAATTAAAAATCTTTTATCTGATTAAAATTATTTTCATAAAATAAATTTCAAATCATTCTTTCTAAATATCTCTTAATGAGGCAATTCTTTTTATAAGTAAATAAATAAGTGGATGGTTAATTTTATAATATATTATGATTCAAGTTTAAATTAAGTTGTTCTTTTTTCTTCTTTCTCTTTATTATGGATATTTGGGAAGAATTGTGAATAAGTTTTGCAAATATTGCAAACAAACTTGCTTCATTATAATTTCATCCCCATTTGAATAAAATGTATCCCCACTCCCTTAAAGTGTAATAATTTTTTTATAACTTTTGTCTTATTTATACTTTAATGCTTCAAAACCCTTTTAAAAATAAACTCTCGATTAGTCGATTCATTTTCTACCCTTGTAAGTCGAGTGCTTTCAAAGCCTCGCCATCAACCTTTGATCACCATACACAACATTTTAAAGCTTAATCCTGGGCTTCCTTACAGTGACACCTATTTGATCAATTATTTCTAATTGGTCACTTAGAAGACTAGCCCACTTTGCTAGTACACACGTTTAAAACTCAAAATTCAAACCTCGATTCCTTTCGAGCCATATTTTAAAACATCAAAGAGGAGGAGCTTGGAACTAAAGCTTGCATGCAATTTCAAGGGTCAACGGAACCACTCCGTTCGGTAATTTTCCTTACTTTCAATCTTATATTTCTAGAATATCTAGCGCGCCTAATTCGAACACGCTAACCTACTCAAATCATTTTTCTTAATTAAATTACGAAAGTATCGAGTTCTTGGAGTCGCGCATTCCTTGAATTCGAGAGCGACAACTATTGAGGTGTACGCCTTGATTAGCGTGTCATTCAAACTTTCGTTTCTAAAACACTTCCTCTAAATATTTGGACAAGTATTCACTATCCAACAAATATATTCCGTAATTAATGGGATGAAAAAGATGTCGTTGGGATCTAGCATTCCAACGATATCCCAACTAATCAGTTACAAGGCTGACATCTCGCTTATCAAATAGTCGTCATTCCTCCTAAATTTTCAACCCGTCTTAACTCGTTCCTCATCCTCGTGCGATCGAGTCTAAACCCTAGTATGTTTGTAAACCGTGCGTTAAATTCAAATTATTTTCTTAATTAAACTACGAAAGAATTGAGTTCTTGGAGTCTTGCACTCCTTGAATTCTTGAGTAACCACTCTTGGGGCGTACGCTTTAGGTTGTGGTTCGCTCAACCTTTCGTTTATAAAACACGTGCCCTAACTATTTGGACAAATATCGCCATTGTCCATTCAAATATAATTTCATAATTAATTGAATGAAAAAAGTGTTGTTGGGATCTAGCATTCTAATAATATCCCGATTAATTGATTGCGAGGCCGACGTCTCGTTTATCGAGTAGTCGTCATTCTCCCTTAAAATATTCAATCCAACTCTCTTCTCTCGCCCTCGTGTGATTGAAACTTTCTCAAACATATTCCGTAATTATTTGAATGAAAAAGGTGTTGTTGGGATCTAGCATTCCAATAATATCTCGATTAATTGATTGCAAGGTCGACGTCCCGTTTATCGAATAGTCGTCATTCTCCATCAAATTACCTAACCAAACTCCTCTTTCTCTCCCCCGTGCAATCGAAAACTTAAACCTAACAAAAACATCCAATACGATAAACCTAATTCCTCGCCCTCATGCGATTTCCAGCCCAAACACTCTTAGAAAGAACATTGTTTAGTCCATTATTTCGCGCATATGAACTCTTGCTTCAGCCTCCCCTAGCGAGCAGACAAGCCAATGTTTAGCAGTTAGAATATGACCTAAACTCTCGTTCAACTCATACCCACATTTTACCAAGAACATTGTTTAGTCCCTTCTTCCGCGCATAACAAACTCGAGCTTCAGCCTCCCCTAGCAAGCAGACAAGCCAACGTTTAGCAGTTAGAATGCGACCTAAACTCTCGTTCAACTCATACCCACCTTTTACCAAGAAGATTGTTTAGTCTCTTCTTCCGCGCATAACAAACTAGTGCTTCAGCCTCCCCTAGCGAGCAGAAGCCAACGTTTAGCAGTTAGAATGCGACCTAAACACTCGTTCGTCAAACACAAACCCTTTACCCGTAGTTAGCCGAACTACAGCTGCTCTGATTTCTCACATCCGTTGAGAATACGTAGGCATAGGATTGTGATGATCCTAGCGAGCACAATCCCCTCATTTTCCCATAGTTCCACGAACTACGAATGCTCTGATTTTCCACTTCTTACAAGTGAAGATACGTAGGCACAAGGACCCCAATCCTTGGCGAGCACCCTACCTTAAAACCACCCATTCCCCCTATAGGAGAAACCTTAGAAGAAAACTAACAAGCGTAACTAACTCTACTCTCGAATCGTTCAAGAGGTTCCTGTTGAGTACAACGGACGTAGAGGGTGCTAATACCTTCCCTCTGCGTAACCGACTCCCGAACCTAGAATATTGGTTGCGATGACCATGTTCTTATCTCCTTAAAGGTTTTATCGATATTTTCCTATTCCTGCCTTGGAATGAATAAAGTTCGGTGGCGACTTTGTTCAAACGTATTTTCCGCGTCCATCGCGAGGATCGTATTTTTCGAGGTACGACACTCGGGGGTGTACTGTTGGTCGCCTACTACAATAGGACCCAAAAGTTTGTCAACTGGAGCAAGCTCTCCATATTTCTTGGACTTCTTAGTGTGTTTGCTGGTATCCTTAGAAATTTTGGTTGAAGAGGCCATTGTTGGGATAAGTTTGCAAAAAGAAGATTTGAAAAAGATGAAGATTTGAGAAAAATGCACTGAAGAAGGTTCAGAAGGCAAAAAGTGTGAAAATGGTGGTTTTCACTATTTTATACATGGATGAAGTGGAAACGGTTGTGGTACACATTAAATGGTGATAAAAATCATGGGACACGTGTCATGCAAGGGTGGTGTGATGAGACGATAGTAGTTAAAACTTGACCCACAATCTCCTAGGGACTAGACACGTGATGATTGAAAAAGATTCACGCATGAGTTTGAGAAGATATTTTGGAAAAGTTGTCATGATGATGATGACGTCATAGCAGACCAAAGCTCTCTGGCGTTGAATGTAAAACTTTAAAAAATGCCCTTTTCTCCGTTTAGTCGAAAATAACTTTTTTGGGGGGCAAATTGTTGGCTGGAAATTTCGACGCCAGACTTTTGTGTAAAGACATTAAGTGAAAATCAAGTTTCTTGAATTTTTTCTAACTTCGACAGGAGCTTGTGAGAAGCCTAGTCGAAGTAGTATCCATGAAGGGGATGACTAGACAATACTTAGGAACATTTTCTAAGTCTAGAGATTCATTTCGACGGAGGGTGTTTGAAGCCTTTTTTTGTCAGAATATTTAAATTTCAAGATACAGATAAGTAACTGTCTTTTGTCCTTATCAGTTTCTTAGGAGAGACGCGTGGCGAACTATGGTAAAATGAAAGCATGCAGGGCGAAACGTGTCAATTTTTGGAGAAATGTTCGTTGAAGAGAGTTATTTCGACTTATTATAAATAGGAGTCTTAGTGTTAGGATTTCTGTGTGTTTATTTGTTGTACAATACTCAAAATTTACTCAAAATATCTAAGTCAAGTGAGAAAAGAGTTACTATTAAGAATGTACGTGTGAAACACCACATTTTATTTCATTTCAATATAAATCTACTCTTGTTTATCAATTGTTCTTTACTGCACTTTTACTTTGAAGTTCTTTTCTTCATTACATTATCTTTATCAAACTTTTACAAAGTTTATCTTTTCCAAAAACAATCAAAACAACTTTTTATACATATGAATATTGTCGAAGTTTTCATCAAGTTTCCAGAAATATATTGAGACAATAGCTATGTCCTTAGGATTCACTACTTGATCCTGCAAGTAAACCATTTTTTTGGAAGACCAGCGGTTGTTTACCAATTTTCACGGTAAACAGTGGTTTGAGTATTTTTTCAATCCCTTACCAAATATATAAATTCCCAAACCGTATTAATTTTTTGATATGATAGATAAAATTGTATTAGAAAATAAGTACACATTCAATTTTTGACAAGAATTCCTCACACTATTAACTGCATATTGTTCCTTGACAGTTAGAACTTGATTTAGTGATCCTAGATCTTCAACCACCCCTTTCTCCACCTCTAAAAATTTTTTTGCAAAGTAAATAATATTTTGCAAAAAGAATTAGAGTTGAAGGCAGAGGTTGTTGAAGAACTAGGATCATTAAACCAATTTCTTACTGTCAAAGAACAAAATACAGATAAGGAGTTGAAGAACCATTGTCAAGCATTGAACGTATACTTATTCTTCTAATATGACTTAATTTGTCATATTATAATGTTCTAGTATAGATTGGAAGGTTATATGTTTAGTGAGCATTGGCGAAATAAGCATTCTAAATAATTTATAATAAACTCTAGGCTATATACAACAACGGTTGTCTAGAACAACCGTTGTTAAATATGTTGCATTTTAATATACCACAGCGGTTGTTTAAAGTAATCATTGTGGTAGGTAGCACATTACTTGGATACAATCACGGTCATCCTCCCGTGTTTGAAATCATCATACATACAATCACACCTTATGTCACAACGGTTGGACCTACATGATGGTATCCTTTTCCCAACTGTTGTCATATGAGTTTTCCGTAGTAGTGGAGCATGCAGAGGTGATGTGTCGGAACAGTTGAACATTAGAGACCGTTAGTATCGTAGTATTATAAATAGGGGTTCTAGTGTTAGAATTCAAGGGTGGCAAAATCATTGTAAACTTCAATATAAACTCAAAGTACTCATACGCAAGCGAGAAACGAGTTTCAAAAGAAATGTACGCCTACCATTTTCTTACTTATGCAAATAAAATTATTTTCCACTTAATTTACTTTTACTTATTTTTTTCCTATTTCAAGTCACTAATTTCGACCCAATCGAAACTACTTGTCATGTTTACTTTCAAACTTAATTATTTTTTCCAAATAGTTAACATTCAATGCAAGTGTTTCAACTATATTAATGCACACTTATTTTCCTAGAAATTTAACACAAACTTACCCCATAATTTACTAGTTTCATCTTCAAGCAATAAATTTAAAATTAAGTGATTGTTTACCAAAAACACTAGTAAATAGGTGATTGTTTTGTTTTACAAGTATTGTGTTTTTGTTGAAATAGTGTGAGGTTGAGGAAGAATTTCACTGTGCTTTTGTGGTGGATGCAAATGTTTTTGCAAGAATTTTGAGTGACGTAATTCATACTAAGGTTTGAGATCTTGTTTTTGAAATATCATAATACCTTTAATTGTTTCTAGGTAATGTGTTTATAGATGATGTAAAGTAACCAATTTTCTAACATGTTGATAACCACATCATGGTCTAACTACCCACCATGATTTTCATAGTGAGTTTTGTGAGTGCATTATTCTCTTAGATATGTTTTGAATTATGTCAAAACTAGCTAGCTTAACTCTTTGTGTATACTAGATCTTGTTGTCTATGTCTAGATGTGCATCATCATAATAAGACATTTAAAATCAGATTAAATAGGTCATTATAAGTAAAAATTATGATTTGTCATGCAAAATAAGTTTATGAGTTAATACATCTAATATATGAGTTAATACATAATGAAGGATGATTAAAAAACACTTCCCTTCCATGTTTGAATCGATACAGAGTCTTTGGAGTATTGAATTCTGAGACTTTCACAAACTTGTAGTCATATCTTTTATTAGAGTTTGCCTGGATGGTTTATGTTTAGAAACATTGATTGATACTTCAGAGTTGACTTGTTTGTAAACATGCTTTTATCCATTTGGTTCAGAGTTTGGACATCTTCAGAGTCTATTTCCAAATTTCTACACACTCAGCAAAATAGTTAGAGAACAGAATTGTTCTCATCACTTTGTTATTATCAAAACTCAAGGATAATTGTAGAGCCAAACTTGTTTCAATAATAGTCAGTTCTTGTCTTCTAGTGCAGTCATAGAAAGACATTGATATCAACCATGTTGATCTTAATCTTGAAGGTTTTGTTATCTGTCAATGGTGCCTTCAAGATCATCCTTCCTTCACCATTACTCACCTTCATCAGATTTTCTTCCAACTTCATGTTATACCATTTGGTAAGTAATTGTCCTATGCTTATCAAATTACTTATCAATGAAGGTACATACAATACGTCAGTAATACTGACCATTTTACCATCTCTTCTCAACACAACTATGTTTCCTTTTCCACTTGATGTGACATGTTTGTCATCTACAAACCTGGTCAGTTTCTTGACTGATTCATCTGACTTGGTGAGTCAACTTTTATTTCCAGTTATGTGGTTGCTGCATCATGAATCCAGGTACCACATATTGGTTTATTCAGTATTCGACTGAGTATTGGCCATGAGTAGCATATCATCAGAGTTTCTTCCTCCAGCATGTACATACTACACATCATCATTATCTTTTGCTCTTGATTCCTTCTTTGTTTGACAATCTCAAGAATAATTTTGTTTGACAATCTCGAGCATAATGACTAAATCCTTGACATTTATAACACTACACTTCCTCCGTGCCAACTTTCTTCCTCGAATACTTGTTGCCCATGCATTTCTTGGTTGAATCAGAGTGATTCTTTAAATTCTTTCTTGACTTATCATCATTAGCAAGATTCTTTTTCTACTTTGCCTTTTCTTTTCTAAACTTCTTGGTGAATCTTGCTTGTAATACTTGTTCCAACATTTTCTCTCTTTCTGAGTTTCTTTATTTCAATCTCATCACATGAGCCTCAAATGAAGCCTGTAGTTCTTCCACCTTCATCTCAGCTAGGTTCTTTGACTCTTCAATAGACATGACAATGTAATCAAAATTTGCAGTCAGAGATCTCAACACTTTCTCAATCTTATGCAAATCAGTAATCGATTAAATACACACCCTCATGTAGTTCATTAGTGACACTACATGCGAAAAGAAGTCTGAGACTGAACCATCTTCTTTCATTTGAGTCATCCCAAATTACTTTCTCAGCATTTGCAACTTCACCCTCCTCACTTTTTCATTTTCACTATACAAGTTCTTCAACTTGTCTCACGCTTCCTTTAACGTTTCTTCTTCTATGATTTTCTCGAACACGTTAGGATCCACACATTCATTAATCAAGAAAAAAGGTTTTTCCATCTTTCTTTCTTTGTTCCTTATGCACAACCTTCTGAACATCATTTGTATTCGCTTCCAATGCAGACACTCAATCAATCATGATTTCAACCACATCTTAAAATCTGAAGATGACTTTCATTTTCGCAACCCGCTTCTCGAAGCTCATGCCTTTGAAAATCGATAGATTCGCTAGAAATTGTGTTGATGTTGTGTTATCATTTGCCATTACATATTTTCTTTGAATCGCAACCCGACTCATACCAATTTGTTGGAACAATTAAAGTTTAAAAAAAAAATGAAGAATAAAAGAAAGAAGAGAGAGAAACTATATTGTAAAAATGAAGTTTTATTAAAGTGCAAATTGCTATGTTTATTAACATTGTTACCTATTCAAAATATACAATTTACAAACTACAATATTCGATTTGATTTTGTCGAATACTTGCTTAAACACTTCAATACATATACTATATTCAACTCAATCAAATACAAGTTACTTTTGCTTAACTAATTTCGACTATGTAGTCATTAGAAGAAAAATTTTTAATCTTCTAACAAAATTGTTCATATCTACTGCTGCAGATCACTTTGATGTTTGGCTAGATAATATCCTAAGTCATTCATTGAATTAATTCAAACGTAGCCAATTAACAAATTTAAACCCCTTAGACTAAAAAAAGCAAACACCATATAGACTTAAAATAATTTAAAACAACATTAAGAAAATGAAACAAAATAATAAGTGACTAATTAATAATAACAACTATGGCTTTGATCTATCATGACACAAAAAAATCTCTCAAAAAACAAAGACTAATATTTGACATCAAGTAGCATGAATTTAAAGGGAAGAATCACAAAATTTACTATGAATATTCTCCGATAAACAGCAAAAGCACTCTCAATTAATCACAGTCATCAGTGATCCTTCAAATTTGATGAAGAATTCGAAATCTTGAATGTATTCTTGAGCCCAGTAATGAATCTATGGCGAAAACTTGTAACACTCTTTGGAGTAACATTCCTATCATGACACGATCCATCTGAGGAATTAACGTTATATTTGTACCTAACCATTTCATTATTTTTCTTGATCATGTTATCAAGCACAAAACCAGAGGACGAAACAGAGCCTCTTCCCCCTCTCTGTATTTTACTATTCTCATCAATTGGAACAAAATGGAAACTGGCAGAACGTTCTGAATTCAAAACATTATTCATATGTTCCTTCTCTTTCTCTTTTTCCCTTTCTTCCTCAGCTTGATGATCCTGAAGAAACTTCTTCATTCCACTAAGCTCTCTTTCAAGGCTCTGAATACGAGAGTAAGTTGCATCCATAGCTTCTTTTATCTGTTCTGTTTGTCGACGAGTTGCATCGCGCTGGAGAAATTCTCTGAGTGAGGTGCTTTGAACTTCTGTTTGTTGCTGTGCATTACAGACGGCAGTAGTGGTAGTAGCTGCTTCTGTGATTGAGCGGCGAGTGGTGAGGTGCTCAACAAGAATTGCTCGAACTATGAATCTTAGTGGCATTGTGGGGTTTTGAACACATTCGACCAGGGTACGAGGTGAGAGCTTAGTACAATCTATTGAATTGCATATTTCTGTTTTCTGTTCATCTGTTATTTGTTTGCCATGCTTGTTTTCCTACGCATACAGCAAACAAGGAACATCAACTCAAAAATAGTAATAACTAAAGTGGAACATCATTGTCCGTTATGCCAAGGTTAAACAAAAATGTTCCATTGAAAACGTCTATATAAAGTGAAACAAAATTGAATGGGATAACTAGAAAAAATACTAGTTAAGTGAAACAAAATTAATATTACATTGAAAAGCCAAAAACATAGCATTCATTGAGATAAATCATTTTGGAAAGGTGGGGTGGCCCTATAAGGGAAGTGGAACAAGGAAGACAGAGTACTTGAAATTCTATAGGCTATAGAGGGACCATTCACTATTCATTATTAAATTTTCAATCAGTATGTATACTAAATATCTATAAACAAAAACAAATTTATTTATAAAAGGGATTATACATTTGTCGTTTTCTATTTGTGTTTATATAATGAAATTTATCTATTTATTTATTTTTATGAAATGTGTGATAATATATTTTCAATACTTAATTATATTTTCAGTTAAATATTAAGATATGGTTTGGGTGATATAGTTTTAATTGCTTGAATTTGACATCATAGATATGGAGAGGATCCATGCTCGTTTGGAGCATATTCAGAGCATCAAACTACATAGATCATCACTTTAAAATTCAGTCAATATTACTTTCTTCTAACAAAATTCAGTCAATGTTATTATTCCACTATAAACAGAAAAATACAACTAAAGATTGATAAATTGAATATATATATATATATATATATATATATATATATATATATATATATATATATATATATATATATATATATATATATATATATATATATATATATATATATATATATATATATATATATATATATATATATATATATATGTTTTATCATGCTAAAATCAAATTGAATAGAATATTAATTTGTGAAATAAATTTGCTTGATGAAAAATAAAAAATTTAAAAAGTATACAACTAAGCCTAAATTTAATATCGAAACATTGTGGCTAAAAGTCTAAGAAGACTAATTTTAATATTTTAACTAAATAAGAAAAATGTTATTAAAAGGTGGTTCCACCATAAAGGGTTAAAAAATGGTTATAAGATAGATCTAAATATAATACTCACCAAGTTTAGTTACCTTTCTGTTTTCTTTATTTTACTTGAATTTTGAAATTAGTGTATTATTTCAAATTCAAATAGTTGTCTCTTTTTTTTACTAAAGTCTAAAGGTTAATATTATCTTTATTTTTTAATATATGTATTTTATTTATAAACTTTTATAAAAATTACCATAGGAAAGATTCATCATATTTCGCCAATGACACATCATTTTAAAAAAGTAATATTCTCTCTATGTATTTATAAATAAAAGTCAACATTTCACATTTATTAAAAAAATTCAAAATTTGTATTTTTAAAATATATTTTATGAGAATATGTAAAGTTAATTTCAATAATAATTGCTTATTGCTTATGAAAAAATAAAAAAGTAAATTAAATACAATATATATTTAATTTGACCTTAAAAAAATATTTTCAGATTAAAATTAATTGAAATAAAATTGATGTTTTTGTCTTGTAATCATAGCAAGAAATATGTGTTTTTTTTCCTTATAAAATGTTATACATCAGTTAATTTAAAATGCAAAAATGTTAATGAAAAACCAAAATTATATGAAATTAAAATAAATAGAATAATTTTGTAAATTAGATAAAATGGATGAAAACAAATTAATTAAGGAAAGTGTGGATTTGTGTTGATCAAATCATCTTTAAGTTTCATAATGCTTACAAATTAGTGATGTCAGGATTTGAATCATCTTTTTTCTCAATGGAAATAACTTTTGTTGACTTGTTTTTTGTTTCTTCACTTAATCTTGAGATTAATTGCTGATGATGTAAGAAAAAGGTCGTTAATTTATGGTTACATCATACTACATGTATGTATTATGTATATAAGACCCAGTTAAAAAAAATTCAAATCTATTAATTAGTTTCTCAAAATGTAAAGCAATAATTAAAAAAATACCTCAATTAAATAGATATTCCCTTTTCCATATTAGTTGACGCATTTGTAAAAAAAAAAAAAAAAACTTTTACTCCAGAAAAGTAAAAGAAAGAAAATGACACGTGGCGTACCTTGAGATAAAGATCAACCAACTTGTAGAGAACGTCATGGTTGAGCAACCTTCCATTCAATGAGTAACAAACCATTTGAAAATCTCGAGGCTCCATTTCAACAACCACGTCCAAAACACTCTCATCCACGTCATCACCAGCGTCGTTCTCCCAAATCACCGCCTCAATACACCTACTCCCAAGCGCCGCCGTCGTTTCAGCCTCCGGAAACAGACTCAAACACGAACGCAGAATCGTGAACCCGTCCGCACAAACAATTCTCTGAAAATACGATTCCCCCACGTCACGCAAACAAACCTCTCCCTCTCTCCCCTCTCTCATTCCTAGTAACTCCGCGGCAGTTATAACGGCCGCAACATTTCGAGACGTTAACTGAATTTTCCGTCCGTAACAGAATTCGGCGACGGTTGCGAATGTTTCGGACGTTATGTTTAACGGTGGAGAGAGAGTGAAGTCCGAGAGTCCTTTTAGATGTCGTTTTAGATATGAGCTTTTTGATATGAGACGTTCCTGAAAAAAGAAGATAAACAGAGTAAGGTATATGCGACGTCGTTTAGCGATCAATACGATAACAAATACGATACTGCTAGTACAGGTTGTTGCACATATTTTGATGCGATTAAAGGAATGTCCCCCTTTGTAGGGATCTTACAAATGAACTTTAAAGACCTTTTCAGAAAAAAAACAAAGCGTTCTTCAAAGTGAAAAAGCTTTGCAAAATTATCATCTAGTGATTCAGTTTTTACTGTTATCTTCATGGTTTTAAATGGCTCTAGTTAGGTGTTGCGATTACGATTATTACAGATGTTGCAAAGTGCCTTACGGCTATTGCAGCGTAAATTATAATGTTAGATACAGTTCCAGAAATCGAGTGTTATTTCCTGCATGTCAAAATTGTTAGAACCTACTAGTTATAGTTAGAGAGTAGTGTCTGCTAATGTGGTGTGATAAATTTTCTTAGGGTGGATTGAATTATTCATAAAAGCACGTTTGGTAGGGCATATATCACTTTTAATTGGAATCTCATTTGCAGTACAATGCCTATAATCAATTATTTCAAACAAACACAACCCTAATAATTTAACTCATCATTTCAAACCAGCCCCAAAATCAGCTTAATTATACTATAATTTCACCTCCAATTAAAACTATATCTCCTGGAACTTTCTTTCCAAAATTATAATGTTACTACATTCAAATCAATACTCAACAGCGTATACTATTTCCTTAAATAAAAATTAGCGCAACAATAAAAGACTAGTCCTATTCATACAGTTGCAGCGAATTTGGTGAGTAATTAATTTTAACAATGCCATAACAACAACATTTTAAAATCATAACAAAAAAATTAAAAGAAATTTATGCTAATTACTCACTAATTAGTACAGCATCAATGGTTAATCAACGAACCTTGTGGAGACGAAAACAAGTTCCTTCGACTCGAATCAACACATCCGTTTCACATCCAGAGTCAACAGACCTAAACGAAATCACCATCATTTTTTTATAAATTTACAGTGAAAAAAAAGCGTGAGAGAAGATTCGAAAGGAGAAAGAAAGAAAGAGTAGTACCAAGCATTTATTGTGGAGTGGAGAGAAGGAGGAGAAGATGAAAAAGAGGGTGAAAGAGAAGAGGAAGAGGTGGAGGAGAATTCACGTTCTTCCTCGTAGATGGTCTCAATGACACCAAATTGGTTCCAACCCTTCATTTTGAATTGAATCACACTCTACGATCACAGTTTTCAATCAATATTGTCTGAATAATAATAATAATAATAATAATGTTGCTACTGCTACTGGTATTTCAATGGAGTACGTTTTTAGGAGGTCACATTAAATATGGTTTGGGATGGGTATTAATGACACATGTGATGGCTCTTAAATGCTCACTTTAATTTGGTTTTGCTCTTTTCTTTTTCGTTTTTATGGTATCACAGTAAAAACCCTAAATTTAGGTTTTTGACACAAAAAAAAGTTTTTTTTTTGCAGAGTTGTGTTTTTGGTCAAATAATTTAATGCAGAAATTACAAAGGAAAAATCTCTATTGAACCGCAATCCAATACATTACAGAAAAAAAAAAGACGCGTTTCCCTGAAATTTGAATGGTTTGATTGAATTATTAGATTTGTAGTGTTTTAGGATCAAATTATTTTTTTTTTCTTTTTACAAAATTTTACTAATAATTTTTACATTAAACATTTATGCTATTTAGTAATAAATAATTTGAGGAAGAAATGTAAGAACATACACGTATCATTATTTTAGAGGTGAATTTTAAAGTTAATTTTCTTTTTAATAAGAATGATAGAACAATAATAATAATAAATGGTTGAGATTTATTTTTGTATTTTTTATTTTTATTTTCTCTTACTAATAAGCATTTTTCTTACAAAATTTTATGACTACTTTTATATTTTTCTTTCATATAACGAAGATTTTAAATACTACAAACTTTATGATATATAATATTAAATTCTTAAAATTTAAGGCGGACATTTTCTAACTACTTTTTAAAATTTATGTTGGTTTTTTATTAAATAAATTGTTTCCACCAGTAGTATCGAATTTATTAGACCGAATAAATTTAAATACATTATGAAAACTTATAATATCAATTATATCATTTTTTGTTATAAAGTATTATCAATTATTAATGGTTTTGAATAATATATTTAAATATATTTATTGACAAATACAATAAAAAAAGAAGGAGGTATCACATTAACAATACTACGCATAGGCAAGAATTGGCCGCATTAGTTAACTAATGGGCAACCAAATTTGTTTGGCATTTAATGAACTTAACCTCAAAGTTCGAAAAAAGATGCAACAAACGTTTAATAGAGAGAATAATAAGGCTAAATTCTGACCTCCCTACATACTCAGAGTGAATAGCCTGAACAACTAGTTGGAAATCATTCTCGAAGTTCACATTATTCAACTGAACCAATATAACGCCTTGTGAAGCCTCTTTCAAAGTCATGGCTTCAACTTCAATGGTTGAAAGAAGGCCCACGTCCCAAGCCACACTTGCAATTATGAATCTACCCAAGTTATCTCTTACACACCACCCTCTATTAGTTGTATCTCTTTGGCTATTAAATCTAGCGTCAACATTACACCTCAATATCCCTTCATAAGGAGGACTCCAAACAGTAAGGTGATAAGGGGTGTTATTCAAATCATTTTTTTATGAGCTGAAAACCAATCTTGCCAATTGAAATATGTCTGCAATCATAACAACAACTCTATCAGCATCCTTCTTATCCTCTCTATTACAAATATCAATAATCAGGGACTTAGCATCAGTAAAAGCACGAACACGAGGGTCAATTATACATGACAAACCTGTTGTCCACCAGCTCTGAAGTGTAGTGGTGCAACAAAAAAAACACATGTCAATCATTTTCATCTTCAATCTCGCAAAGCTGACAGATAGAAGAACATTGGACTTAAATGCTGACGGAGCCTATAACGAGAAGGTAGACAGCCCCTACAAATCCTCCATAATAAGTGTTTAGCTCTAGGGGGCACGGTAATGTTCCAGAGGTTTTCCCAATTCCCCCTTGCTATTACGATGATTCACTTGAACTTTCCTCCACAATCTATACTCAAACTTGACACTATACACTCCATTTTGCTCATTTTGCCAAACAAGACTCTCTTCTAACACATCCTTCACCAATGGGACCTTTAAGATATCTACAACCATTGAACGATCAAACAAAGAAATTATTGCTTGCACATCTCTGTTAGCTCACAAATTCGACGCTCATATTAAAATTAAATATTTGGATAAAATATTAAACCTTTGAAGAAGTATGAGAGACTTCGAGTGAAGGAAGCCTTCGAGTAGGCTGGTTTCTTCAAGCGTTTTGGGACTTAGAGAATATTTTTGAATATTAAAGATACCACCTTAGACCGGGGCTGATGGCTGGTTATTAGTGGAATTTTTGAAATTCAAATAAAGGAGGGAGTAGTTATGCTTTCTCATGACTAAGCAAGACAAGTGGCGCTCATCTAGCAAGCGACTACATGCAATATGACACTTGTCATAGGCTGATTATTTTAGGAGGTTGATGGCAGTTAATTTTACTATTATAAATAAGGGTTCTATCCATAGAGTTCAGTGTGTTATAATTTACTATTGTACAAGTCACTCCCAAAATTAATCAATGTATCCGAGTGTAGAGAAACGAGTTCTAGGAGAATGTACGTCATGTAAACACACCATCTTTACTTTCAATGAAACTTATTCTACTTGCTTAATCTTAAAGAGTTTATCTTTACTTCCTTGCAATTTACATCTTCCCTGCATTTTGCTTCACTTTATTTAAATGTTTTAAGGTTCTTTACTTTGTTTTTCTACAAATTCATGTCCTTTAATTTCAGTCGAGCCTTACATTTACATTAAGCCTTTCCCTCAAAACACTGTCGAAGTGTGTAATTTAGATAATTTCTTTCATATAAAATTTAGCACATGTCCTAGGATCAATCTGATCGATCCTGTGTGTCACCAAAGCTGGATTTGGAAGATTAGTGGTTGTTTTCAAATTTTCACGGGAAACAAATTGGCATGCCCAGTGGGACTAGTGCTAAAAGATTTTTGCGAATTCTTGTAAAAAGTTTGCAAAACTATAGTTTAATTCGTCTTTGATAAACCTTTGTTATATGTTATTAAGAAGTGGCAAGATAGCCGCTACAAACGAAGAAAGACCAAGGAAAAATTACACTGGGGAAATGGCGACGGACCCAAACTTTCAAGGAGATTGCTCTAATTTCTAGCCTAGTAACACCAATCCTCATGATGTGTATAGGAACGATGTAATTCCACCCTCAGTACCTTCGACTGGAGAGCAAATAATGCCTCCTGTGATACCTGAACGAGTGCCATTAGTGTCGGGGTCAAGATCAACGAGTATAAGGGCCTACACCCAGCCTGTGTTAGAATATATTGGGCCTCAAGCGTCGAATCCGCAAACTCTGCCAGGAGGAAATTCGACGCTTATACATTTTGTCCCCATAGGGTTTTCACAACTATTACCAAGAAACCCACCATATGGAATGCTAACAAAAGTAATGTAAGGCCTCCAGAATGCTCCCCTAATATTCTCAAACAATGCAATGGCTTCACCATTATAAGGATCAGGGTCTGGGGTAAATGTTGGTCGAAACGATCAAAATATAGGTGTGGGGTATTCCACTCAGGGCCCTAATCTGACCAATACTTCGATAGCTTGTTTGAGACAATAAATGGATGAGAGCAACCTGCAAATGGTCCAAACCTTATCCCAATACTTCGATAGCTTGTTTCAGACTAACCAACAGTTAGCAGTACAATTGGCACGGCTGGCAGAGTTCATGAGTGTACCAGCCACTGTTAGAAACATAGCTACTATGGAAAATATTCCACGACAGGATTTAACGAACCTACTTGAGGCCAATATAGAAAATCAAGGGAGGATCGAACTCCCTAGACTCGAGCCATACAAGGTGAACCACAAAGGGCCCAAGTACCAATTCTGGTAGAAAGAGACCCAGAAGTAACTATGGTAAATCGAAACCAAGATGCGGACAATATCCCCCAACAGGTTCGACGTGATAACATGGTCGTCGACAAAAACTTAGCAGCCATGGTCGAAAGAATAATGGATCGAAATGGGGTAAACCTTGGGTCCACTAGGCCAAATTATACGTCACCAATAGTAGATTATATTCCCCAGTTAGAGTTACCTCCCAGGACGAAGGTGCCAAAGTTCACCAAATTTTCAAGAGATACGACGGAATCTACTGTCGAACATGTGGCTCGTTATATGATCAAAGCCGGAGAAATTGCAAATGATGAGAGCCTTAGGATAAAATACTTTCCCAGTTCTCTCACTAAAAATGCTTTCACTTTGTTTACAACTTTGCCCCCTAACTCAGTTTGTAATTGAACCTAGTTGGAACGGTTGTTCCATGAACAGTTCTACATGGGGCAAACCAAGATTAGCTTGAAGGAATTGGCTAGCATAAAAAAAAGTTTTCTGAGCCAATAGAAGATTATCTGAATAGATTCCGACTACTCAAGGCTAGGTGTTTTACTCAAGTACCTGAACACGAGTTAGTCGAAATGGCCGCTGGCGGCCTCGATTACTCTATTTGAAAGAAATTATATACCTAGTATCTGAGAGACATGGCCCAACTAGCTTATAGGGGTCAACAGGTAGAGCGCCTTAAAGACGAAAAGGCCAAATTCAATAAGAGTAAGAAGGTAGCTTATGTCGAATATAATGAAAACATCGAAGGTGCACGTGAGGAATCATTATACTTCGATGAAAATGATATAAATGTCGCTGAATTAAAACAGGGACCTCCCTACGCTTGTAAAGTATTGGCTCCCCCACATGGAAAAAGTTTTGTCGAATTTGAAAAGAATGACAAATTTCCAAAGAAAACATACACTTTCGATATCACTAAATGTGACGAAATTTTTGACTTGTTAGTCAAGGACGGGCAAATGATAGTGCCACCTGGCGCTAAAATGCCACCTCTAGAACAAAGGAAAAATATAGGGTTTTGTAAATACCATAACTTTTTGGGTCATAAAACATATCAATATTTTCTTTTCAGGGATCTGGTTCAGAATGCTATCCAAGAGGGAAGATTTAAGTTCAGAGAGAAAAGCAATAGCCAGATGAAAATGGACATTGATCTACTACAAGTGGTGGATGCTCACTCTACGGAACCCATGGAGGCACACATGGTCGAAGCCACTGATGGCTTTGATTTTTCAATTAACATGGTGGAAATCACTGAGGATTTCGCCAATGAAGTCGTACTGGCCCGGGTCACCATGGGCTTTGAGCATGATACACCAAAAACACTCACGAAGGAGGCTGCTGAAGGCCTCGACAAGATAATTAATGACTCAAGTAAAGAGGACACAAAGGGTTCTAGCCTAATGCTGGTAACCAAAGAAGCTGTCGATGGCTTTATTAAGATGGATCAGGATGCTGAAGGCCTTGAGTTGGATCTCTATAGGCTAAACCTGAGAGAGGATGTCGACATGGATGTTAACATGGTTAAGATAACACCATACAAGACCATGGAAAATGATAGATTAAGTTGTCAAGAGGAACACAACAAAATGGCCTATCCAAGACATGAGGAGATCATCGTTGAATTTCTCCATCGTTGCCAGTAAAAAGGGTCTGGTGTCATGATATGCCCTAGATGTAGTGCAATCTTTGATCAGAAGGCTGCCCAGAAGCTCTATGGGATACAGAAGACTAAACATAAACGGGAGAGGCCCAACTATGGCCCTCGAAGCAGTGACCCAAGAAAATCTGAGCCTAACACTATAGCGCCAAGGGCCAAGCCAGCTTCCTTTAAGCCTTTTGCCGAGATTTCTAATGGCAAGTGGGTCAGACCTAATGAGGACCGACGAAAGGGACAGCAGAAATGAAAGAACTTTGAAGTCAATCAAGGTTCATCAATCACCTATAGAAAAAAGTTTCAATCCTCCAAGACTGCACATATCTCTAAGAACTACAAAGGAAAAAACCCGATGACACGATCTCAGTGAAGAAGGGAACAACGAAAGAGGAAGGCCTTTAGGGAGGCCTCATCAGAGAATCATGCAGAGTCCAGCACCAATATCCTGGCTGAGAGCAAAGGGGGTCAATTGAAAATTACTAAGAAAATGCCTGTGGGACGAAAATTGTTCCCCTCTCAAGAGGTCGAACATAAAAGATCAGTCGAAGATGACGAAGAGATGACGAATAATTTTGACTCTGACTCTGAAGCCTCTTTAGATATCCTGGTTAATATGGTATCTATAATGCCCAGGGATTTCGACAAAATCACAGAGGTCGAAAATCCAGATGCCTACATTGAGGCAGAAATGGCGGCACACAAACCGGTGTGCTACTATATTATGAACAAGGGTTGCATGGAAGAGCAGAATGCCTTTTTCGAGCGGCCTACAGAGGCAATGAAAAGTCATTTGAAGTCTCTTTACATAACCAGAAAATTGGTAAACTGTGGTGCAACGGTAAACTTGATGTCACACTTCTTACTGAATAAAATTGGCAAATATGACACCGACACGAAGCCACATAACATGGTCCTGTCGAACTACGAAGGTAAGGTCGGCTAGACAATAGGAGTAATATAGGTGGACATGACAGTTAGAACTATTACAAGGCCCACCGTCTTCATGGTGGTGGAAACAAAGGCTAATTATAATCTGCTTTTGGGACGAGAATGGATACATGGTATTGGTGCAGTGCCATCTTTCGATGCACCAACGGATTACTGTTTGGAGGCCAGACGATATTGTGGAGAACATCGAAGCTGATCAAGGGTACTTCAAAGCACCCATCAATCATGTCGACCGAAGACAGTTCGACAAACATTTGGCTAACATTGCCCCATGTGCCCCAGCAGATTTTGAATTTGTCCCGGACATCGAGACATCCTGTTCATTATATTTGCACCCCATCGATGGTTTCCAGTGGGATAACGAAGTGCCATGAGAGAGACTTCCATACCTTGGCAATCCTAGAGTAGAGCCCACAAGATGGGGGAGCGAATTCAGTGAGAATGACTGAGTTCGAAACACTGAAAAGAATTTCGGTCTATGTGGCTGAAACCAAACTTCAGGCAGCTTTGTAAGCTGCTAGCGAACAAATGGCTGATAAAGCCAAGTTAGATTTTTATCAAGAAGTTCTTAGTAAGGACTTTGACCCAGAACCACCTGACAAGGTTCAGGATAGAGAGCAAAGCCAGAGGCTTGATGCCATCTATGATGAAGAGCCTTTGGGATTCGAAAAGGATCCACTGGAAAATGATATCAAGATGCTAGCACAAGACTCATTGGAAGAGGTCAACCTGAGAGAAGGGGTGATTAAAAGGCCAACATACGTGAGTACCAACCTCGACCCTCAACTCAAGGTCAAAATCATCCAGCTACTGCAAGAGTATAAAGATTGTTTCGCCTGGGATTATGATGAGATGCCTGGTTTGAAGAGGGAATTGGTCGAACACAAACTACCAATCAAACCTGGGAAGAAGAATCCAGTTAAACAAAACCCAAGGCGTTTTGCCCCAGGAATTCTCTCAAAAATAAAAGAGGAAGTCGAAAGACTCCTTCGATGTAAGTTTATCCGCACTGCCAGGTATGTCGAATGGTTGGCTAATATTTTCCCTGTCATTAAGAAGAATGGGTCTCTAAAAGTTTGCTTAGACTTTAGGGATCTAAATTCAGTAACTCCTAATGATGAATACTCCATGCCTGCGGCAGAAATGCTAGTCAATTCCGCCGCAGGATATGAGTACCTCAATATGTTGGATGGATACTCTGTTTATAATCATATTTTCATTGCCGAAGATGATGTCCCCAAAACAGATTTTCGATGTCCCGGAGCCTTAGGCACCTACGAATGGTTAGTGATGCCTTTTGGCCTAAAAAATGTCGGGGCAACATATCAGCGAGCAATGAATTCAATTTTCCATGATATATAAAGACTTTCATGCAAATACAAATTGATGACATTGTGGTTAAGTCTTTTTCAGGAAAGGAACATGTGGATCATCTTCGACAATCCTTTAAGAGGATAAGGAAATATGGTCTTAAAATGAATCCTCTTAAGTGTGCGTTTTGCGTGCAGGCGGGGGATTTCTTATGCTTCGTGGTCCACAAAAAGGGGATCAAAATCAACCAAAATAAAACTAAAGTTATCATGGAAGCGAAAGCATCATCAACTAAGAGGGAGTTGCAGTCACTATTGGGCAAGATAAACTTCTTGAGAAGGTTTATATCAAACCTAAGTGGTAAAAGACATGCATTTTCACCATTGCTTCGATTTAATAAACAGGGGTTTGAATGAGGGAAAGATCAACAAGAAGCTTTCGACAAGATCAAAGACTACCTGATCCATCCTCCAGTTCTTTCTCCACCTTGTAGGAGCTGGAATATGAGGTTGTGCATAACAGCATCAGACAAAACTTTAGGGCGCATGTTAGCTCAAGAGGATGAGAATGGCGTCGAAAGAGCCATTTATTACCTCAGTAGAGTTTTGAATGATGCGGAAACTAGGTATAGCATGATAAAAAATTATGTCTATGCTTATATTTTTCTTGTACAAAACTGAAGCAATATATAAAACCAGTTGATGTGTATGTTTCGTCTCACTTTGATATTAACAAACACGTGTTGTCTAAACCTATTTTGCATAGTCGACTAGGGAAGTGGACACTAGCATTAACTAAATATTCTTTAACTTATAAGCCTTTGAAGGCAGTTAAAGGACAAGTAGTGTTAGACTTCATTGACGACCACTCGATAAATGAAAGCATTTTAAATTACATCGAACTAGAGCCCTGGAAGTTATACTTCGATGGCTCCAGCCATAAAGAGGGGACATGCATTGGTTTGCTAATTATTTCGCTTGAAAAAATTCCAACAAAATTCAAGTATAAAGTCCACGGGCTTTGCTCCAATAATGAGGCTGAATATGAGGCCTTGATAGCAGGACTTAAAATTTTGTTAGAATTGGGGGCAACCCGAGTCGAAATAATGGGAGACTCGGAGTTGGTTATAAAGCAAATAACAAAGGAGTATAAATGTCTTAAAGAAAATCTCATCATGTACTTTGTAATAGCCAACAGGCTACTGAAAAGATTCGAAATAGCAAGCATTCGACATATACCTCGACTAAAGAGTCAAGTAGCAAATGACTTAGCACAAATTTCCTCTGGGTACAAGGTTTCGAAGGAAAACTTACAGGAAGCAATCAAAGCTAGAGGTAAAGTTGTGTCTGTTGGATTACGTCCATCAGATATAGAAGTAACGAAGTTTGGGTATGCTGACAAAGAAAAATTTGAAATTTTCGTGGTGGATGGTTTGACGGATAAAGACTGGAGGAAATCTTTGGTCGAGTACCTACGAAGCCCATCAGCATCGACAGAGCGAAAAGTTAAGTATCAAGCTCTAAGCTACGTTCTTCTAGGAAATAAGCTATTCAAAAAGACCCCTGATGGGGTCTTGCTTAAACGCCTTAGTGAATTTGAGGCATATCTGGCCCTATCGACAATCCATAGTGGGGCACACCAAGTAGGCCATAAGATGAAATGGTTATTATTTCGTCAAGGCGTGTATTGGCCTACCATGTTAAAAGACTGCATCGAATTCGCCAAGGGCTGCCAGGAATGTAAGGTCCACGCTGGCATACAGCATGTCCCAGCAAATGAGCTAGACTCTATAGTCAAACCATGGCCTTTCAGAGGGTGGGCTTTGGACTTAATTGGAGATATTCGACCAGCATCCTTCAAAAATCAGAAGTATATCCTGGTAGAATTGATTACTTTACGAAGTGGATCGAAGCGGTACCTCTACCAAAGGTAGATCGAGAGGACGTCATCGAGTTCATTCAAAAGCATATCATTTATAGGTTTGGAATACCAGAAACAATTACGGCAGATCGAGTGTCATTATTTACTGGTCGAAAGATGTAGGAATTTTCTAAGGAGATGGGATTCAAACTCCTAACTTCGACACCTTATTATGGCCAGGCTAATGGTCAAGTTGAGGCAGCAAATAAAGTGGTGATTGGGCTGATAAAAAAGCAGGTGGGAAAGAAGCCTAACAATTGGCATAAGACATTGGACCAGATCCTTTGGGCATGTCAAACGTCCCCGAAAGAAGCCACCAGTAGCACCCCTTTTCGACTGACTTTTGGCCATGATGCAGTATTACCTGTTAAGATCTACCTACAATCAATTAGGATTCAGAGACATCATGAAATTCCCCGCGAGACTTATTGGGATATGATGTTGGACGAGTTGGTAGATTTATATGAAGAAAGACTTAAAGCTCTAGAACTTTTGAGAAGACAAAAGAGGAGAGTAGAGAAGTTGTATGATAAAAAGGTTAAAGTCAAGACCTTTTTACATGGAGATTTAGTTTGGAGGGTAATTTTGCCTATGGATCGAAAGGTCAGGTCTTTGGGCAAATGGTCCCAAAAATGGGAAGGCCCATTCCAAGTTACGCAAGTGTTCTTCAATGAGGCTTATGAAGTTGAAGAATTAAATGAAGACAAGAGAATTTTGAAAGTAAATGGCAAGTATTTGAAAAAATACAAACCAGCGCTTCAAGAAGTTAAAACCTCTACAAAATAATTCAATACATAAAGCAAAGCCATAAATGGTATTTATAAATGCCAAAATGGCTCAAGTCATCACATAATAAAGTCTAAAGGCTATGGCATATGATGGCAAAAAAAAGGAAAGCATTAAAAACAGTAGTGACAAACTAAAAGGGGAGATTCTCCTTCATTCTTAAATATCTCGACTTTTGGAGTTCGATGCGCCTTTTACACATAGTTCTGTCGGATTCCAGATGGGCAACCTCTGGCTCCAGCTGTCGAGCCTCCTCGGTGAAAGTAATGGCATGTTCAAGCTCTTTCGAAAGGCTGGAATCGTCGAAAGCAGATAGTTCAGCATTCCGTTTCTGAGCTTTCGAGATCTTGCTTCGATGTTTCTTAATCTTTCGCTCCCATGAGGAAATGTTATTTTCATTGGAGGCAATCTCTTGTTTGTTCTTGTCTTTTGCTTCCTCAAACTCTGCTACCTTGCTCTCAGACTCAGCAGCAGCGGCCCAAACGGCAGCCTCACTTCCACCTTTGGTCAAAATGGCTTTTTTCAATTTGAGGCAGCTGTTTGAGGTCCCCATAGACTTGGTCGATCATGGCGCTAAGTTCTAGGATAACATTAGCAGATTCAGGGGAGATGGAGTGAATATCCACTTGTTGAAGGAGTTTCTTCAGAGAAAGATGGGTAACATGGTCCATTTGCAAGATTGAAAAAAGGTCACTCTTGAAGACTTTTTCCTTGATCTTTTGGAGGATGTCCTCTTTAGGCTTGCTCGAAGCTTGATCCTCGGAGGTCGAAGTACTGAGAGTTTTGCCAGAAAAACTGCCTCGGCTCCCAAGAAGAATCTTGACGTAATATCGAGGGTTGCTAGTATTTAGGGCATTGAGTTCTCTTTCAGCAAGGCTTGCTTCACGTGTAGTGGGCATTATTTTTCCTTCTTTGGTCGCAGTAGTTATTGGAGTAGCAACAACCTCGACTTTAGGGAGTTCGTTGGCAGGACCTTTCATGGTTTCCTCCTCTTCACTTTGATCATCACCTGCCTTGTCTTCACCCACCCCATCTTCAGTATCCTCATCACTATGGCCGTCTAATTCGGATTGATGCATAGTTTCATCCTCATCAACATCTTCACCCCTGCTGGCTCAGTATTTTCGACACTAAGGGTATTGCCCAATGGAGAATTACCTGCATCAGCTAAGGGTGTACTCTCTTCCATAGGGATGTCTTTTGCATTGGCTGACTCGAGAGTCTGTTGTGCATCATCTTCTTCCTGATCAGACCCATCAGTTTGGGATTGTTAAGTAGCAGTTTTTGTGGGCGAAGGAGGAACTATTTCAAATCCAAGTTTGTTAATTTCACCAAGGGAACTCATGCCAGAGCCCAAATCAGATATGGGATGGTAAGTAGGCTCACCTTGGCTATTTAAAATTGTGGTTGGTGTCGCGGTGAAATTTGGATACCAAACTATTGATTAGTTTGAATCTTTAATTCAATTTGCAACCGAACTTTGATTTGTCCAAAGGAAGGGATAAAGATCGAAATTCCCATAATGCAATGCAAATGCAAGCTAGATTGTTTTAGGTCCGAGGGTTGGTTAAACTTAGGGAAGGTACTAGCATCCTAAGTTTCTGTAGTATCCTACAGGAACCTCTTGTTTTATGTTTGTTTATTGCTATATGTTTATCTGCTTAATGGTTGAAGACCTAAGGGTTTATATCTAAGTATGCTCGATAAGATGTCACATCTTATGCCTACATATCGTTACGGGAGCGGAATCAGAGTACTTGTAGTTCCCCTAAAGGGTATGAGGAGATCTTTGACTGTGGTCAAAGTTCCTACGGGTTTAGGGTAGTTGATTGATCGATTTTAGGAGAAGAGATGTGTCTTCATTTTAAGGGAGGTATAACCGCCACAAGGTGTAAGAGGGGGTTGTAGGAAAATAGTCTTTGCATCGTCTTAAGAAAAGGGCTTAAGTACTCTGATTGTTTGACGAGTATGCCTTTATCACTCTTAAGGCAAAGTTCCTACATGTTTGATTGTATTATTGTGGGGGTGGAGATTATATCTCACTTAAGATGATTAACATCTATTCTCTATTGTGTTTGAAAAATTTGTGTAGTGTTGTTTAATTGTTTTGTTTCTATGTTGTAAAGATAAAGACAAAGTCCTTCCTATGGGGTAGGATCTATCCTAAGTGATCAACTTGAATGGGATCAAGGATCAGAGGGAGTATGATGCAAATGATGTGCACTACACACAAGTGTTGACTCATGTGTAAGGTTTTCCTTTGGACGGAATGCGATGCGATAAAATAAGTTACGATAATGTAAATTACGGAAGATAAATTGCGAGTAAAGTAAAGCATACACACGCATGAAAGCGCTAGGTGAGTGTGTGAACTGTGGATGTGTCGTGAAGTGCACGATTGAATTGTTTGCGATATTGGTTGATTTTAGACGTAGTTGATTTAATTTTATGAGAAAATTTGTGTTAATCTTAATCGAATAGATTTTAAGAGATTATTCTAAATGGGTGAATTAGCTCTTATTAATTTTAGTAAGGAGTTTAGGTGATAAATTAAATTTTAAGGAAAAAAGGGTATTTGATTATTATTATTTAGTGAGATTAAAATTAGCTCTTGAATAGAAATGATCTTAAATAAAAGATGTTCTTTTTTTTATTAAATACATGGATTTTTAGTTATTATCGTAGAAGATAAAAGTTAATTAATTATATATAAAAAAAGTTGTTTTATTATCAATTGTTTTTAAAAGTTATTTTGAAATATGAAAATGGTTTTTAAGAGCATGAACAAATAGATAAATTATTATTTATTTAAAAAGTTATTAAGTTTATTTTAAATAAAGGCATGATAAAGATCTAATTAAAAGTCAACTACAAAAGGTTATTATTTTAATTTAAGAAAGATGATTTAAGGTTAATTAACTAAAAGAAGACTAGTTAGAAAAAAGATTATAAACATAAATTGGTAAAAGGTTTAATTCATTTTTAATTAGATAAAAAGAGGTGGATTAGTTAAATAATTATTGAATGGTTATATTAAGCGAAAGATTATTTTTAAAACTAGCTTTAGGGTGGTTAGTCAGAGGGTTAATTAGTGGATTTGTGTGCCTGTGATTAGTGGTGTGTGTGCATTCAATTATAGAATCATAACAAAAGAAAAAAATAAAAGACAACGGGAGAACAAAACCCTAGCCCCCAAATCGACCCCCCCTCCGCCGTCGACTCTCTGGTCGAGATTGCTAATCCTCTTCTTCTTCCGCATTCCTCCTCTCTCCAACATTTTGATTCACCTGAAACACAAATCAAATGACAATCATATTTAATCGTTAGCGAAAAGTCATCTCACTGTTTAAATGGATTCTCCGCGGGTGGCGGTCGGAGATGATGAGATCTTTGAGAGCGATGGCGATCTGGGGTTCGCGATGGGGGTCACGCTGATGCGAGCGATGAGGAAGGGTGGCTCGCGGTGGTGTTCTTCCGGCGATGGTTTCACGGTGGAGCTTGCGGAGATAAGTCTCTTATTACTTTTGATTTACGTAAATAGGGTTCAATTTTGTGACTTTCTGAGGAATTTCTGCTTACGAATGTTGTGGGTTTTCGTTTGCGTGTCTTCTCTTTTTTTGTGATTTCTCCTTTGCTTTATAGATGGAGCTATGGGCCTCCATTAATGATTGTGTTTAAGACTTTCCAAATCCGTTTGATCTTGTTGAGACAGCTTCAATGTTTTCCTTTTTCGCCTGATTTTGCTGAGACAACTTGCTCTACCTTTGGGAAGTTTCAGATTTTCCCCTTTTTCGAATTACTTGTGATATTTGGAAACCGCATCTTTGACGTGTCCATTGACTTTGTTGACTTATCTTTTCTTCTTCTGCTTCGCAGGCAAAACTGGTTCGAGTTCAGATATTACTCCCATCTTGAGCTTGTTGAGGATGGTTTTAAACTGGCAATGACGACGTTTTGTCTGAGCTGGGAGAGAACGCTGTAGTTTGCTTACGCCCGATGATGGATTGAGCTGAGGGCTAAACCAATGATGTTGTTGTCGCTAATGCTTTTGTCATGCCGTTGCTGTTGTTATTGTCTGTAGCTCAGGCGACGTTGTTGCTGGGGAATGTTTGAAACGGTGGTGATGACACTATGTCTGAACCGTAAGCTGGGACTGTTGTTTCTTTTGAAAGTTGTTGATGCTCTCGAACAATGTTAAGAGCTGTCCTGAATTAACTGTTTTCATTTGCCTAGACTTTGATTCTTTCGGTGTTCGGTAAGGAGTCGATGACGACTTCCGTTGTTGTCCTCCTGGCCGCTCGAAACCGTGCCCAATGATGAACTTCGAAAGAAACTGAGGGCTTCGCATTTCTTACTCTGTTCTGAGTTTTCGAATGGACTCTGTTGGTGCACTGTTTCCAACAGGTTTTAGATAACGATGGTGTGGCGTAGGCCGCAGTGCCTTCTCATTCAGTCGAGAGTGCTCAGCACATTCGATTCTTTCTTCTCGAATAATGCTTTATGTTTTCACTTCTGTTGACTAACTTGGTGTTTTGCAAATGTTATTCACAGGTAAGGGGATTTGGGTGGATTTAGAGACACTCTGATGGCCTTGGTAACTGATACTTGAATTGTGAAAGCCACTTCTGCTAACAACCCCTGTTAACAGCTTTTGTTACCCTTCTGTTGACTCTTATGCATTTTGACTTCTCTTTGACGGATTCTCGGATTGTTTGCTTTTGAATTTAATTAAATTTCTTCTTCTACTTTCAGGAAAAAAACTTTAAGCTCAAAGGCTACCGGTTCTGTGTCGTTTGCCGAGGAAGGTTTTGGTGATGATGACTTAATGAGTCTGAACCATTGGGGTATTTTGAAAATGCCGTTGTTGCCTTGATGTTGCTGGTTTTTGTACTGTGATGGCTGTTTGCAATTAGTTGCTTTAGTTGTCCGAATTTTACTCATCCGATGTACGGTAAGGAGTTGGTGACAGCCTTGGCTGTTGCTCTCCCGGCCGCTCGATTTTTAGCCCGATGATGGGTTTAAGCTGAGGGCTATTCTTGGACCCTGTATCATACTTGCAATGGTTGATCCTTGTATTGCTGTTGCGAATACTTGTTTGTAATTGCTATTGTTTGTTGTTTGAAAATTTTTATGATGAGTACTCGAGTTGTTAGAAACATACTGATGATCTTCCTCTTCTTCTTTCAGGGGCGACCTTAAGTCTGGATACTGCCGGTTTTATGCCATCGGCGAGAAGGGTGCAATGGTGATGATGACACTATGTCTTAACCAAAAGATTTTTGTGAATACAGTTTCCTTTGAATATTGTCGGTTGCTTTCGAAATATGTTGAGTCACCTGAGCCTAGTTGCTTTCTGTCCGAAATACAATTTCTCGACGCCTAGTAAGGAGTTGATAATGGCTTCGGTCACAGTCCTCCCGGCCGCTCGAGTTTACGCCTGATGATGAACTTGCTGAGGGCTACATTTGTCTCGATTCTCATTCTTAGGACTTTGTATTATCTTTGTGAAAACTGATGTATTGTCGTTAATGTGATCTGAAGTTGTTTGCAGCTACTATCCTTACGGAAATAACGCTCCAATTGAAAAGAAGTCGCCTCCTATTTTGTTGGTGAGCATTCAATTCCTTCCTACTACATAATCCGAACATCGAACTTGCAGACGTTCTTGATGCTCTTACGTTATCGCTAATTTCACAAAACCAAGTTTGAATATTTTTATGCAGGGGATGCAAGGGATTAAATGATTGAAGTAGCAAACTAAGTGCGTAAACATGATGTCATCTTCTAATCTACGAGGCTGCGTACTGGCGTTATGAGCTTCCTTAGGAAGTGGTAGAGTTCTCTTAGCGAGGTTATTGTTTTACTTTGTTCTCCATTCTTGTTTTCAAATCAAGTTGATGTGTATCTAATGCTATCTTCCTTTGGTGCTAGGATGGTGAATCAAGCTGATCAGATGAAAAGAGTGTCAGGCACTCCTAAGACAAACTCCAGACATGTTGTTAGGAACTGTATCATACTAAGCAAGATGATCATGATGCATTGGTTTGACGTCTCTGATGCGAATGTCTTCAAGTTGTTCAGAACATGGCAGTGGATCACAATTGGGTAGAGATTCAGGTTGAGGCAACTGATCTTCAGGAACCAATATGGAGATTAGCAAAGTGATGGTTATGAGGGTGAGTTTTAGGATGGGGAAGGTGATGGTTGGGATCAATTGTGGAAGTGCCCAACTCATTTTCAGTCGTGGCTACATCATTGCTTTGCTGTGTTTCAAATGTAACCATTTCATTGCTATGCTGCATTTAGCTCCTTTTGTGTACTTTCCATTTTTCCATCTGATCTTGTTTGTAACATGCTGGTGTTATTTTTAGGAAGAGACCAAAAAGGCTTGACTATCTTTGATTCAAATTGACGTGATTTGCCTCTTCTATTTTAGGAACTAATCTTCAATTCCTCCATGGCGAGTCTTCAGGCTTTGGAACAACAGTTCGTTGGTACTTAATCTAAAACAAACTTTTGAACTCATTTCGATCTGATGTCGGTTTGCTTTGGTTTCTTCTAAACTCAATCTTCTTTTATTTTCAGCAGCCGAATTTGGATGATGAGGAGGGGCAAGAGCCAACTGATGGTCATTTGTATCAGACGCAATATCAGTTTTTCAAGATCTGCAGAAGGTGATCTGTCCTCATTGGACTGTGAATGGCTTGAGGCAGGGGATTCTTTCTGAGCAGGTTGAAGCTTGGCTAGTTCTTTTTGAGTCTCAGCTAACTCGTATGAGGTTGTCCGCATATTTTTTCATGCTCTTGTCTACAGTTGTAATCACATCTTGGCTTAAAGAATCTTCAAGTGGATTATAGGCAGTAACGGGGAAAACGGATGTCCTTGCTACCCTTGATTTGTGAAAATCCGTGGTTGAAGTAGGGGGATTACGGAGTCGTTGGTAGCTCCATTTAGAGGTGTTATTGTTCATTGATTTCCCATGTAACTTTAACAACTTTCTTTTAACATTGCTGTTGGTTCTGACAGGTCGCTTTTGTCTAGAGGAACCTGCGTTGGCTTTCGCTTGCTACGATTGACTTGGCTACTAGGTTGTTCATTTACTGTGGCCTGCTGATTACTCATCTGCTGCAATTTTGCGTACGGAGATCCATAGTTGGGATTATTTGTTTTGATTGCTTCATGGTTAAATACAGGATTTCTCAGATTTCTGAGCTTCGTTTGCTTGAGCATGCTGGCGGGAAACCGGTAGTTGAATAAATGAGGTGAACTTTTCCATCTTTATTCCTCTCTATGCCTTTTTTGAAATCTATTTCTGGGAGGAAAGTGAACAATATGACCTTGATTTAACTCTGTGACAGGTTCTGAACATTGCTTGTTTTGTGAATTTTGTCTAAAGTTTTCTTCTCTTTGTACATGGCGGTGGACTTCAACTACTCAAATCAACCCCCTTCAAAACATGCTTTGGCGATGACAGTCATGGGCAAGAACGAATTGGGTCGACAATTGGTATGCCATTGCTATGCTATTTCTTCGTCTCTCTTAAAGGCTTACTCAGTGGTCACAAAAGCGTTACTCTCATACTCCAACTTTTGCAGCTCAGATGATGTTGCTTAGAGGACGACAGAGGTAGCATTCTAAGACGGTTTCCAAGTTGAGAGTGGCATATGTGTGGTGTTTTAATATGTTCATTCTTTAGGGTTTGCAATAAGCTCCTGAAATGTGGCAGAAGTTTGGATTCTGGTTACGGTAAGTGAATTTGTTGGCCAAATAGTTCTCATGGTAGTTTTGACTTCTATTTTGAAGGTTTTGCTGCCAGTTGAGTTTCGCTACTTTCGGTGCAGCCAACATTCCAAAGGCTTTGTCTTCTGTAGTTTCTTTTTATGCTGTGAATTCATTTCAGCAACCAATCTTCAACAGTTAGCTGCCATTGCCACAATGCGCTCTTTGTCATAAGCTGAACGGCAGGCAGGACAACGACCCTCAGTTTCATCCTTCTGTGCCGTTTCCATTGTATGATGCCAACACCATACACAGATCTCATAGCAGCATTTGCATGGTTTCAGATGCTGATCAGTCAGGTCCATCTCCTCGGTGCAAATCAGACATGATTTTCCTCCTTTATCACCCATGGTTGTCCAAGATATCAGGGTGAGAGCAGAGAAGAGAGAACAGAGGCAGAGCAATGTGGGAGTGAAGTGAGTGAGTTGATAGCAGCAGCCAGCGGCTTGGTGCTCGTAAGCTGGCATATTTCTCCAGGATTTGAAGTTGCAAATATGTCTGGGCCTGAGCGAACTGATGCAGCCTGTTCCCTTCTTCTTAATATGCAGGTTAGCTTTGGCTTGCAAGCCAATTTTGTATTGCATGCTCGGAGTCAACGGCAAAAGGTACGATAGACACGGTTTCTTGATCTTCTTCGATTCCCCCACGGTTATTAATTATATTGCCACCATTCTGACGTCATTCTTTTCCACAGATTTGGTCACGCTTGAGAAGGTTATTTTGGAATAGATTTGGAACAGGTTGATCTGCTTGGAAATGATGATGTTATTTGTAGCAGCAGCGGCGACGCTGGCTGGTAATTTGCGGCAGTTTGCGGTGACAAAGTTTGTTGCTTTGATCATTGTCGACGAAAGTCTGGCTGGGAAATAATGCAGGTTGTTACTAGTAACTGTTCTGATAAGTTTATGGTTTGTAGTTGTGAGGGTCTGTTGCGTAAACATTAGGTAATTAATAATCTCACGATTGATGCTCCAATTGTTTCCAGGCGATGATGTGGTGTTAATCATGGTAACCAAACGAGCCGAACGGTTCAAACGACATGATGGCTAACCCAAAAATGTGGATGTGTTTGCAGGACAACCTGAGCAAAGCGCAAGAACTGGTTGCCATGGAATTGGAAATGTTGTTGTGGTAGTTTATTGTGCACTTTACAGGGATCATGTTGGCTGGACTTCTTCCAAGAACATGCTTTAAGTTCCTGCCTCCTTCTATTGTATTCGTGACGTCATGATAAGTAGTAGCATTCATTCGACCGCCAAGTACTTCTATCCAAGCAAAGCAACACCTTCTCCCATCCATGGTCGACACCTCGTATCAGCTAGCTGCAACCATGGTTCATCAAGTTTGTTATCATGTCGACGGTGTTGCAAATTGGACCCTTGCAGGAGGATTCTTTAGAAGTTATAATTTTGTGTTCCGATGTAATATGTACTTGGTTTAACTTGCCTTCTTTTATTTTTGTGAAACTCTGGGACCTAATCAATGTGCCTGTTTCTTTCCAATGGAGACAGCTTAAGTGTAATTACATCAACTTTTGTAGAAGTAGTGTAATTCCTTCATTGTAATCATAATTTTATTTCCTTCGCAAATGCGTTGAGATTTTGAGGTTCATGAAATTATTGCGAATTACTTGTAAGATATTGACTCCCGCACACACCTCTTGTGAAAAACGGAAACTCTTTGGTCTTGAAAGACAAAGTTTGGTGGTCTCAAAGTTGTGTATAGGTATTAATCTTATAATGGAACCACCATAGCAAAAATCACAAATCCAACTTATGATCCTTGAGAGAAACTTGTCCTTGTAAGGTAACTGAGTATTGAGTAGTTGGTTGGCATGGAATCCTTCGAGTAAGTGGTGAATGACGAACATTCCATTTGTGAAAGAGTTTGAACTAGAGCCTTAAGGCATGAACTCCCCTTCAACCTTTGGTGAAAATAAGGATGGATCCTGAGAATCATGAATCATGAGTTTGATTATTATGTGATTCCCTTTTGCGTAGCCTGCGTCTTTACTTCGAAGTGATGCGATAATTTAGTAGTATGGGCTTGAATATGATGAACTCCCCATAAGGTCCGATCCTTTACACATAGATCCAGACTGCCTTTAATTTCAGAGCCAGATAAAAGCCATTGAGTTCAAATCAGCTTGCGAGCTTCAATAAAACTTGGTTCAAGATTGGATAAGCCACATGAGCATTTTCTTGAACCTGCCACCGGTTGGTTAATACGCCTTCACGGGTTAGTTAGCCATAATAAACCTACGTACAACAACAAAAGATAATACACACAAAAAAATGCACGATGGAGGTGGTATCTTAAGGTCAAAAATTAGGGTGCAACAGTTAGGGAAGGATACTTGTCCAACATTGGCTTAGAGCCACCAACACCAACCTGAATCAAGAGGAAACATACATGATAAAAGGGAATAAGTGTAAGAAAACCAGGACTTCAAGGACAACTGAGGTATAATTTACCGTGGCGCCCTCATCAGCAGGACTAGAATTGTCGCTTTCGATAGGACTACGGCTGGGGTTGAGGCACCCTCATTACGGATTTATGCAATATCACTAGTAGGTGTAGTTAGCTTCAAGATCGTAGCCGTTGAGGGTTCAGATTGGTTACCAGCAGTGTCCGTCCCTTGATTGGTTCTCCTCCTTTTCTTCAATTGTAGTTCCTCAGGAGGATATTCGTCATCATCCTCTGAGTCGATTATAATCTGAGCAGAGGCTCTTTTTAGCCTCATTTGAGGTGTGAGAGGTGACTTACGAGACACCTAAATCATTAAGGAGTATTATAAGCAACCAAGAACAAGAATGATAAGACACAGAGGCGTATAAAGCTACCTTATGGCCTTTAGTCTTTGCTTCAACTCGTGGCTGAGGAGCATTCCTTTTAGGAGCAGCTGCGAAACAAATCACATTACTACAAGTTAGTAACAATAGGGTTTAGATAAAAGAGTCTAAAATCAAAGGGTGACGACCTTCAAGGATTTTAGATTCGATGCGAACATCTTTGATACCAACATGAAGGTGCCCTTTGAAACTATCGAGAGTATGTTTAGTTGGAACCACCCGCTGGGTCTTCGGTTTCGAATGCTGTCGAAGGATTTTTATAGAATCTCTACAAATAAACCAATTTGGAAATGGAGGGGCAAGAGCCATTCCAAAGTCAGCAGTTGGCAATCGAGGAGTTTTTGGGGGACATAAGGCGAAAGCCACCTCATAACGTTTCTCACGTGGAAAGTATGAAGGGATTTTTAAGTTCTCCATTTTCTTTGAAAATTTCTCCTTCAGCGTGACAGCAGCTTTACGGATGGTTCGACTAACATCCTCTGGCCGATAGGTGGTTTCAAAGTACTTCTGGAAGGCTTGAATCTCTTTGATATGAGTGGATGTACCTTTCTTGATTTTTTCCTGCACATCAACAAAAGCCTAGTTAATGAAGCGAACAAAGCTTGAAACGTCAAAAAATTCTGAAGTATAATGCCTTTACCACCAATTATAGAACTCTTGGGTGCAGAGGTAAGAAGGTTCAAAGTAAATAGGTGTTAAAAGGGATTTGTGAGCATGTCGAGCTAGATGCGTCAAACTCTCAAGAGTGTTGAAGACGGTGTTGGGGAGGATAACATGGGCTTTCTTGTCGTATAGACATTTGGGAAGCGTTTGGACTAAACCAAACTGTCGAGATACACGGTTTGGCTGGTAAGGCATCAGAGCTGTCTGCCCTCTTAAGAGGTTAAGTTTGTGGATTATTAACCGAGGTATTAAGAAACCTTCCCATACAAGCTTCGATTCCTCTTCATGTTTTTTGAACGCAGAAGGAAAAGGCCTGGTGAACCATTCAGGACCATATTTCCTCTCTGCTAAAGGAGCCATCCGTGGGATGAACTCATGGCATTTGGCGAACATCTTAATGAAACTAGAGATATTTGCTCTAAGTGTGTGACCTTCTTCATTAGGGGTAAGCTTGACCAATCGAGTCCATTCAACTCGTCTCCCTATTATTGAGGGGTCTTCTTCATCAACTTCTCCTTTATTGAGAAGACTGGTCTCAGACGTAGCATTGAGCCAAAGCTGAAGTAACCAGAAGGGCCCCGATAATAAGAGGTTCTCGTTGCTTTCTTGGCTTTTCAGTCTGCCAGCGCCTTCGCTCAAAGATTCATATAAACTGGCCAAAATCATCTCACTTAGGAAGATGCCTCGATTCAAGTGTAGATGGTTGGACAAGGTAAGGTACTTCCTCGCTACCTACAGAGACTTTATACATAAGACACATCGAGATAGCCACATAGCTAAAATTGCTATGTGTTCTTGATCCTCGATGATTTCTGTTTGCTTGTTATGATAATGATTGATGAAATGGGTGTATGTATGTTTGGTGGTTGAAAATCCTGTAGAGTTTTGACAATCTACTTCAGGATCATAAACCAGCCCATAGGGTTTTAGCCATGTGATAGTGGCTAGGTCGAAGAGAATGGGTGTCATCATCCCACAAGGAAGGTGAAAAGTGTAGTGGGTGTTATCCCATAAGTACAGTGAGGATGTCAGCATAATGAGGCAATAATTAGGACCTGCTTTCGACATCATGATCAGATCATAAATGTCAGTTTCCTTCCAATCGTCTGCTTTGACCTTTTCCACTTTGGTAAGCCAGTTTAGGTAAAGATTAGAATCCTTGAAATAAGGGGTAGCTCTGAATAACCTAGATCCATCATTAAGATACTTGATGTCCACATGATGTAAGGCCAAGCTATATGGACCTTCAGTAGGTACTTTGGTAGAATCCTTTTGCCCTAGAGATTTGGTCTTGCGATAAGAAGGGAAAAAGTCACTAAGGGTTGAGTAGTTGGTTCCTAAGGGAGACAGAGGGCCAGCCAAAGCTAAATACTTACCTGCAACAGTGATAGGGATTATTACTTGCGATTCATAAATGTGCCTTTTTTCTACTATTAGAGGTTCTGGGATAAATTGTTGGTTCTTCACCATCTTGGTCCCACTCAGTGTAGTGAAAGGAGGGAGGAGCGACATAGCTCGTAGTCCTTTTGTTTGAAGATTTTTCTTCTAATCTCTGATGGTAGCAATAGAATATCCTATTGATAAAGTGTTGGAAAGAATGGGTTTGCTGAAGAAAGAGTGAAGTTGTTTGGAAGGGGTGCGTAAGTGATAACTGAGAGTGAAAAAGTTTAAAATGATTTATGGGGAAATTATTTATAAGGCGTTTTTTGAAGTAATCAAAAGCCACAATTCATCATTGAGGGCTAGGAGTAGTGAGACACACGGTGTCCCAGGATTAAGAGTGAGAGTGGTGGCAATTATTGCCTAGACCCACGATTTCATAGGTCCTAAAAGAGAGATGATGGTCTGAGATTTTATGGGGTTCCCAAGAAATTGCTCATAATGGCCCATGACGTCATGGACATGCGTCAAGATAGCTGAACAATTTTCTTTCAAGTCATGGGTATTTAGTTGCATTGACACCCATATGGAGGTCGAAAGATGGCGTCAAATTGGATGCTGTCAAAAAATGGTTCTTTTTCTTCAGTATGGTCGAAAAAGACATTTTTGAGGGGCAATTTGTTAGCTCACATATTCGACGCTCATATTAAAATTAAATATTTGGATAAAATATTAAACCTTTTAAGAAGTATGAGAGACTTCGAGTGAAGGAAGCCTTCGAGTAGGTTGGTTTATTAAAGCGTTTTGGGACTTAGAGAATATTTCCGAATATTAAGGATACCACCTTCGACCAAGGTTGATGGTTGGTTATTAGTGGAATTTTCGAAATTCAAATAAAGGAAGGAGTAATTATGCTTTCTCATGACTAAGCAAGACAAGCGGCACTCATCTAGCAAACGACTACATGCAATATGACACTTGTCATAGGCTGATTATTTTAGGAGGTTGATGGCAGTTAACTTTACTATTATAAATAAGGGTTCTAGCCATATAATTCAGTGTGTTGTAATTTACTATTATACAAGTCACTCCCAAAATTACTCAAAGTATCCGAGTGTAGAGAAACGAGTTCTAGGAGAATGTACGTCATGTAAACACGTCATCTTTACTTTCAACGAAACTTATTCTACTTGCTTAATCTTAAAGAGTTTATCTTTACTTCCTTGCAATTTACATCTTCCCTGCATTTTGCTTCACTTTATTTAAATGTTTTAAGGTTCTTTACTTTGTTTTTCTACAAATTCACGTCCTTTAATTTTAGTCGAGCCTTACATTTACATTAAGCCTTTCCCTTAAAACACTGTTGAAGTGTGTAGTTTAGATAATTTCTTTCACATAAAATTTAGCACATGTCCTAGGATCAATCTGATCGATCCTGTGAGTCACCAAAGTTAGATTTGGAGTATCAGCGGTTGTTTTCCAATTTTCACGGGAAACAATCTCATTGATTAGCATTATACAACATGAGATTTTTAATAAAAAGATCATATACACCTTGCCCTTGAGGACCACCTAAGCACCATTCTTCTTTTCCTCTTAGCCAAGGATCATTCATAACCTTGATTTTACTGTTGGTGTAAGCCCTAGAGGCCAATACTTTTTGGTACTTGTATCGGATTATTCGTTTAATAATAAAAGGCATTTCTTTATTATGTTTGTCTTTCAGAATAATAAAGTCCCTAGAATAGTTAGTCTGTTTAATGAAATGTTAAGTGTGACTTAATCATGAGATCCCATTAAACATAAAGACATTATTCTTAAAATATCCGTAGTTAAGCTTTATTGCAAAGTGGGATAACATTAAAATCATTGAGACTATTATGAAGATAGACTGATGATCACATCTCATGGATCATGGATAAAGAGTTATCAAGTCTTGACATAGGTATAAATATTAGGAGTAATATTTATACCGGATTGACCCGCTATGAGAATACTACATAGTATGTTATGCAAAGTGTCATAAGTTATTCTCATGGTGATAATGGTGTATTACCACCCTTCGACCTGAAACCACTATGGACCCTAGATGTAGAGTCGGGTGCTTTATTGCTGATCAAACATTATCCGTAACTGGATGATCATAAAGACAGTTGATGGGCACTCCACGAAGCATGCTGAGGGACATGAGCGTCCTAGATGGAATTTGCCAATCCTGCATAACAGGAGAAATGTCTAAGGGCCCAATATTGAACTGAACAAGGATGACACAGTGTATGCCTTGTGTTCAATATAGACATAGGGGCAAAAGGGTAATTGTACAAACATATATTATCACGAAAAAGGTTTTGTCAGATCACATGACATTTTCGTGACTTGGGTAGCAGTGATGTGTTGCTAGATACCGCTTACTGTTTATTATGTTAAATATATAATTTAATATAATTACCAACCTTACGAAATCCTACAGGGTCACAAACATAAGGACAGTTTGATGAGAGATAGAGAAATCAAAGGAACACCGTAAGGTACGGTGCACTTAAGTGAAAAATAGAAATTCGGATAATATAATAATAATTATTGTTATTTTATAATGGTTATAAAATAATAATAAAATAAATATATTTATTATAATAATAGTTATTATAATAATATATAATATTATTATGGATCATGTGAATTGGGTTTTTAGCCCGCAGCCCACAAGAGAGTCTATAAAAGGAACCCTTGTGATGAAGCTTTCACTTGATGCAATTTCGTTTTTGATTCTCTTTTCTCACTCAAATAATTCCGTTCGTAAGCAGCTAGCACTGTGACCGGAAGCTGTTCGTGTGGACTGAGTAAAGGCGTTGCACTTCATCAACGCTTGTGATCGCTGCATCAAAGATCTGAATCGCCACAAAGAGGTAACGATTCTATCACTGACCATGCTCATTCGTAAGGATCACTAAAGGAAATTTTTGTTTTCCGCTGCGTTTAGATCGCAATTTTCCATCATTTACATCCATCACCTATACTCCACCTACAACCAATCGTTAAAACATTCATAGCTTTCCAAAGACTTATCCACACAAAGCCGGGGTTATTTCTAAGAGTGGAGTCATCAAAAGAGGATTTAGGGAAATACATTGCTTTGAAGACTCTAGAGACAGGGGATTGGGGTTTTGTCAACATGGACCATCCTTATTTAGCCCCCATAGCCAAGTTAAAAGTTTTGAAATCTCTGAATCACATTCCTACTTCCTTCTTAGTGCAGGTTAACTTATCCCAAGCCAACCACTTAATTCCTTTATTATTACTACCACTACCCCACCAGAACGAATTCAACATCTTTTCAATATCATTCACCACCGTGTATGGAATAAGATACACACTAATAATGTAAGACGAAATAGTTTGCAAAACTGATTTAATCATCACCTTTTTCCTAGCTTTAGACAAGGATCTGCCACTCCAGGAGTTGATTCTTTTCATATGTGATCCTTAATAAAAGTAAAGGTCGCCTTTTTACTTCTGCTAACCATCGAAGGTAATCCCAAGTAAGAACTTGTTCCTAACACATGACACACTCCCATTAAACCAACAATATCTTCCTGGGCCGGTCTACTGATATTCAAACTAAAGAACACTTCAGACTTTGACAAATTGATCTATTGTCTTGACGCTTCTGAATAGGTGTGAAGTAATTTCCTAAGATGTGTCATCTCGCATAGATTTTCCCTACAAAAAAAAATAGACGTTGACAAAAAGCAGATGGGACACACACGGCGCCCTCTGCAGATCTGGAATCCATGGAGATCCCCTCGAGAAACCACTCCTTTGATGAGAGCATAAAGACCTTCTAAGATAAGTATAAAAAGGTATAGGGACAGTGGGTCCCCTTGTCTCAATCTTCTTCATGGTTGTATTAGTCTCACACTATTCAAATTAACTAGAACAGAGTATTGCACCAAAATCACACACATCATAATCCAATGGATTCATCTTTCTGCAAAACCTAATTGAATAAGCACACCTCTTAAAAAAGCCTTATTCACCCTGTCATACGCCTTGCTAATATCGATCTTAAGAGCTAGATGAACCTTATTTACTTTAGTTTTCCTCTTTAAAGTATGTATGATCTCTATAGCAATCATTACATTATCAAAAATAGACCTCCCTTCCACAAACGTCGATTGTTCCTCCGAAACACATTTATCCAAATATTTCTTTATTTAATTTGCAAGTAGTTTTGAAACCAACTTATAGACCATATTACATAGCGATGTGGGACGTAGATCATTCATATTGTGGGGCTTAATATACTTAGGAACAAGCCATATATTAGTCTCACTAAGCTCCTTTGGGAAGAAACCTCTTTCCAACCAATTTGTGGCGGCCTCAAAAATATCATCCACACACTCCCCAAAATTTCTAACAGAATGCCGGATTAAATCCATCTGGTCTAGGAGATTTGTCAGGATGCATATGAACAAGGGCTTCATGTAATTCCTCCTAAGTTATAGGTGCAACCAACCTCACATTATCTTCTTTAGAAATACTCGGTTGAATAAGATTCAGAACAAGATCATATATACCATTTCTGACAGCAAACAGGTTTTCAAAGTATGACTTGGCTATATTGCACATACCCTCCTGAGTTCTGATTTCCGCAATAGTATCATCCAATAACATGTTGATTCTTTGGTAGTTCTTCCTAACAGTAGCAGACTTATGAAAATTTTGTGTTGAGATCATTGTCATGTAACCGGTGCATTTTCGCTCGTTGTTTCCAGAAAATCTCTTCACCAAGCAGAATACTATTATAATTTCTATGGGCTTCGAAAAATCGAGATACAGAATCACTATCATGTCTTACATGGTAAACCTCTATCATCGACAGATATCCATCCATCTCCTCTCTCAGATTCGTTTTTTTACTACTGTTCCATCTCGACAATTCCTCCGCGCAGGTAGATATCCGATATACAGCATCCCTATTGTTTCCTTGCTGCCACCCATGCACCACAAAATCTCTAATATCCTCCTCTACCAACCAACTATTTTCAAATTTGAATGATATTTTTTCCAATTTCAAATAACTTGTTCACACTGTACCAGAATGGGGCAGTGATCCAAATGAGATGCTAACAAATTAACAAGTTTAACATTAAGAAACATCTTCATCCAATCCGAGTTTACAAGGGCTCAGTCTAACCGTCCTTCCACAACATGATCTATTCCGCGACTTTTAATCCATGTGAACGGGTGTCCTTCCAATGGTATGTCGGTGAGACCACAATCACTAACCGCTTGGCGAAAACCGACACACAGCCAGTTAGGATGAAGATGATTTCCAAGTTTGTCTTGTTGCGACAACAAGTCGTTGAAGTCTCCGACAATGCACCAAGGGACATTCAACATATCTCAAAGATTTCGCAGCATATCCCATGCTTGACTGTCGTCTACTCCGCTCCAGGAAGCCATAATAGCAAGTTAATCTCCACTCTCCTTTAGTATCATCATGAATCAACATATTAACAAAGTTCCGCGAGAAACTTACGACACTGCAATGAATCTTGTCTTTCCACAACACCACCAAACCGCCACTCCTACCTTCCACATCAACGGTTAAGCACACATCAAATTTCAGTAACACTAATACTCTCTAGCTTTTGGGCCTTAGCTAGCGTCTCCAAAAGAAACAAAACATGAAGCTAGTGTTGTTGAGCTAGTTTTCGCAGATTCGGAATTGCTCTCGGGTTGCTCAAGCCTCGACAATTCCAGCTGAGTATTTTCATTTTCCCGGCAGTCCTGAATGCCAGGACTTGCCAATAAAAAATACTGATTCATAACCTGAGTTTCACTGACTTGTCCTTTGGTATGTTCCCTCCTCCTCTTACATTTCATTTGCGATTCATTATCCTCATGCTCGTTTGCAGGTGCTTCAGCTGTCTTGAAGTTAATGGAAGTAACAGGTACTGGTTTATGTTGGTATTGGTTAATTTGGCTCAGGTTAAGGTTGTTGGAAATTCTGTTATGGTTACCATGGATGTGCTTCGAGTGTAGGTTTTTGGTTTTGAATTTGTAAGGCTTCGGATTAAGTGTTGTAGGTTTAAAAGTATGTGAAGGATTGGACATGTTTTGATGCGGGATATTAGAATTCATATTGTTGCAGGTTTTTGTGGGACTTGGTTCGATTACTGTAGGCATGAGAGGTTCTTGTAAGTTTTTGAATGTGGCTTGGTTGGACATAATTGAAGTATGTGTGGAAATGGATGTGGATTGGTTTAGATCATAACATTTCACCTTGTTACTGATTTTTGTAAGACTAGATTGGATAAGTGTAATTGACTCAGATTCATGCACGTTGGATGATTTATGATTGGTTAATGGTTGGTTGAGGGATTGAGGGATTATGCTATTTTGTCCCCTTAGTGGGGTCTGACCGGGGATCCAGTCAGATACAGGAATTGATGTGCCTGTATGTAAACGGTTATTTGATTTATTGCCTAATGATTGAGCTGTCGTGAAATTGAAATCGCCACCTAATGGACAGTAATGCTACTGACTGGATTGACCACAATGTTTATTACTGTTAATGGCCAAATCATTACCATGATGAGGCAATAATTGGTCATTAAAACCCAAATTCTGACCAATTATAGGAATTAATGCACATACAGTAACCGCATATGGGTCCTGATCAGATTGGCTGGCCACTTCACATGCAGGACCTTAAGTTTGCACCTCATGCGCCTGAGCATCTGCAGTTCCATTCTTAGTTTCAATTTCACTACCTTCACCTCCTTCATGCTTTAACCATCTTGACGTCGGACCACCGCCATTTCTTCTAGTTTCTTCCCTAATCTTATTAGACCAACCTCTAATTCCAGTATCTTCCTCCATGGCAAAATGGATTTCACATCTTTGCTCCGAGTGTCCCAAGATACCACAGACAAAGCAAAACAAACTATGTTTTTTGTATTTGAAGTGAACTGTGCACCATTCTCCACCTTTGTTCTTGACTCTATTATGTTTCTTTAACGGCTGTTGGACATCAACTCTCACTTTCAGCCGCATATATTGACGCCAAAAGCTCAAGTTGTTGTTCTTGTCATACTCCATAAACGTGCCAATAAAATTTGCCATTGCTTTCCCAACCTTTTCCAGCATAAGCCCCGCCAGAAGATTATGGACCTGAACCCAAATCTCGACATGAAAGAGAGGAATATTCTCAATTTGGACTCCCACTTTCACCCTTTCAATTATAAGTAGGTGGTTGTAAAAGGCCCAAGGACCTCCCTTTAAAGCCGCCTTCATTTCTAGATGATGAGAGAAATGAAATGTGAACAATCCTTCCTTCGCTTGTTTGATCGTAACCCCCTTTACCGGCCGCCACATATCTGCTACTTTCACCTTCATTGACCTCACATGAATAGGTCTGTCACACAAGAATCTTCCCACTAAACACCACCGTAAGTCACATGCCTCCACTCCTTCCTCCTTCACATCAAAACAAAACCCTTCCTCTTCTAGTGATAAGCCCTCAATGTTAGGATTCTCCATTGTTCAGTAATACGAAAGATCAGACCGATGAACCAGGAAAAGAAAAGGAAAACAGCTTTTCAGTAGGAGAAGAAAACCAAAACCTAGCAGAGACTAGGAGAAGAAAACCTTATAAAGTTAAAAAAAAACAAATATTGGCCAATACAAATTGAATACTAAATAAGTAATTTTAGTAGTCCTTTGTTATATCAATTTTGGATTTTAGCAGAGATTTGGAAAAATGGCAAGTTAACATTTCAATTTTTCATCAATTTTACTTAATGAGTAGTCCTTTGTTATATCAATTTTGGATTTAGATTCATTTGTTGAAAGATTAAACTTGATTGGGGCCTAAATATGTTATTTTGTATTTAGTTAATTTTAATTAATGTTTCTAGAAAACTTTAATGTTTGGAGTATTTAGATATTTTTTAGGGTTGTAATATTTTCTAGAATGCTCTTGGAATTCCTAGAGTTGAGAACTCTTTAGAATTAGTGTGTCTAGAGTTTTCCTTAGAGTACTGTAAATAGAGATGTAATTCTACACTTTTGCATCAAGCAAAATACAAAGTTCTTTCTTCCATAAATAATTCTCCTATTTATCAAGTTTCTAGTCAAGCCTCTAATATTCCCACACACTTTCACTTAACACAAAAGGCTTTATTTCCAACAAAGTGGCATCAAAGCTTGAAGGTCCTCAAAAGATGGCGAATTGATGTTTTCCTTTTCAAATGTCAATGCTCACAAAGAACAACTATGACAATTGGAGTATCAAGATGAGACGCTACTAGGAGCTCAATGTGTGTGGGATATCGTTGAGAAAGACATTAAGGAGCAAGATGAAGTCTTCTTAAGTCAAGGTATAAAGGAGACATTGAAGGAGTCAAGAAAGAGAGACAAGAAAGCTCTCTTCCTCATTTATCAATCGGTGGATGAAGATACATTTGAGAAGATCTCCAATGCAACGACCGCCAAAGAAGCATGAGACAAGCTTCAAACTTGCAACAAAGGAGTGGAACAGGTGAAAAAGATTCGTCTTCAAACTCTTAGAGGTGAGTTTGAACGTCTATTTATGGAAGAGTCTGAGTCAATTTCTGATTATTTTTCTTGAGTATTGTCCGTAGTCAATCAACTTATAGAAATGGTGAAGATGTTGATGAGGTGAAAGTCATGGAGAAAATACTTCGCACTTTAAATCCAAGTTTTGACTTCATTGTTACCAACATTGAAGAAAACAAGGATTTAAACACCATGACTATTGAGCAACTTATTGGTTCCTTACAAGCATACGAAGAAAAACAAAAGAGAAAAACTAAACAAAGGGAGACTATGGAGCAACTACCCCAACACGGTCGTCCGCAACGAAGAAGGTGACCACAAGAACGGGCGCACTACCTCTCCCTTCTTAGAAGACGTGACCTACAACGTCGTCCAACGCTTAGACAGCCCGACTGCCTACCAGCCCATCCCGGTCCCAGCTGGCGTCGATACTACCGTGATAGCTCTATTCGCGGAAATCAACCAGACCAACTTGATGATCTTCGAGCAGAACGATCGGGTAGGGATGCTTGAGAGGAAACGAACATCACGCTTTCCCCCGCGGAGACACAGTCGCCCAGTTTCCGTAAGCTCGTCCCCTCCCTGCGGAGACGTCAGTGCCTGGTTTCCATCAAGTCGTCTCCTCCACCGCGGAGGATGCGGTTCGTCGAGGAGTCACGAAGTCCTTCTCCTCTGCCCACGGGACGCTGCCTTTGTTTGGAGCGACCTCAACAACTAGTTTCCAACAAACAGAAGGACGAATATGACGAATCTAAAAACATGAAGAGAGATTTATTTTCTGCAAATTTTAACCGTAAAATTAATATAAAAATCAAATTTTAATTGTGTTAAATGTGTTTTTTTTAATAATAATTTATTTTTAAAACAAGTAAAAAATGCTTACATGACGCCACTGTTGGAATGCCAAGTCATTAATGAGAATGTCACATGTGCAAAAGTCAATTGGACCAAATAAATCCCAAAGAAAGTGAAGTATAAAGACCAAAAGGGTTAGTTATGAAATGGGAGACCAAAAAATTAAAATCACCTAAACAAGGGGATTAGGAGATCAAAAGTGCATTTAAGTATAAAATTAATTTATATCCTCTTATAGTTTTCACAAGACAAAACATATGAAATTAAAAAGATATGATCCCACAATTTTTAATTTTTTTTTCATTTTTCCTCTTCCTTACTTCTCTCGAAACAAAATAGAGAATTTATTATTTAGGATAATCACCTTCTACACTCATGCGCACATAATCACACGCGCGCGCGTGTCTCACACGCACACGCGTGCGCGCACGCGCGCACATAAACACACACACACACACACACACACACACACACATATATATATATATATATATATATATATATATATATATATATATATATATATATATATATATATATATATATATATATATATATATATATATATATATATATATATATAACCCACAATTTCAAGTTTTATTAAATAAATTATAGTTGTTGGAAAATGAGACAAAATTTTCAAAAAAGAAATGAATAAAATTTGGAGGTTTTGTTATCCCACCTCCCCCAACTTAACCTAACACATATATTTACCTATTTCAGAAATTGTGTGTTTTTTGGATTTTTGAAAAATATCTTAGTTTTTATCACATTTTTGAAGAATTTCATTAGCTTTTATCAGATTTTTTGGGATCAATGAAGTTTTACCAAAATTTTTAAAAATTATCAAATTTAAACTACTAAAATTTTCAAAATCCTTGAATTTTTACCGAATTTTTCAATAAAGTATGAAAACTTACTCGATTTTTCAAAAAGTTTGATTTTTAAACATGATTTTTCAAAAAATTTATGAATTTTTACCGGATTTTTAAAAATAATTTATGTGTTTTTACCGAAATTTTCAAAATACACTACGGAATTTTTCAAAAAACTATGAGTTTTTAATGGATTTTTTTAAAAAAAATATGAGTTTTTACTAGAGGTGGCAAAATGGATGGATTGGATGGATATGGATTAGTCCATTAACAATCCACTAAAATTTTCTTAAAATTATTCCATCTAATACATCTATTAAAAATAAAATTCATCAATTAACATATTTTTAATGGATGGATATTCATCCATCCAACTTTTTTTTAATTTCGAAAACATAAACGTATTTTTTTTATTTTAAATTTTTTTTTATAATATATTCATGAAAAAAATTAAATTTTTTGTTTAAAAAACTCATTTTTTGTATTTTCAAGAAAAAATTGATATTTTAATTTTTGAAAAATATCGCTTTTTTTGGGAAATTTTGAATTTCTTGTATTTTCCAGAAAATTGATATTTTAATTTTTAAAAAAATCGATTTTTTTCGGAAAGAAAATCAATTTCTTTTATAAAAAAAAATCAGTTTTTTGTTTCAGAAAAAAATCATTTTTTATGTGATAGATGGATTGGATGAATTTTTTGATCGATGAATTTGATGAATTTTGTCTTAATAAATCCAATTCTTTTTTAATAAAATTTCATTTTTTAATTGAAAAAGAAATCAATTATTTTCTTTTAAAAAATCTATTTTTAATTATTTTTTAAAAGATAAATCTAACGAAAATAAAAATAAATAATTAGATCTTTAAAATATGTTGGATGGATTGAATACATCAATGCATATAAATGGATGTATTTAATTCAATCTATTAACTTATTTTTATGTGATAGATGAATTGGATGAAATTTTTTGATAGATGAATTTGATGAATTTTGTTTTAATAAATCCAATTGTCACCTTTAGTTTTTATCGTATTTTTAAAAAAATTCGGTATTGTACTGAATTTTTTTCCGAAAAATCCAATAGTATTAATTTCTGATTTTTCGCCTAACAAAACGAACTACCACATTTAAAACATACCGAATTTTTCAAATTGCATTACCGATTTTTTTTTCCGACTCTTTTTAGTTAAATTTTAACAAGGATCTTTTTACTATTATAACTATATGCAGGGGTGTCAGGTAAAACTTGGGTTGGTATTCAAAAAGTTGGTAGAGAAGCCCCAACAATTTGGCCCAAGACATTCCAAAAACAAAAGAAAAAAAACCCGAAACCTAACTTTCATTTTCATTCCTATATACACAGAATCGATCATCGCCGTCACAGAACAGGGGTGAAACTCGAGAACACAGAAAAGCCATAATGAAGTTCAACCCTAGGGTTTCCAGCAGCCGCCGCAAGAGCCGCAAGGCCCATTTCACAGCCCCATCAAGCGTTCGACGCGTCCTGATGAGCGCACCCCTCTCCGGTGACCTCCGATCGAAGTACAACGTGCGTTCATTGCCCGTCCGTAAAGACGACGAAGTGCAGGTTGTTAGAGGAACCTTCAAGGGACGTGAAGGAAAGGTTGTTCAAGTTTATCGCCGGAAATGGGTGATTCACATCGAACGCATAACACGTGAGAAGGTTAATGGTTCAACTGTTAATGTTGGTGTTAACCCTTCCAAAGTTGTTATCACTAAGCTTCGTTTGGATAAGGATCGTAAGTCTTTGCTTGATCGGAAGGCTAAGGGTCGTGCTGCGGCTGATAAGGAAAAGGGTACTAAGTTCGCTCCTGAAGACATTATGCAATCAATTGATTAGTTTCTCTGGTTATGCTTTTCTTTATAATCCTATTGCTACTTCTAGAACTTAATTTTGTTATGTTTTTGTGGTTTAGATCTGAGATATTTCAGAATTTTGAAAATTTTATGGTTTGTTTAATTTGAAGAAATGTTTGACACTATCACTATTATAGTTTGTTGATTTTCTGTTTTATTTATATATTTTTTTACCCAATTTCATTGTTATTGTTATGTGTAGATCCTTTGCATTTAGTGGTAGAGATTAGATTGTTGAGTTTAGTTAGTGTTACTTGTTAGGGGCAGAGCCTAGATTGTCGAGTTTGATTAATTTTAGGATTAGAGTTTACCAGAATTGTCTTATGTTTTAGTGGCAGAGCTAACCAGAATTGAGTTATGTTTTCAGTTAAACTACGTTTTCAAGTTTTTGATGAGTATTTATATGTATATTATAATTCAATCTTCAACTGTGATGGGATAGAGCCTTTTGCGCAGTGGCAATGTTTTATGCCATCAAGCTTTGTTCTGATCGTATGGATGGTGTTTGATGCTGTGATTTGCTCCTGCTCTCAAATTGCTTTAATATTCCCACTGCATTGGCCACAAGCAGGTTAAACGTTTGAAACTGTTAACTTTCCTTCTGACCTGGGGAGACTTGGGAGATCTGAGCGAGGTTTAGGGTTAAGTATAGTTTGTACTACTTGATTCCGATCCGCTAGTTAGACTTAATAGTAAACTGTGGTTCTTTATGGATAGTACCTTGGCTCAGTCCAGAACCCCCCTCTTTTGATTTATCAATAATTCAAGTTTGCAATCATGGTCTTCTGACTGTTCTAGAAATGAAGGTTTACATGCTTGATATGTGGTTGACTTTAATGGAAGTTTGAATCAACTTGTTCTAATATCTGAACAAACTTCAAGTTAAGAGGCTTTTGTTGAATAAATGGCTGCTATTAGTTTGCATATTGAAATTCTATTCCGTGAATTGCTGTGTGATAGTGGTTTGGTATAGTTGTAAGAATATTAGCACTTTGATGACTGCAACTTTAGTTGTGTTGTATGTGCTTGCTGTTAGTTGGAGAATTAGTTTTGGTTGTGCCAACACTTACTATTAGTTAATGAAGTTTTCATTTAGTTATTTCTGTTGCAACTTGGAACTTCAATATTGTTTACATGCAATCTTTCTACTTTTTCGTGTCCACTGTTTTAATCATTTTGGACATTCAATCTTTTATCGATGTTGAAAAATCTTTCCCCTGTTCATGTGTATGGCTATTGTTTGTTTGTATGTCTAATTTTGATATTGAATGGAAAAGTTACATTATGATAGTTAAAAAATTTTGCGCCAATAATTTGTGCTAGTTTGGTAGCCAAATTATATGAGCAGGGTTTGTTTCCTCAAGAAAATTGAACCAAACCAATACATGGTGATGAACCATTTTCAAATTTATCCTAACTGTATCTGTAGATAATAAACTTCTTTTTATAGGTGCCACTCTTTCTTGTTAATCATGAAGTAGTTTGATTCCTCATCTCTCATAAGGAGAAAAAAACCTGTAATATGAGATCCTGGATTTTGTACCAATGATTAGGGCGGTTAAAAAAACCATGAATTGAATCGAACAGAAGTTAAAATAACTGAACCGTTATTTGTTTAATGAACTAAACCATATTGTGTAAAACGGTTCTAGAATCGAACCGAAATTATAACTGAATAGAAATTGAAACCAAATCAAAACTGAAAATGAAAAATATTAAAAGTAAGTTTTAAATTTTTTTTAAATACATTGAACTAAACCATATTGTGTAAAACGGTTTTAGAATCGAACCGAAATTATAACTGAAATTAAAAATAAGTTTTAAAATTTTTTTAAATACATTGATAAATAGTTTAATGGTTCGGCTTTTTAAATAAATGATTTGGTTCGGAAAAAATTGTCTTCTAATGGTTTGGTACGGTTTGAAATTTCTAAATGGTATACCAAATCAATTATTTTGGTTTGGTTCGGTTATGAGAAAATTAAAACGGTTCGATTCAGTTCAAATAAATTTTTACTATGGTTCGATTTGATTCAATTTTCTCACTAAACTGAACCGGAAATAGCCCTACCAATGATGTATCATGCATAGAAAAACAGTATGTTCATTCCATTTAGGATTTGTTTTGGAGTTGTGAAGGTCTATGTCTGTATTTTATTATGTATGTTATATTTTTTAAAAATTAAAAACACAAAATGATATTATATGTTAATATATCATTTTCTTTTTTTGCAAAATTTTAATTATGTACTAAAATATAAAGATAGTCATCTAACGACCTTACTTTCAAAAAACTTTAAAAACTAACTCACAAAGAGACCCAAAACTAATTCATAGACCCTTAAACTTTCAGTTGACAAATAAATTCTCTTCAAAACCTATCTCATATACAGATCCTTAAGGTTGCAGATGATTAACAAATTCTTCAATCTTTATTTTCATAGTGGATATTTGATTTGGAAGGTAATGAGATTTGAGAGTGAAGTTGATAATAAATGAATGTGAGCGAGTTAATTGAAAAATGTAATTCGATTCAATGGAGATACAGTGTGTATCGTACACTATTGTAGTTCATTTCAATTAATTGTGGAGAATTTTTTAAGGTATTTATGGACTTCTTACGTACCATTTCTATATATGTCTTTTGATTTTAGAGAATATTTTCAGACGTACCATAATTTTAGAAATATATTTATAGACGCACCAAAACTCAATTAAAAGTTGAAATATTTCGGAGATATATCTTTAGAACAATTTGAAACATATTATCGCGACACACTCTTCTCCTCTCACACCTTTTCAATTCATTCACAAACTTCTTCATCTCTCTCATTCCTAAATTTATAAAACTTTGTCAAATTTGATTTCTTCCGTTCGAGGCTCAAGTAATGATCAAGCAGCATCCAATGCATCATTCAACATCATCCGAATAATATAATTCAGGTAAATTTTTCGAGTTTCCGATAAATATTCGAGTATTTCTGTAAACAAGTTAGAATGCATTGTTAGGTGTAGAAATGTTTAGATATCAGTTGAAACATAGTTTAGAGTTAGTGTATGTATTGTTTGTTGGCTGAAATGGACGATCAAGACTTTAAATTTCTCATTCTGAGGGACAGAGGTTGTCATTGTCGCGACCTTTGAGTTGCAGAAATTTTCGTAGATACATCTCTGGAAAAATTCAACGTTTCATGCAATTTGGTGATTCTAGAGATACATTTGCGAAATGTTTTCGTAGATGTATCTCCAGAATCATCTTAATCTGTTTTTTTTCTTTTTGTTTTATAATTTTTGTTGTTGTGATGATTCCAAGGCTAATTTGACGTTGCAGGCATAATGGCTGACAAAGCAGACCGATTGAGACATGAACGGGTTTCCCAACACACATCCGTTAGACGAGAGCGGAGTCATCTGGGTTCGGATGCAGCAGGTACCTCTGGTCAGGGAGAGGCGTCGACTGCTGGTGTACAATATACTTCTGAGGCTCAGTCCACTCCTAGGATTCAACCTTCACCTCAGGCCCTCCATCTACATCTCAGACCACTCCAACTACATCTCATCTCACTCCATCTACATCTCAGCCCGTTCCACCTTCTTCTTCTTCTTCCTGCAGACCACGAGATACATCAGCCGACGCGTCACTTCCTCCATCCTCCCGTAGGCGGCGGGATGCACCAGTACCACCTCATGTTGATTTGGTGCCACCTCCTGTTGATTTGGTCCCACATGCTGATCATGTTGCACCGGTGCCACCTCTGGAGGGTGATGTTGCTGATGCTAAGCTAGATGCTTTCGAAGGGGGTCCATCTGATATGTCCCTACTTCCTCTGTACCCAAACCACACTACCAGACATATTTTGGATGGAGAGGTAACATTAGTCACATTGTTACTATATTTTTTTACGTCAATTTAAATTGCTAACATTCATTATTTCTAACATTGATTCCTATAGATATTGATTATTTCTGGAAATTCGCAGATGCGTGGTCCCCAGAAGTTTCTGAATCATGGGCGGAAGATTTTAGCATTGCATCAGCCTGATGAGGAGTGGTTTCAGTCAGTTCGGACCACTTCTAGGATGAGTGATCTATGCTTAACCGATTTCACTCTAGTCAACCACAAGATGCTTAATGCATTCGTGGAGCGATGACATTCTGAGACATCTTCCTTTCATGTCTCGCATGGTGAGATGTCGATTACATTGGACGATGTCTCGTTTTTATTGCATCTACCAATCAAGGGGAGATTCCTCTATCATGGTAGGATGACCAAAGACTAGGCGGTCGATATGATGGTGGAGCATCTGGAGGATGATCCAGGGAAGGCGCTCAAGGAGGTGGATAGGACCAGGGATGCTCATGTTAGGTTTTCATTCTTGAAGGAGAGATTTGATGAGGCGCTCGTTGCTGCAGAGCAAATTGATGGTGATGCCAGGAAGTGGCCATACACAAGACTCATGCTTTGAGGTGTTATTTTTTTTTATAGTTGGCACTGTGATTTTTGTGGACACGAGTTCCACCTAAACTAACGTTGCATACCTCGAGTACTTATTTGATCAAACATGGATCCATGAGTACCACTGGGGGGCGACATTCCTTTCATATCTATATTTGAGACTAAGAGATGGATGTCAGTGGAGGACGGAGCAGATCACAAGCAGCACGACACTACTGGTGGTAATAATTTTTTATCCTTGAATGTTTTTTTATCTTTATTATTTCATATTTGCGATGATTCTTGATCCCTAAATGCTTTTTATTTTCATTTCAGGTTTGGATCCTCCAGCACTTCCTGTGCATCGCTGACTGGTCGTGTTGGAATGAGTACATTGAGGAGATTCCTCGTGCATGTGCTTTTATCCCGCTGAGAGGGAACTAGGCGGTTGAGTCTTTTAGAGTCTATCTTGACCGCCTGGCTGCTGAGGACATCCACTTCAACTGCTACGTGGATCACTGTTAGACGCGACCATTTGACGATATATTGCTATACTCTGAATGACTGGCCAGCGGATCGAGTGTCATTGCTGCTCATCCGCCTGAGCGCGTCATGCGCCAGTTTGGGTACTCCTTGACCATCCCCAGACACCCTGTTGTCTTTGTTCCTCCTGCCTTGACTTGTATACACATAAAGGAGATATTTGTTGATTATCATAGTCATATGGTACCAAATGAAGCTCGGGCTTCCATAGCGTCGAGTGACTAGAGCTACACAGACAGATACATCAGGTGGTTCTCCAGGGTCTCACACCCGTACATGGTGTCAACTGCTCCAGGAGATCCGCCCAAACCCACTCATCAGGAAATTCTAGAGGAGGAGCAGGCTCAGTTGGATCAAACTGAGGATATCTTGCCTCGTTGTCGTTGCATAATGGAGATGATGCAGTCATACATTTACGAGGGTATCTTTCTAGAGGGGGGTCTCATTACCTCTCACTACCTCTGAAGCGTCTCATTTTTTCATTCGAGCTTATGTAGTTAGAGTTATTTCTCCTCCTTTCCAGTATCTCATAACATTCAAGATTCTCTTTCTCATCAATTTTATTAGTTAAGTTTTTGAAATTTTGTTTTCTTTTTATATTTTGATTTGCTGTTAGTTTTTTAAGTTACATTAGTTATTTTAGGTACATAAGATAGTAGTGTAAGCGAAATTAGTAGACAACAAGAACATGTATTGACAAAATGGAGCGTTATGGCAGCTATGGTGTTTTTGCCATGGCTGAGAATCGCAGGTTGGTCCGGAGATGCATCTTTGGATTTTTTCAGTGTTATTTTCGAGGATGCTTCTCTGAATTTGGCTTATTTTGTGGATTTTATGAATTTGTACTAACATGTTGTTTTCCTTTGTGTCGGTTTGTAATGCAGGTGCAATGGTTGATAACAACCCTGGCAGGGTTAGATTCAGAGATGTGTCTCAAACTGCATCAGTACAACGTGAAAGGGCCGCTATTAAGTCAACAAAGCCACTAGTTAACGATCGCTTGTTTGATGTTTTACAATCATTAAGTTCACAACGCTGAGGTTTTGCTTCCCCCATAACTGTCTCTTTCAGGCATCCAGTTTACGAGGCCACGAGTCCCCATATGATGCAATAGATCATATAGTCCCTAAAGTCCAGGAGGAAGCCGTTGTAGATGCACCATTAGAGAATTATCCAAGCGGCCCATTTAACACCTCCTTACTTCACTTATGACACTCTATAATTGCATGTTTTATATCGAAAAAATGGATTAAAATATGTCAAAGATAAGCAAAAATGAAGAATAAAGACCAAAGAAATATGAAAAAATAAAGAATTAGTGAAAATCTGATGGAAAAGGAGCAAATACGTGCAACTACTGGAATAATAACGCGCAACATCACGTGCCATCACATGTGTGATAGGATTGAAAAAGTTGCATCGTATGCGATGCATCTTATCATGTGCACGATACGTCCTTTTTATGAGCTTTTTCTGACGCGTTTCTGACCCGTTTTGACAGGTTTTAAATGGGTTTTTTTGGCATCTTTTCAAGGATTCTAGGAGTGATTTTGGGAGCATTGGAAGCCATTTCCTTCAAGGATTTTCATATGCATTATTCATCTTATTTCTTGGTATTTATTTGTATCTTTATGAGTAGTTAAAATTCTCCATGTTAGGTTTTGTATGATGAACTTATTTTGGACTTGTTGGGAGATATGTTTAATTTGTCATTGCAAGAATAATTGAAGTTATATTTCTATTTAGTTGCCTCTTATGCTTAATTCTTTTTATGTGAGATACTCTTTTCATTTGATTATGAGCGCATAGGGAATACTGACCATTATTTTATGTGTTAGAACTAGGGCAATTATTGTACTTATGTTGGCTGAATGGGAATATGAGACCTCTAGTAGTGGCATTTGAGTTAACATACTATTGTATTGTCTAATTTCACTTACTCTGTTTGAAAAGATATAGGAGGCCTCTAGTAGGAATTAGTGTTCTATACACCAAAGGATTGGGTATAATGGCTTTGTTAATTCACCATAGAAATATAACGGCTTTCTCATTCATGTAATGCATTAAAAATCAGCAAGGAAAAAATAAGGGATTCTATACAAAACTTGATTGCTTTCTCGTTATTGAATTTAGAACCAATTTATTTCTCGCAAAAACCATTTAAAAACCCCTATTTTTAATTCGCATAAACTTTACTTTGTTAAATAGCAATCGTCGTGAAGACGATATCTTTTTATATTACTTCGACACTCACTACACTTGCCGAGAAATCATCAAGTTTTTGGCGTCATTGTCAGAGATTGCAAATTTTAACAAGGAAATTTTTGTGTGAAATTCGTTAGGTTTAGTTTTTTATTTTATTTTATTTTTGTTTCAAATTATTTTTATTTTATTTTTGTTTTAGATTTAGATTTAATTTTTTTAGAATTAGATTTTTTTTTGTTTTTGTTTTCAATTCTTTTTAATTTTATTTGTTATTTTTCTTTTTTACATTTATTCTTGTTTTATTTATCTAGTGCAGTGCTACTAAGGTATTCTTCTTTTTATGTTATAGGCGAGGTGAAGACAAACATGCAAGACAAAATCTATGCTATCTTGACAAAGTTTGAAGTTTATTCAAAGGAACGTGGAGCAAAACCTTTAATTTAAAAAATTGCGAGAAATTATTCAGAGCTAGAACATTACATAAAAATGTTCATTCATGGGATGGGGATTCATCATCTCAACTTAAAGAAACCTTGAATCAGTTTATGAAGATATCAACTCAATTTCGAGAAAATCAATGGGCATCAAGAAACCGTGTGAAGTGACATGGAGACATCCTTCGAAAAATTAGAGATGCAATTTGGTCAAGTATGTAGCCAATTAGCATTAAAACTGAGATCTAGTGGGGATTTATACGAAAAATATGTTAGATAGCCCTAGAGATGCGGAAATTGAAAGAAAAGTCAAACATGAATGTGAGGTAGATGATGAAGGAGGAGTTAAAAAAGAAAAAAAATAATAAAAGTTCACACTATCTGATAAATAAATAGAAGCAATAATAGAAGAAGCGGAGGTGTAAAATATATGTTGGAAAAGAACAAGAATTCAATATGAAGATTATATAGTTTTGGATAAAGTACCAAATCCAATAATTCATTTAGACGTAGATGTCTAACAACGAAATCTTCAACAAAAAAATACTCATACTTCTAGCAAAAAGGTTAATGAAAGAGGAGAAATATATGAAGTATTTGATGAGATTTTTGCCTTGTTCGATACTGTCAAGCTAAATATAATATGGAAGAAAACCCTCCAATTCCTCAAAGTAATAGAATTCCTACCAAACAAGAGGAAGAAGAAGGATGGTGTGTTTTTCGTGTCATATATGTTGCCATAACAAAAAATCAATGGTCAAACTTATGACCTTAAACAAGCTCTTGATGGGAGTCAATCCATTAGATAAGTTTTTATTTCATTTGCAATTTTAAATTTCTTGTTATTTCAATTAATCATTTTTATTTTGTAGCATGTCATATTAAGGAGGAATATGACAAAGACTGAGAAAGTGATTGAAAGAAGGAAAGAGAATAAAAATTCTCTCTAATCCAAATTTTCAACTCTAATATCTTTGCACTTTTTAGTGTTGTTGTTGTTGTTTAAGAAAATAGGTCTAAAACAATGTCAAACCTCTCGAGCATCAACATCAATTAGAGGAGGGCAGAGTGAACCAAATAGAACCAAGACTTCAACAACACTATGTAAGACGTGCATGACTTTTTATGCTCCATTGACACGTGAATGCCGAGTTTTCATAATTTTTATTTTTTTTCTCGCAATTTCCTTTACATCCTACAAGTCAATCTCTTAAATCAATCTAGAGTAGTAGCTACAATACTCGTAACTAGAGGAACAAAAGGAAAATTACAAGAAAATATTGATCATCACAGAAGTTTCCCTTGCAGATTGAGAGTTGATGAAGAAAGGAACAACTAATTAACTTGTACTTAATTTCCAGATACCTCAACTAGTAAGAATTACAATAATTGAAACTTTAGCATTGAACAAATAAACCAAAAGCACCAACAGGTGAAACTTGATCGTCAAGAAAGTGACTTACGAATTGAAAGCAAAGGATGAAAAAGGAATCAATAGACTTGTACTCAACCTTCAGATACCTCTACTAGTAAGGTTTGAGCCAAATTATTTCCACTATTCACTATTTCTTTCCTTCAGTGCATCTATCCATTATTGCTTTATCAAGTTTGAACTATTTCCGATCTAATTTGTCTGGTTTCATTTACACACATCGAGGCAGTTGTATGTTATGAACTCTAAGCCTTTTTAAAAACACTTTATAGTAATAGGTAATGCCCTTCGCTAACCACTTTGAGCTTATCCATTCTTTCAGTGACTTAGCATTATTCACTAGCCATATGACTTGAAAGATTACATCTTTCCACCCTCTCTTTAGGGTGTGTTTGGTTCGGGGTAGATGGAGGGGAGGGGAGGGGAGGGGAGGGGAAATTTTTAATTAAATATGTTTGGTTCAAATTTTAGGAGGGGAGGGGAGGGGAGGGGAGGGGAGCAAAATCCCTCCAAAACACACTTTTTGGTTCCCTCCGAATTGGGGGGATTTGGAGGGGAGGGGAGGGAATATGAGTTTTGATATTTAAAAATTATTATATTTACTAAAATATCCTCAGTTTAATTTTATTATTTCAAAACTATTTGTTATCTTTTATGTTACTGTTTTTTCTCGATTGTTTTCATCAATTTATTATAATTGTTCTTCACCTTCAAATTATTTTATAATTTTTATAATTAATATAAATCATAATCATTGTCTTTTTTTTTATAAAAAAAATTATGTTTCGTTATATTCGTTTTTTTCTTTTAATTTTGTTATGTACTCTATCATATTTTCTTTTATATCAAATTGTAAACCATATCATTTTATTTATTTTTGTTTATTCATTTTATTAAATATTTTGAACCATTAATATTTAGTAATAAGTTATTTTATATATTTGTTTTGTTATATGATTCATCACAATTTAAACGATGTTATTGACATATAGTTTAATTTATGTTGGAAAGTTATAAGTCGAATCGATTGTACTCAATTTTTTAACTTTAGTGACAAATAAATATTTTTTTAATCACTCAATATTAGAAATTTTATTACCAAGAAAAATACGCACGAATTTTTCACATTTTAATATCATATGACTTATATAAAATCATAAGGGTAAAAATGTAAATTATTAATAAAACCCCTCCCCTCCCCTTCTGAACCAAACACATTTTTAATTAAAATCCCTCCCCTCCCCTCCCCTCCTCTCTTTTGAACCAAACACTTATTTGATTAAAAAATTCCTTCACCTCCCCTCCCCTCCCCTCCCCTCCCCTCTCCCTCATTTGAACCAAACAGACCCTTTAGAGTCAGGTAGAATTTTTTAGTTCTAAAGTTGTGTGAGAAAGAATAAGTTTGAGGTTGCTCTTGAAAGTGAGTAAGGTTTAAGTTTGGGGTTAGGGTACTAGAGAAAAAATGGTTAAAAATTCAAAAAAATTGAGAAAATAAGAAGTTAAAAATAATTTCTTCAAAAAAAAAGGAGAAAAAGAATGCATAATGAGTATTGAGGACCACAATAACAATAGCTCTATTACCGTTAATCAGGAAAAGAGTTGGTATGATATTAGCAGGAGAAATAGGTACCTAACTCCAAAGGTTTAAATTTACTTTTCCAAGAAAATATCTTACCCGAACATAATCCACTTTACAACCGTAAAAGCCCTCAAGTGTGTGTGTTTTGATTTCTTTGATGAATTCTATTGGAACGTGATCAAACTCAATGTAAATTTTTTTGCATGTTGAATGAGAGACTACCCTATCAATTGAGTAAGTCATGATGAGATGAGAGACATGTTAAGTAGTTGTCAGAGATTGGGGATGTTTTATGAATTTTCCCGATTGCAATTAGAGTCTAGAATGGTGGTTAGGTAAAACAAATTCCGTATGGTAATGTTCACTTGTTATTGTTGTAATTGTTTTTCTGTTTAGAATTTGTAGTATAGGCAAGTTACTTGAGGACAAGCAACAATTCAAGTTTGGCGTTGTGATGACACTTTATCATTGCATATTTTCTGTCGAAGAAACAAAGAAAAACACGTCTAAGATGAGCAAAAATGAAGAATAAATACCAAATAAATATGAAAAAAATGACCAAGTATGTAGAAATAAACATATATAAAATCTAATGGAAAAAAAAAACAAAAGTGTGCAGCTACTGGAATAATCATGTGTAGCATCATGCATCATCGCGTGCGTGATAAGAGTGTAAAAGTTGCATCACGCGCGCAATGCATCTTATTATCCGCACAATATCTTCTTTTTCTAGGATTTTTCTAACCCATTCATACTGGTTTATAAAGGGTTTTTTGGCATCTTTTAAGGGTTCTGATTTGGAGACAGAAAGTGACGGCAAGGAGTACCAAGGGAGCGATTTTAGGAGCATTGGAAGCCATTTGAGGCCAGTTTCTTCAAGGATTTTCATATGCAATCTTCATCTTATTTTTTGGTATTTATTTTTATCGTTATAAGTAGCTAAACTTCTCTATGTCATATTTTGTATGATAAAATTGTTTTTAACCTGTTGAGACATATGTTTAATTTATTCGTGCATGAATAATTAAAATTATATTTCTATTTAATTGCTTCTTATGCTTAATGTTTTTTTATATGAGACATTCTTTTAATCTGATTATGGGTGCATAGGAAATACTGACCATTAGTCTATGCATTGGAACTAGGGCAATTATTGTACTTACGTTGGTTGAATAGGGATAGGAGACCTATAGTAGTGACATTTGAGTTAACATACTATTGCATTGTCTAATTTCACTTACGCTGGTTGAATAGGAATATGAGACCTTTAGTAGAAATTAGTGAGCTATACACCAATGGATTGGGTATAGTGGTTTTTTTAATTCATCGTGAAAATATAATGACTTTCTCCTTCTTGTAATGCATTAAACATTAACAATGGATAAATAAGGGATTCTATACAAAACCTGATTGTTTTCTCGTTATTGAATCTAGAACCAATTTATTTCTTGCAAAAACCATTCGAAAACCCCCCATATGTATTTTTAATTCGCATAAGTTTTACCTTGTTAAATTGCAATCCTCGTGGAGAGGATACCTTTTTATATTACTTTGACATTATCGATACACTTGCTGAGAAGTCATCATTCACCTATATGTTGATCATGTTGCAAGTCATATATGGGAAGGAAAGTCATTTTTTACATTTGCAATACGTATGTTTTCAAATAATTAAATTTGCACTGATGGTGATATTTTATGTTTATAAGAGCGTACATGTTTGATATCGGTAAACCACGAGCGGGAGATATTGGAGTTGGAGCAACCCACAAATGATTGGTTTTAGGATAATCTTCGTAATTCTAGTCTTTCCGGTTTATTCAATGTTGCATACATGGTCATATCCCACGACATGCATATGACTTTTATAGAGAGGTGACATTCAGAGACTTCATATTTTCACCTTCCTATAGGCGAGATGGATATCACCTTGGATGACGTCTCATGCCTCATGCATCTTCCCATAAGGGGAAAATTATTGGGCCACAGAAGGCTTGGTAGAGTATAAGTCATGGATATGATGGTTACCCATTTGGGGACTGACCCAGCTAAGGTCGCACATGAGACAGCTGACACAAGAGGTGTTCATGCAATATTTAGTTTTTCGGAAAAGCTTTATAAAGACCACTTGTAGTAGATTGTGAATGCTGAAGGTGATGGTATCCAAGTTGAGTACCATTAGACTTGTGCATTGATGGATTACCTCTTATTCTTAGTTGGTATGTCCATTTTTGTAGACAAAAGTATAATCTATGTCGATGTGACCTACCTTTAGTACTTATCAACTTGACTATGATTCACGAGTACAATTTAGGGGCTGCCTGTTTGATCTACCTGTAATCGAAGTTGGCCCCAGGTTGTCTTTAGAAGACAAAGTAGATAACAAAGAATTGCATGTTGCTTACAGTAATTTAAAGTTACTAATATTATCACAATTTATTTGTTACATTTGTTATTAATATTGTATCTGAACCATTTTCAGGGATGAATCATCTTCTACTTGTCTCGCATCACCGAATTTGAAGTTGCGTCTGCCTACACTAAGAATTGGTTGTGTGTTGTCGCATTTATTCCGTACATGGGGAATAATGTTGTCGAGCCACTCGAAGTGCATCTTGACCGTATTGTATCAAATGACATTTGTTTATACCCATACGGAGGTCACTACAAGAGGCATCAATTTGACGTCATTTTCTTATACTCCAGATGGCAGGCATGTGGGTTATCTCTTATGTATACTTATCTGTCCGAGTGAGTGGTGCGACAATTTGGCTATCTACAGATTATTCCGAGACCCCCATATGAGTCTGCTCCTCCCACCGTCCGCTGCAAAAATCTGAATGCGATACTTGACGATTTTGAGAGTCACCTGGTACTAGAGGAGTATTGTAGGGTATTTTCTCCTATACATTAGGTTATTTCCGACGACTACATGGCATGGTTCTATAGGGTTTTACACCCTATCATGACACCAGACGCTCCTGAAAGACCACATAGGTCTGCTAATTAGGAATTACTTGAGGCTCAGGATGACCACATCAAGAGCGTGATGTCGGTTTGTCAACGTTTTGTGGAGATGGGTAGAGAAGGCATAGAGTTGGACTCTTTGAGGATAACAACCCTCGAATTGGCCATCGTGGAGAACTTGGTTGTCAAGTTATGAAGTGTCATGTAGGGATGTCAATTTGCATCTGTTAGCAAGGATCTTCGCGGAAATTTCCCTGTTCGGGGCCCAAAAGATGGAGAGAAAAATTCCCCCGACAGCACTTCGGAAACGGAGTCTAGGAATACATCACCGCTCCGCGAATCCCCTACCCCGTCTATTTATTTTAATATAATTAATTTAATATATATAATTTATATTTAAGATTAGGTTTTTTTATTTATTTATTTTTAAAAATAAATAAATATTAATTTATATAGAATTTTTTAGTTGTTTAGGTATACTATCACTTTAAAAAAGTATTATAATGTATATTAAGTATTATAATGTATATTGTTGAATTTTATAGCATTTTATAGAATTTTATATAAAAAAAATATTATTTTGTATCTCAATAATACTTTTATTAAAAAATAATAAATGTGAAATACTAGTATTTTATAATAACAAAATAAATATGTAAAATACTTCTGCCTTTAATTTTTATAGAAAATATAGATATTTTAAAAAATAAAATGTTAGGATCCGCAGGGATCCGTGGGGAGCATGGATTCGCAGGAAACGGGGATGGGGATAGAAACTTTCCCGTGACGGAGATTAGAGACGGAGAATGAATTTAGTGGCGGGGACAAAGATGGGGATGTGTCCCCCACCAGATTGACATCCCTAATGTTATGCAGTACAGTCGAAGGAGGAGAATGCAAGGAGTTTAACATACTCAAAGGAGGAGAATGCAAGGAGTTTAACATACTCAGTAATTTATGTTTAGATGTATTTTTTTTTTTTTTTGTATTTTAAGACAAATATTATGTATGATGTTGCATTTTTTAATTAATGTATGTCTTTCTACTTTCATTAACTTTAGTTAAACTTGATTTCACAACAATTTTAATTTGATTTTACGTTAATATAACTATTTAAGGGGGTTTCCGCATCTCCAAAATAATTTGCCCTTGCAATTAACACGCTTCCAATATCTATAAAAGGACCTTAAAAAATATTTCAGAGATACATCTCCCGATACAACTAAATAATATACGAAGATGCACTTTTAAATTAGATGTCAAATAACACATGATGTGGAGTGTGTCTAGAGATAAGCTCAATTTCAAAATTTCAAGAGTCTAGAATTCTTTTAGACAATTATTTTATTTTATTTTTTAAAAAAGTGCTTTTTAGTCTTTAATGGTTGTATAAAATATGGACTGAAAGTGGATTATACTTTTACATAGTAAACTTGAAAGAAAATTTTATAGAAACTAAAGTTACACTTAACCATCTCTAACTGGCTAATACTAAAAACTGAAAATTCAGACATGGAAATAAACTAACCAATGTGTGTAAAAAGGCATGTGACAGAAAATATGGAAAATAGAACTTTGAGCGAAGCATAATTTATAAGAATCCTCCAAGAGAACAACACTTCCATATATCAGAATGTCTACTACAGTGTACGTAGAAAATTTAAGAAAAAATGGGAAACAAAAGTAATAGGTGGATTCAAGTTATTGAGATGATTCATCCGGTCACAAAGAACCTAGAAACGCTCATCTGTGGAACTTATTATTCTGCCCTCCCTTCAAGGGCCACCCAAAAAATATTGAATAGAGTTTTGATTTCAATCACACGTTTCATAAATAAAGGAAAACTTCAAGGTTTGAGATCAATAGCCAAACCAAATTTGGGATTTTTATCCAAGGCCTTGGTATCAACCTCACCGGAAATAGTCAGCACTGATTTGGGGAAAATCTCGTGCTGTAGCAGGCCCCCAACTTTTCCGTAATTGTTGAACCTTACTTTGGCCTGTGTCAGAGGGTCAATAGCAAAAGACCCACCAACCGTAATAGTATTCTGATTTGCTGAGAACCTTCTGGTGATATCCACAACAGCAGCGCTCTTCTTGAGTTTGTCTAGATGGTGGAGGTATGATACTTTAATGCTGTCACCCTTGTCACCACTGATAGGAAATAACATGTTCAATTTCAATTTGATGCTTGTATGAGCTAGTGCAAGAGATTTTTAACAGAAATCTGGGTAAAAGGAGAATCTTACATGATTACGGCCGCAGATGAATCGGCTTTCGTGTAACTAATCCCAGTGTTGTATTTAGTAAACTGACCAGATTTAGTATCATAGCCTGCCTCAGCACCAACTGCGGCGGTTGGGGTACCGAAAGTAGCAGAAACATCAAGGATAGGCGATTGATTGAGTGTAGCGACAGAGGTTATGGTAGCATGGTCATGGAAGTATTGAATCTCTAACTGTCAAAGACAAATTAGACACTTTCAGAAACAGTGTAGATCAGTCCAGTCATTTATCATAAAATAGAGGCATAATTATGTACCTTGCCAGAATTATAATCAGGCAGCTTAAATGAAACTTTAGTCTTCGTGGATGGAAAAAGGTCGGTGAATGTGAGGGTCGTGTTGATCTGGAAAAGATAAAACAAAATAAGAGGATTTACTTAAGAGTGTATAACATCATTATAATCTAAAAAGACAAAGTAACCCACAGTTGATGCTGTGTCAAGTTTGACATCAATAAGGGTGTTCTTATACTTGTACAGTGCTGCCACATCTCCAGTTGAGAGTCTTCCTTTCTTCAGAGCAGTTGAAGTGAGGGCCTGAAAGGGAAAAAAGGAAGAAGCCATTATTGAAGTGAATGTTAGACATGCTTTGATTCAAGCAAATGGTCTTAAGTGACCATTGGCACCGTCATGCATGATTAGTATTACAAAAGCCACAATGATAACCAGAAAAATACAATAACCCAGACAATAACTTAAAAAGAGCATATAATTTCAAGACGCAGACAGCTTGGAGGAAATCAGGAAAAATAATACTGTTAATAGATAACACCACTCCCTAATTGATAAATAAAACTGTAAACAGCCACATAGATGTAAAACATCACATTCAACATGAATTCACTGCAATACTACATTAAAAATAAACTTGTATTCATGTGTTGTAGGTTGTTGTTGATCATGGAAAGCCAGTATGAAAAGTGAGAAAAGGATAACAGTATGAAAAGTGAACTTAAATGTAATTGCCTTTAGAACAACCAAGCTGAAAAGCATTCAATGCTATTAACATGTATCCATTATCCCCAAAATTTTAGCCAGTAAATACCATGCAGTATGCAACATGCGTCTGAGGAGAAATTACAAAGAATTATGGATATGTATAACAGCAACTAACCATTAATTGATGATAAAAAGTTCGGGATTACAGTAAAATAAAAAATTAACTTAATATGAATTGCCTTCAGAAAAACCACGCTGAAAAGCCTTAATGGCTATCAACATGTGTCAGTTCTCTCTATTTTTTTAGGTAATAAGATGCAGTATACATTATGTAAGGAGAAATTCAAAAAGAAACTATGGAAATGTATAACAGCAACACTACTCATTTTTGTAATTCAACCGTACTGAGTTGCCCATTCAAAAGGGTTCCAAACATTTATAAAATTCAACATAAACATCTTATTGGAGAAATCAATTGATCATCAGTGCACCTTGTCAGCCTTGCATTAGTATTATTAGTTAACAGAGTATTGAATCTATGCCCTGTCCTCTACACATTTCTCACCTCACCTTATCACAGCAGTCAATTTTGCATTTTCTCAGTCTTAATCATGTTCTTTCAATTATTTAGATGCTTACGAATAAAATTTCAACAACCAAACAATTTCTCTCAACCTCTAGTCTATATTTGGCCTTTCTTTAGTGATTTTTCTTATATAATGAATCGGTATTTCAAATACCAGATAATTAATTGGTGAAGCTGGACAACTAGTTAGATAGTTTCAATTCCAAGACCAGTTACACTACTAAGAAAGCTAGTCAGTATGTCAAGTTTTAAAAACGACTAATGAACTTAAATAGTATATATCAGATTTCAATGCCCAAGTATTTGAGGCATGAAAACAGCACAACTTGCATGATAACTTTCATCAGCAATGATTGTCAGGAGTTCCCCCTTTGAAAACTATTTTCTACGTTGATTCTATCTCTCTATCCGTTTCTTCTATTTCTGATTCCAAACACCATCCAAGGGTAGTACCTAGTACTATTTTTTAGCACTATTACATCAAACTATAAAAATCCCCAAGTCTACACCAATCTAGTTGGACTTAAACACTCAGTTTCTTTTTGCCTCCACAAATAATGTTGATATAGTATTACTCCCCAACCCAATTCGAATCCAAGTTATTGCCATTTTGTCCAAACAAAACAATCATGTTATATTAAAGGCTGTTTTCTGTACAACAACTAGGATAATTGATGGTTTGTAGGTATTCATGTCCAACATGTTTTGAAAACCACATGCTCCACTTTTATGACTAGCAAAAAGCCACTAAATTAGCACAGCACAAAACAAGTTTATACAGAAGCATTGGATTTGGGGTAGAGTTAGTGATCTGTGATGACATCCAATATCCTATATTATTTCATTTTATTATTTGCAGAGATAAATTTGTCTGCACAATAAGGATCAGCATAACGTGGTGACCACTTAACATAATATGTAGGGTTATGAAGTGACACATTGATTTTCAATGAATTAATTCTGATTAAAAAAAATCGAAGGTAAAGTAATTTATGTTTGAACATGAGTTGAAAAATAATTTTAAGGCCAAGTATCATCCTTAAAAATCAAAAACTACAAATTCTATCTTCAACATTAAATAATTTCTAGAGTCCACCATTCAATTCTACTTGAAAATATCCAAACATGTCAAAATCAATTCTGCGGCTCAATCAATTTTAGCTCCTCCAAAAGTGGAACAAATACAAATCATACAGAGATAGTCGCAATGCAAATAAACAAACTGCTACGTCTAGGATCACGCTATATTTCAGCTAGAAATTCAGTAACCTAACATCTAATAATGTAATTAACATGTGAAATTCGAAGAGCTTACCACTCCGGTGGTGCTGAAAGATTTAACGGTGAGTTTCTGATCGGAGTTGTAATCCTTTGTCAAAAGATCTAAGAGCAGAAACAGATCAAAATGATTAGAGTCGATTCTGATTTCAGGTTCAAGAAAAGTGTTATCGAATCTATAACAGAGATTGTGAGAGATAGAGCGAGGAAGAATAGTTTCACCTTTGGCTAATTTGCCGATATCGGAGTAGAGACCTGGTCCTTTTCCCATCTTCGATTCTAGAGAGAGGATGTGTGTTAGAGAGAGAAAGAGAGAGATGTTGATGAACCTCACGAAACAGGGTGTGGCAAGGAAAATGGGAAATTTTAATTTTCGCAATTGTTTATATTCTAAATGCAATTTTTTTTTTTTTGAAATGTAGGATGGTTAGAAGCAGTTGTGTCCAAATCCTGCGAGAGTGGTGATCTGGATGTTTTTAGCCGTTGATTTTTTAAAAGAATGTGATGCGTGGGACCGTATGCCAGTGTTTAAATGCCATGGTCGTGATTCTACAAGTGTTGTCGAAATGTTAATTGCATTTTAAATGGTCGAATAGAGTAACTTATCTTAATTGCATTTTAAATGTTGTAATAGAATAACTTATCTTTTCATGCAATTATTGCATAGTAAATAGAAACCAAAATATCAAAATTGGTCTTTTAAGTCTACTTCAGATCTTAATTTTAAAAAAAATTTAAGGCATCCTTTAAATTTTAAAATGGTGTCATATTAGTCATCGTCGTCAATGGCCCTCAAACGTCCGTTTATGTATGCAGACGTGGCAGATGCATATTGGTTCGTCTTCTTCGTTAAGATAGTCAAAGTGTTCACCAGCCCCAAATTGCTTCACAAATTCAACCTAGGGCTAGAGCAATGGAAGTAGAGATTCAAGAATGAAATCAATTAGATCTTCGTCATTGTTGAAACAGAAAAACACATAAGATGGTTGTTCTTCGAAGGAAGGTTCAAATCTTTATATAAGCTCCGGTTGAAAACCCTTATGTCATTGTGGGGACCTGATCGTTCTTCGAAGGGCAACAACTGTTAAGAACTATGAAAAACAATTATGGGGTTGTCTTAATTATAAGGTATATTTCATGTAAATTTGATGTTTGTACTTTGGAAAACACATGTTGTTGCAACTATTTGATTTGTAGCCTATGAATTTTTCAAGGATCTATTCAAGCTGGGTGTAGTTACTTTGGTTGGTTTTATGAAGATGTTAGGGATGAGAAGGAGCATTTTTTTATGGATAGAATTGAAAAGCTATCAAAGGCAATTGCTGAAGGAAAAATGGTGAATGAAGAACTTGGGCAACAACTGATCAATCTTGAAAGTGAAATGAAGAAAATTATGAAGTGGAAAAAACTTTGGAATTTGATGTTGTTTATGATTATAATTGTACTAATTTTTAGAATGAATTAGAAAAACATTTTATGTGTATCAGTTTGTACCAGTTGAAATGAATAGACAAGTTTTAATTTTGTATCAGTTTGTACCAGTTGAAATGAATAGACAAATACTAATTTTTAGAATGAATTTGGTATTGCACTGTTGTATCAGTTGTTACAATTTTGTTGATGTGTTTTTGCATTGTTGTATTAGTTGTATCAGTTACTAATAACATTTCAGATAACATTTGTTCCATAATATGTTCCATAATTCAAAATGCCAAAATATGTTCCATAATTCAAAATATGATAACATTTGTTCCATAACTCATAACCAACGTGCGTAAGTCATAGCTTGTGACAGATTACATAAGTGATACCCAAAATACATGTCATAGATTGTGACAGATTACATAAGTCATAGCCAAAATACGCAAGTCATAGCTTGTGACAGATAACAGATAACAAAGTGAACATAACAAAATGCTAAAGGTTCAAACTTAAACTAACAAAGTGAACATAACAAAATGCCACAGACTTAAACTAAATTTTTCAAGTTGGTGTTGATATTTTAGTTGGCGTTGTTCTCTTTGTTGTTGGTCCAACAGCAGTCTTGGTTGCACTCAGTCTTGTTGTAGATCTTGGTGGTATAAAAGGCTTAGTTGTGTAAGTAGAGATTGCACCTAAGAGAAGGGATGAATTAGGCACTTTGAAATTTTTTTCGAGTTTTATCTTATGTTGAGTTTTCTTTCCTGAATTATTACTAATTTATAAAAGCGATAAAGTGCGGAAAGTAAACGACACAAGGATATATCCTGGTTCCCCTCACAGTCCGAGAGTACTCCAGTCCCCTTTCAACATGAAAGAGATTTTTAATATTATTGTGACCTATACAAGACTAATCCTAGTCTTTCTATCACTAACAAACCAAAGACAATCCTTTTAGAATTTTCACTAAGTTCAAATGAGAGCAATCCTCTCAAAATGAACCTCTTGCTTCCAACAATTCTGGACAGCAAGGATACAACAAATAACACAATTTTATATCCAACAATTATGGGAAAATAAGATGTGATACAACGAGAGTTATTGAATTTTTACAAGTATTTGATATGAAGATTTAAATGTACCAATTCTTAGATTGATCTTCTCTTTCAATAACAATAATTCACAAACACTAAAGTTTTAGATTGCTCAAGAATTTTCTGTTTTAGATGATGTGAAAGTATGCATAAAATTTCTTGAATGAAAGTTAAAAACTTGAAATGTGAATTTTTAGAATTTGAAAATTTTGAATGAAAGAGGTGATTTGTGATTTGAAATAATATGTATTTATATGCACATGACACCCTTATGAAACATGGTAATATCTTTAAAAAAAATATCATGAACAAATGCCAAGATGAAATGAAAAGGTTCCATGAAGAGTGGCATGAAGAGGTGTCATGAAAGATATTGATTTTCAATTTTGTTCAGGTGCAAATCGATTGCACGTGACCAACGAAACAATTTTTCAAAAACCTTCAGTATGCAATCGATTGCACAAACATGAAAATCGATTTGCATAGTGTAAAATAGTGAAAACTCAACAATTTTTTACGCAACAAGCAGGTGCAAATCGATTGCATCACTATGCAAATCAATTTCCATCAGTTAAAAAATGAAAAATTATTCTTTTAAAGATGTAATGATCATGAGAGAAGTATGCAATGATATTTGTTTTAATTGAGCATCTAAGACTTTAGTATTTGATAAGAATTGTCATTATACCTCCATAAAATGTCAATTGCTTGAATTCAAAGTCTTGAAAAACATGTTTTTATCTTGAATATCATTTTTTCCCTTCTTGTTACTTCTTGTCATTAAGAGATTTTTTTCTTCATCAAAACAATGTTCAACATAGAGAAACTTGATTTCACATTCTCCCCCTTTTTTATGATGACAAACAATCTTCTTTTATGCTTTATAATTTTTGAAAAATTTCTTCCTCTAAGTTGCATAACTCCCCCTTAACATATGAGTCTTAGAAGTATTTTACTTTGTTCATCTTGAAGGAGCATTTGTACCTTTAAAACTTAAAAGCAAGGAAATATACAAACATAAAATCTTTCTCCCCTTTTGACATTATAAAAAAGAATGGAAATATTGGTGAAAAATAATTTAAAAATGACGCAAGTTAAAAGAAACAACACAATCAAACATGTATATAGAGATGAAAGAAACAACACAATAGAATTTTGGTACCAAGTACCTTACTTAGAAAGCTTAATAATTCAAACAACATGGGACATGATTTAAAAGCAACATAAAAAAAACATAGAATCTACAAATGAAACATAACACATCAAGTTTGATCCATATCATTGTTGGTGTTGTTGTTGTTGTAGTAACTAAGACCTTGGTGTGGAAATTGATTTTGGATTGGAGTCATCATAGGAATAGGGGCAGCCGGGTTTTTTTGGGTCATAAGGTGGAATGTGGATATGAGAGTAAAGGTGTGAGAATTGTTGATTCATATCGGTCCTAAACTCATTGATTTGGTTGGTGGTGTTTACATAATTTTGAGAGATTTATGAATAGAAGTCCAATGATCAATCATGGTGGAGTTAAGATTAGAAAATTGAATGGTCATGTAGTGAAAGAGAGCTTATTGGGTTGGACCACTTGAACCATATGGAGGAGGGACTTCTTCACCACCTTCAACATCTTGCACATTGTCTTCATTTTCTATACTATCTTCACCAATATATGTGATAGATTGTGATTCTGAATCATAACGAACACACATCCTATTATCCATATTTTTTTATAGTTATCTTATGTGCATTGGTGTCCATCAAACTATACTCAAAACCATCCAACTCAATGTTATAGTGTTGCAATATCTGAGTTATAAACCATGCATATGGTAGAGGTTTTGACTTAGTGGTGTGGGCTAACATGTGATTCAAAATCAACCAAGACCAATTAACTTTGATGTCATTCTTAATGGCATACAATACTTGCATCTCAATTCCCGTAACATTACAATGATTTCCATTCCTCGGAAATAAAATATACGCAAAGAAATAATGAAGCAACTGATCATCAATGTAGAAAATGTCAGCCGACTACGACCCTCGTGACGGTTCTACCCCACCTAGAGATCTTACTTGTTTCTCATGAAATTTCGTTTCGTTCATCCTACCGATACTATAATAAAACTCACGCTTGTTATAGTTCTTCCATGTTTCATCCTCTCTATCATATAGAAGACTATCGGAATAAAGAACGTCTAAAATTTTCCCAAGGCGTTTGGTAGTCAACACAATCTTCTCACTCAAAATAGAGGTAGTAAATTTTCCATCATCAACATGCATATTTATAAAAACAACTTAACCAAGTCTGGATAATAGGGTCCAGAGGAAGCAATAACAGAGCCTAATTTTAGATAAACTAGAGTGTTTTGAAAATAAAAAACACTTATTAGGAAAAGTAGAGAGATCACCATATTTTGGTACTTGAACATGTTTCTTGTGAAAGAATTGCTCAAATCTTTCAACTTCCTCATTTGTTAGGTATTTGAGAATGAGAGGAGTGCCAGAGGATGAAGAGGTCATTCCTTTTCCCTTTTCTGCAGTTGTAGCCTTTCTTTTCATTCTTAAAGCCATTGATGAGGGTTAGTGAAATTTGGAGAAGATGAACTTAAAGAATGAAGTTTTTAAACTTTTTGAGTGGGGGATGAGACAAAAATGAAAATAGAGATGTGGAGAGGTTATAAATTTTGATTTTGAATAAGGAATAGATAATATTATGTGAGAATTTGGTGAGAAAGTTATTATGAGTGGTTAGGGGAATATAAGAGATTTGATTTTGGTCAAAAAGAGAATCCAACTAGGTTAGGTTAGGGGAATCTAATATGAAAAGTTGTTGCAAGAATTAATGAGAATGGTGTGTATGAAAATTGAATGGATCAAGACACGTAATAAAACACACCAAGTGAAAAAAAATAATGAAAATTACATTTTTATCAGGTGCAAATCGATTTGCACAAGAGTGCAATCAATTGCACCAAGAAGAAAACACGTAAAAAAATGCAAGCTACAGTAGGAAATCGATTTGCAACATGTTGCAATCGATTGTATTAGGAAAAAAAAGAAGAAAAAAATGCAAAAATTATAGTGAGCAATCGATTGTAGTGGTAATGCAATCGATTGTATTAGGGCCAAAAAGAAGAAAAAAATGCAAAAATTATAGTGAGCAATCGATTGTAGTGGTAGTGCAATCGATTGTTGTGAGGTCAGAATTGAAAAATGGCATTTGTTACAGTGAGCAATCGATTGTAGTAAGGGTGCAATCGATTGCTTCAAGTGAAAATTGCTCAAAAACATGGAAAAAAATGTATCATGGCATATTTCAAATATATTTTAATACATATCAAACAAAATAAACATATATAAGAAAGAGGTAGAAGCAGAAATGAAATAAAATAAGTTGCACAAAAATAAAGAATATAATGACATTTGTGCACCTTTGATGATGCATCTAATATATGATGGAAGATTTATGTGTCATTTTCGTCCAAAATTCCAAGTTCTCTCTGAATTTTGTAAAAGGGTTCTCGTGCTAAAGGTTTAGTAAATATATATGAAAAGTTAGTTATGTGTATCTACGAATGTAACTTTGACATCTCTTTGAAGCACGTGATCACAAAGAAAGTGATGTCAAATGTCAATGTGTTTTGTTCTTGAATGCATAACCAGGTTTTTTGTTATGTTGATCGCACTTGTATTATCACATCGTAGAGGAACACATCCAAGATTGAGTCCATAGTCACGTAGTTGTTGCTTGAGCCATAGAATCTAAGCACAACAACTTCCTGCTGCAATATATTCTGCTTCGTTCGTGCTAAGTGCGACACAAGCTTGTTTCTTGCAAGACCATGATACTAACGTATTCCATAGTATGTGACATGTACCATTTGTGCTCTTGAGATCAGTTTTGTAACCTGCATAATTTGAGTAAGAATAATCAACTAGACCACATATACTACCTTTTGGATACCATAGGCTGACATTTGTTGTTCCTTTTAGATACTTCATAATTCTTTTCACCGAGGTAAGATGTGATTCCTTTATATTTGCTTGAAGGTGGGCACATAAACAAACACTAAACATTATGTCAGAACGACTTGTTGTCAAATACAATAACGAACCAATCGTACCTCGATACTTTGTAATATCAACTGAAACACCTGATTCATCTTGGTCCATATAAGTTCCGGATACCATAGGTGTAGACATTGCTTTGCAACTGTCTATGTAGAATCTCTTCAACAACTATTTGTGATACTTGGATTGGTTGATGAAGATTCCATCCTTTAGTTACTTGATTTGTAATCCATGAAAATAATTCATCTTACCCATCATAGACATCTCGAATTCTCCTTACATCATCAATGAGAATTCTTCACAAAGTTCTTTGTTTATTGATCCGAGTATGATGTCATCAATATAGATTTGAACCAATAAAGTTTTGTCATTAATTCTCTTAATGAACAAGGTCTTATCAACTTTACCCTTTTCAAATCCTCTTTCACAAAAACGCTGCTAAGTCGATCATACCACGCTTTTGGTGCTTGCTTTAAGCCATAAAGAGCTTTCTTTAACTTGAAGACATGTGAAGGATTCTTGAAGTCTTCAAAGCCTGCGGGTTGTTTGACATAGACTTCTTCATAGATATAGTCGTTCAAGAATGCTCTCTTGACATCCATTTGGTATAATTGAAAATTTAATGAACATGCATAAGCAAGTAATAAACTGATATCTTCTAAACTTGCAACCGAAGCGAATGTTTCTTCAAAATCAATTTGTTCCTCTTGATTGTATCCTTGGGCCACCAATCTTGCTTTGTTTCAAACAATCATTCCATTCTAGTCAAGTTTGTTCTTAAACACACATTTGGTACCTATGATGTGTTTACCACTTGGCCTAGGAACAAGTTCTTAAACCTGATTCCTTTCTAATTGGTTTAACTCTTATTTCATAGAAATTATCCATTGATCATATCCTAAGGCTTCATCAACTTTGGAAGGTTCAATTTGTGATATAAACGCCATATTCAAGCATGCATCTTTGAGATTTAGTCTTGTTGAAACGCCTTGACTAAAAATTCTAGTATAACTAAGTAGCATCACTTGACATGAACATTTGCATGGTGTTTAGCCATCTTGCAGTTCATTATAAGAAGACTTAAAACTCGTGTAAAATTGTTCAAGAGCATTTTGGTTTTCTAGCCATGATTTTCCATATGTAGTTGTATAGTTCAACCTTTCACGAACATGTGTTACCAACATCGACACTAGTAATAATTGATCTTGTTTAACCAATTCATTGATACTACAGGCAATGGTGTTTGAGTCGAGCTTACGATGATTATGTGAAAGCAAGGTTGGTGTACATGTATGGTTTCTATTTAAAACTTTTATCTCCTAAATCTGAATATTTTAAAGAACGATCATTTGGATCTCCACTCACAACAAAACCAACCACAAACTTAAGCTTGTCGGATTTGACTGCCTTGTAGCTTAGAGTGCTAAGTATGTGGTTAATCTTACCGGATCAGAAAGGATCAGCATCCTACCACGCATCGTGAGCTTCTGTGGTCATCAGTGTTAGGCAAGAAGGGAGGTGTACCTGCAAGGTACTCCGATGCTAAAGTGAGAAACGGAGTAAGAGAGAACAAGTACAAAAAGAAGGTGTACATTTCAGAATACCTGACCCTCTGGTGAAAGAGGGTATTTATAGTGTACCCCTAGTGTTGGGCCAATGGTTACACTGCATTGGGATGGATTGCCAAGCCCAACACAAGTAACTGCCAGGTTCTACGTGGCATAGGGAAGACCAGCACGTGGTCTTCACACTGGTTAAACTGCCCCGTGGTCCTCGGAAGGTGGAAGACCGGTTCTTTAAGACACGAGTAATTTCCTGATGATGTGTTCCCACGTGGAGAATGTGGGGAAGAGGTGTGAGCTCTCCTCATGCTAGGCAGTGGTCTGCCCGACTGTAGAGAGTACTAAGTGTGCCCAACAGGGAGAAAGATTGAGCATTATTGGGTCTCCCCAATGTGATATTGGGTTGGACATGCCCGACTACGGGGCAGGTACTGGCCCAATCTAAAACAGGAGCCCATCAAGTCGTTTCTCATAAGTGGAGGAGTAATGAATTAAGTGTCAGGCCTACCATCAAGGATGATGGATGCAACCAGGTGCTGAGCTTCTCCATATCATAGATGCTCTCGGGAAGCCGTTCTCGTTTGTTGTGGCCATGAGCTATTTAGTGACAGCCACGTACGTTTCCGGGCAGGAGAGGAATCTGAACATGTGTGTGAGGTGTCTGGTGATGTCACGTGTCAGGGCAATTAATGCTTAGGGCGGCTAGGAGTAGGGGAACTCAAGTGCCTAGGGGTGCCTCGAGTCCCATGTTAGGATTATAAATAGGGGGTGAGTCCATTTCATTCGCACACTTTCCCTCTTCTGCTTAGAACTTCCCTTATTCTATTTTCACGCTCTCTCTTCGTTTTTGTTCGCCCGTCGTCCGCCGTCGTCTCGTCGCTCATCAACCACCATGTCCAAGTAAGTTTTTGGCTTCGTTATTTTAGTTTTGTGTATTTTTCGATGGTTTCTCCTATGAATCGATGAACTTACTGGGGAAACTATGGAGTTTCCAGCGAATATGTTGGAACTTCTTTAAATTTATGACGTTCCCGATGAAGGCCTCAGGGACCCGCGATGAATGTCTCGAGGACATAATATGAAGGCCTTGAGGACCTTATGAAGGTCTCGAGGACCTATGATAAAGGGCCCGAGAACGTTATATGAAGACCTCGCGGACCTGATGAAGGTCCTGAGGACCTAGGATGAAGGCCCCGAGGATGTTAGATGAAAGGCCTGAGGACCTTTGTTGAATGTCTCGGGGGTCATATCCTCGTTTTCTTGTTGGCGTGGTGAGGTGATACTCGCCTAGAAGGCTCCTCTGGTTGGGCGGGGTCTCGTAGTCAAAGAGAAACTTCTTCTAGATAAGCATCCTAGTTGGGTATTTTCGGTCGGGGAGGTCGTCTGGTGGCTTTGTGCCCTTTCTTCGTCCTTTCACTTAATTTGTGGTAGAAGGGTGGATTTGATCTGGAATGTCGAATTCACTATTTCCTATGCTTTTCAGGTAAATATGACTGTAAGAATTGAGGGGGTCATCGAGATTGATGACGAGCCCGATTTAACGGTTGTGCAGACCCGAGAGGTCCGAAAGCGGACTGCCAAGGATTGGGTCGGGAAGGAGTCCCTGAGCATCCCCTATCACTTTGTCTTGGACGAATCAGATGCTTACGCTACTGTTGAGGACTGTTGTAAGGGCTCCTTTATGAACTGGCGGGTGTACAAACCTCAGGAACACCATCAGATATGCTCGTGTTTCAAAAGGAAGAGGTTTTCCATGTATGAATTCACTTTCCAAAAATCGGGCTTGCGTCTGCCCTTTAGTGATCTCCAATGGGGGGTGTTCGACTGGATGCGCCTGGCGCCTTCGCAGCTCCATCCCAACGTGATCGCGTATGTGCTCATATGTCAGTACCTCAATATCGGGACCATATTACCTCTTTTCTTCCACATCTTCCATCTATAACAACAGACGGTCGAGGGCCGACATAGTTAGGTGTCCTTGAAGCAGCCAAGCAAACTGTTTCGGGCATACCTAGATTTTGTCAGTACTTTCAAAGATTGTTATTTCATTGTCAAGCCCACCACCACGTGGTCGTCGACTCGCTATATGACCTCGTGGTCAGGGAGGACAATGGCCAGCTGGAGGAGGTCTTACAATCGAAGTTTTCGTTGGAATGGACAAAGGAGTATTTCAAAAAAGGCACAAACAGTTACATAGTCAGGCCCAGCTCGTTGGATGCAAAGGACCGGTTGGGCTACTAGAAGCTGGTCGAGTTTGTCTCCGACTTCACCCCTGCAAAATGTGTGACTTCAGACGAGAACTTTACCCTCGACGCCCACGGGGAGGTTCTTCGGGAGCCCCAGTTGTTAAACATGAAGGCCCTCTTCGAGCATGCGTCCGACGAGGAATCCTTACGGTTCTTAGGTAGCGAGCACCCTCCCTTCACTCGGGTTCCATCTGTCGTTAGTTTATTGTTTGCTGACTTGCTTGTTTTTTCTTTTGCAGGTGAAATGTCGAGCTTGCAAGAACGTGTGAAGAAGCCGGAGGCCACCAAGGGTGGGAAGAAGGTTGGCAAGGGGCGAGTCGCCTAAGTTCAGAAGATGCCAGGCCCCGACCAGATACCTAGAGGCTCGTCTTCTTCCCCCTAATGCGGCCAATATCTGATGTCGCATGGGACCTCCAAAAGATAGAGCGTCGGTGATCTCGAGACTGTCGACCTCAAAGGGAGTATGTTCAGGGAGAAGTTTGTGCTTCCACCCTACTATCTGCAACATGATTTCTTCTGCGGGGCCAACTCCCCGACTGTGACTGTTCTTGAGTCCAAGGCCATCTTGGGTGTTGATCGGAAGGCGAGGAGGAAAGCCTTATTGGAGGATATGATTGCGATGATGTGAGTATTTGAAACAACACTGGTCTTCAAGGATGAGACTTGCCCCTCGACTGACCTGGCCAAGCTACATAATGACCTCGTAACTGTCGAGGCTGAGAGAAACAAGCTGGTGATTGACCTCGACGAGTGCAAGGAAAGGAATGCATCCCAGATCAAGCTCTACGGCGAGATGGAGAAGAAGGTGAAGGCTGCCGACAAGGAGAAGACAAAGCTTTTGGCGAGGATCACTGAGTTGGAGGCAGCTGCAAGGCCTGTTGAGGATGAGTCCGCCAAAGAGAAGCTCATGGCATCTCCGATTGACTTGGTGTAGAAGATCTGGGAGCTCGAGCTAGATTTCCTAGGGGCTCTCGAGGTAGGTTTTAATTGTGCTATGGAACAACTCCAGCTCGTGAACCCTGGCGTCCAGCTTGTCACTGAGGGGATAGGCTCTTATCACCAGATGGTTGAGGGTCAAGCCGTGGTGGGCGACCAACCTGAGGAGGGTGTAGCCGCTTAGCTCTATTTTCTTGTTTATCTTTTTTGGCATGCGTGCCTGTTTTGATGTAATTTTCTTTGGCCTACGTCTCATATTCTGTAACATTTGAACAATGGGCTATGCACGTATTTTGGAAATGTAGTATTTCACTTTTTATGTTGTGTGTGCCTTATTTTTCTTATTTTTCATGTATGTATGAAATAATGTTGTTGTTTTCTCGTCATCGGGGTTTTGATCGACATATATTGTAACTGGTCATGCAGGGAACAAGTAGGATGATCAGAGTTGGTACTCGATCGATAACGGAGCTAAGATCTGGGTCGAGGTCTTTGCTTCGCGATGTGAACTTCCCATCACGAGCTAGGCATTCTGCTTTACTGGTACGACAATGATGGAGCTCTATTAAGGGGTCCCCGTCGGATCAAGAATCTGCTCGTACACACAAAGGGAAGACTCTTGTCTTTTTGTTTTGAATTTAGGAGTCGCGCTTGTACCCTGTCGCGCCCTTATGGTTTCGATGTTAGTAGGTCGTGGGCAGTGTCTGACTGTATTATTGTTTGAGTTTTTTAGCATTCTATGGCGGAGCAAGTTCCTCCATGTGTAGGTTTTCGAGGTAATAAGCCTTGTTGCCTATTTTGTCTCGGACCCGGTACGGATCTTCCCAGTTTGCGGCGACATTTCCCTCACGTGAGTCCTTCTGATTCCTTCGTAGGACCATACTACCTACCTGGAACTCGTGCTTGATGAATTTGCTCTCATTCCACAAAGTTATCTTTTGTTTTAGCGAGGCTTCACAGAAGGACGCCCCCGACTGAATTTCCTCGACTAGGTCGAGATCCTCCCTTAGAGCCTCGTCGTTTGTTTCCTCATCGGGGGGAGATTCGATTATTCTGAAGGGCTCCCTTATTTCTACCAGAATCACCGCCTCGATCTTGTAGGTTAGTCGGAATGGGGTATCTCCTGTCGTCGAGTGTGGGTCATCCTGTAGGCCTAGAGCATGATGTGTAGCTCTTCGACCCACTTATTTTTAGCGTCTCCTAGTATTCCTTTCAGGCCATGCAAAATTACTCTGTTCGCGGCTTTGGCCTGCCCGTTCGTCTGCGGGTGCTTGACCGATGTGAAGTATTGCTTTGTGCTCAGCTTGGTAACGAAGTCCTGGAAGCTCTTGTCGGTGAATTGAGTCCCGTTTTCGGTGACAATTGCTTAGGGTATGCCGAACTAGGAAAGTATATTCCTTTTGTAGAAACAGAGTATGTTTTGGGCCGTGATTTTGGCTAAGAGTTTGGCCTCTATCTACTCAGTGAAGTAGTCTACGCCGACTATCAAATACTTTTTTTGGTATGACCCTATGGTAAAGGGCCCGAGGATGTCCATCCCCTACCAGGAAAACGGCCACGAGGATGAGAGCATTTTGAGCTCATTAGGTGGGGCCAGATGCATGTCCTCGTGTCGTTGGCATTTTTTGCACTTCTTGACGTGCTCTTTGGCGTCTTGCTGCATGGTAGACCAATAATATCCTACTCGTAAAGCCTTACGAGTGAATGATCACCCGCCGAGGTGTTGGGCGTTGATTCCTGGATCTCTTAAAGTATGCCCGGTACCTTGAACTCATCGACACACTTGAGGAGGGGAATGGAGAATCCCCTCTGGTATAACTTGTCCTCGATCAAGATGTATGAGCAAGCTCGATGCCTGACTATGCTGGCCTCCTTTGCACTTTCGACAGTCACCCCGTGCTGAGGTAGGTGTATACGAGGATCATCCAGCAATTGTTATTGCCGATAGCGTTAACCACGACTGTCGCTGTATCTTTCTCGATGCTCGTGCGAGAGAGAACCTCCTGGATTATGGACTTGTTTCCGCCCTTCTTCTTTGTGCTTGCTAGTTTCGACATGATGTCTGCCCTGGTGTTGTGTTCGCATGGAACATGTTGCACTTCTGCGGAATCAAAGCTCTTCATTTTTTCTTTCACCAACGCGAGGTATTTGGCAAGGTTGTCGTTCTTGGCTTGATATTCTCCCCGCACCTGGAAGGCCATGAGTTGGGAGTTAGTAAAGATATTTACCTCTTTCGTGCCAAGGTCTTTGGCCAAGCAGAGTCCTGTAAGGAATGCCTCGTATTCAGCCTGGTTGTTCGACGTCGGGAATTCTAAGGTGAGGGAGACTTCTATCAAGATAACTTCTTCATTTTCTAAGGTGATGCCCGCTCTACTTCACGTCGAGCTAGAGGCACCGTCAATGAAGATGGTATACTTGTATGCCCCAAGGGTCGGGGACTTCGTGAAGGTCATTTTCACGATGAAGTCGGCCAAAACTTGTGCCTTGAGGGCCTTTCTACTCTTGTATTAGACGTTGAATTCTGAGAGTTCGAGCGACCATCTGAGCATTTTGCCTGACATGTCTGGCCGCCCGAGTAGCTGTTTGATGGGATGGTCGGTTCTGACTATGATCGTGTGGGCTAGGAAGTAATGTCGCAACCTTCTGGCCGCATTGATGAGCGCCAGGGAGACCTATTCGATATGCTGGTACCTGAGCTTGGGACTTTGGAGGGCTTTGCACATGAAGTATATTAGCTTTTTCCCTTCAGGAGTCTCGAGAGTCAGCGCTGCGCTGACGGACTCAGTTGCGACGACAAGATATAAGTACAGGGTTTCCTCGACCTCAGGCCTCGACAGGACCGGTGGCTCTAAAAGAACTTATTTGAGGTGGAGAATGGCATGCTCGCACTCCTTAGCCCATTTGAATGTGGTCTCGTTGTGCAGAAGCTTGAGAATGGGAGGGCGTGTTGGGATGACTTGGCAATGAAACGGGATAGTGACGCGAGCATCCTATTTAGGAACTGGATGGTCTTCTTCGTATTCAGCGTTGCAAACTCGGAGAAAGCCCTGCATTTGTCTGGATTCGCTTCTATTCCTCGTTCTATTAAGTAGAAGCCAAAGAACTTGCTTGCCCGTACACCGAAGGTGCACTTCTCTAGATTGAACCTCATTCTGTATTTCCTTGTTGTCTCGAAGACCTTTCTGAGATGGGCGGTGTGGTAGATTTCTTCTCATGACTTCGTGACCATGTCGTCCATGTAAACCTCGAGCATGTCCCCGATCTCTCCTCGAAAGACTTTGTTCATCATCCTCTAGTAAGTCGCGCGTGCGTATTTCAAACCAAATGGCATTACGTTGTAGTAATAGTTTCCCAACTCGATCATGAAGGTCATGTGTTGTTTGTCGGCCTTCGCCATGGGGATTTAATTGTACCTCGAGTACGCGTCCATGAATGACAACAGTTTAAAACCTGCAGAATTGTCGACGAGTTTGTCGATGTTAGGTAACGGGTAAGCATCTTTGGGACATGCTCGGTTGAGATCAGTGTAATCAACGCACATTCTCAATTTTCCATTATGTTTTTTAACAAGTATAACATTGGATAGACAGGTTGTATACAGGGCTTCCGATATAAAATTTTCCTCTAGGAGGTCTTTTATAGCTTTTTCAACAGCCCCCACTTTCTCAGGAGACTTTCTACGCCTACGTTGAACTACGGCCCTATCGGTCGGGTATATGGTAAGTTGGTGGCAGGCTACATCAGGGTTGAGGCCAGGCATCTCCGCAGCGCTTCAGGCAAATAAGTCAACATTCTCCTTGAGGCAGGCTTTTAGTTGCTTCCTTGCCAGGTCAGGGAGTCTCGTTCCGATCTTCACGTTTCTTCTTGGGTCATCTCCAAAAGTGATGACTCGAAGTTTCCATCTAGAATGAGGCGCGTTGGGTAGGATGACTTCCCATTATCTGTTGGAGGTGTGTCTTCAGACTCTACGCTTTGCTCCTGCTTGCTGAGGAAGTGACTGTCGAGATCTACGAAGTTGATGCGGGGTAGTGGCCTCTGCTCTTCAGCCGGGCTGGCCTTCCGGTCGTCTTAGGGGTGATGTTGATCGAGTTAACCCCTTTGATTTCAGCCTCGAAAAATCTTGATCAGTGCATTTTGATGCACGTTCTTCCATATTTGTACTCAAGCATTTCTTTGATTTTATTTATTTATTTTTTTGTTTTAAGGTGTTTTTATATTTTATTTTATTTTTGCATTTAATTGTTTTTCGTATTTATTTTTCAGCTTTAGCAGCTTTCGCGAGAAAAATCATAACTGGAGTTCTAGGAGTCCGTTTGAGGCGTTCTAAAAATCGCCGGAAAGCTAAGAGAGAGAGCTACGACTTTCGTGTTGGAGTCGAAGTCAGATTCGGAGCCCAAAATTCCAGAATTTCGTTTCAAGTTACAGCATTAGAATTTTATTTTAGTTTTGGGCCTGGATTATATTTTCGACCCAGTTGGGTTATGACCCGAATTCTCTTTTGTCCCCTCTTTAGTCTAGGTCTGGCCGTACATCCTAGTATCCTATTCACTATTCACGAAAATATTGGTTGGAGCTTTGTATGAATTATGGAGAACTAATTCCTTCGGATTAATCTGCTGTAATCAGTTCCCGCCAACACTTTGAGGTTCTTTTAATTTCCAATAAAATCTATTTCCTTTCAATTCTTCTCTATGATATTTTGTTTGCTTAATTCGATTTATCTTAGGGATGATTGATTTATTTCGAGGATTGCATGTTCTTATACTTTAATCGCGGTCGCTTAATTCGCGTATGTTTCTCGTGTTTGCTTAATTCACGGTTACTATTTTATCTGTTTGCTTAATTCAGAAATTAGGAACGTGTATCGTATAATATATTAATTGCGCTTGTTGATTGTTATTATAATCGGAAAGGGGATAGAATCCGCTTAGGAATTGGGAATTATTAGGATCAATGATAAGTTGGGAAACGAAAACAGTAGATTAGCCGTTTCAACTCATTACTACAATCACTTTTTCTAATCACTTATTTTCGTTTATTTTATCTTAATCAAAACCCCCCATATTTCGTTACTGTATTTGATTATTCCTACAAGAATACTTGTGAGACGATATTCCGAGTCACTGTCGCTGTACTGCATTTTCCTAAAATTACTCATTATTGATCCGCGAGCGACCGCGGATTAAATCTCTTGGCTGCCTCGATGTCCCTGTGGAGGATGACGACTCGACCTTTGTTCGTGTAGTACTTCGTCTTCAAGTGCACTGTAGATGGCACTGCGGTGAGTTCAGCAAGGGTTGGCCTTCCTAGGACGCACTGGTACAAAGAGGGATATTCGATCACTAAGAAGCGGACCTTCACTTGCCTGGAGGTCTCCTCGGCTCCGAATGTGACGAGCAGCTCCATGTATCCCCAAGACTTTGTGGTGGTGTCGTTGAAGCCCTGTAGGTCAGAACCGATATATGGGGTCTGGTGGCTCTCGTCGAGCTGGAGGGTAGTAAATATATGGGTGTGCATTATGTCCACTGAGCTCCCTTGGTCGACTAAGATACGATGCACGTTAAAGTTCACCATCTGAGCCCTGATCAAGAGGGGAATGTTGGAGTTGGGTGTGCCCCCGAGTAGTTCCTCGAGGTAGAAGGTAATCAGGTTCGATTGACCTTTGAACTTGTTGAGGGTGACGCTCTGCTTTGAGATTTTGTCGATCAACTCCTCAAATTTCCTCTTGACCGACCCGACTGAGAGCTTGTTGGGCCCCTCGCCGAATATGACCATTACGATGGGGATGTGCTCCCATGAACAGCGACACGTCGGGTTTACCGGGGAGGAGAAAGTCTTTTGGTCGAGAGACACATAGGGCGACTTACAGTCTAGCTTCTTCAGAGGGTGGTGACACCTTCTCGACCCTATTGGCTTCGTGGGTCTCCTGTCGAGGAGCCTCGCCTCTCTGAGTGTACTGTTTCAAGTGCCCCTCCTTGATTAGGATCTCGATTGCATCCTTGAGGTGGATGCAATCTTTGTGACGTGTCCATGACTCCGGTGGAATCGATAGTACTTGATCTTGTCGACGTTGGGCTTATGGGGTGTCAGTTTCGAAAAACGGATACCACCTCTCTAAAATTTCGAGTTGATACACTCGGACATGATGGGCTTGCGGGAAGCTGTGAGTAGTGTGTACTCAGTGAACCGGCCTGCTGGCCCCCTTTGTTCTCGGGGTCGATCTTCTCTTCTTCTTTCCCTGCCTCGTCGGGGAACAGTGGTAACCTCATGCTTGGAGCTCTTATCATCCTTTTAATTCCGTGAATCGCGGGAGGAGTGGCTACCTCTATTTCCTTATACTGGATGTATGTCTTGGCCTTACGAAGGAGTGTGTTTAAGGTGTTGAGGCCTTTCAATGCCGGTTGCGTTGGTAAAATCGGTACGAGGTCGCAGTCCTCGCTTGATTAAAAATCTCTTCATGTCATTCGAAGTGGATACATGGACAGCTTCTCGGTTATACCTATTTATGTAATCCCGGAGAGATTCGTCTTTTCCCTGGATGATGGCTTTCAGTGATGCTTCCGTCTTTGGGTGGCGCCAGAAAGCAATTATGTACCTGGAGAATTACCTCTTCAGCTCCCCCAAATAGGTGATGAATTCGGGCGCGAAGTGCTTGTACCACTCCATAGCACCCTTCCTTAGGGTAGTGGGGAAAAGCCTGCACTTGATGGCTCCCCGGACGTTCCGATAGTCGAGCATCACATTGATGCTTTCGATGTGGTCGTCCGGGTCGGTCAAACCATCATATGCCGCCAAGGGCGGGGATTTTTCCATTCCGACGGGAAAGGGAGTCTCCTTGATGGCCCTGGACAATGGTGTGCACTGGTCGTCCTCGTCGCTCCTGACGGGTGATCGAGAAAGGGAAAGGTCACCCCGATTGTTTCTCTTACTCCGGGAAGGACTTCTTGGTCGGCTCTTTGGCTTCTCGATGCATCCGTCAACTTTATTCCTCTTATAAATAGGGAGTGTCGCTCCTTCCGGGGAGGGGATTAATCCCACTTCTGGGTGGCCACGGGCTGAGGCCGCTCCAAGTGAGGATGACACCTAATATGTCAGGGAGAAGGGCTACGAGAGTCATTGTGTCGTGTCCTCTACGGAGGAGGAAAGGGACTGCGAGAAATGGGGTGATGATGTCTCTGCGATGGAGAGCATGATTGTCGTTCCTTCTCGAGTATCCCTATCCGCTCATTCTGTTGGAATATCCTTAGATTCGTATGATTGATCGCGGCAAACAGGGCCACCATGGTCAGGTCCGTGTTGGTGGGCATAAGAATTGGTTGGAAGACAACTGAGTTGTCAAAGCGTTGGGCGGTGTTGAAGGATGCATAGTCCGAGGAGGGAGAGGCATTGTGCCTGACCCTGGAGTCTCCCTCTTTGACGTGAACGGTCACGTTGGGGTCATGGCTGTCACCGTTGGTGAACATAGTGAAGACGGTTTCTGGAGCGTTGTCGTTAATGCGTGGGCTGGCCATGATCAAACGGAGGTTAAAAACTACTTTGGTTCTTGAGCTTCTATGGGAGAAAGAACGGGGAAGCAAGGGTCCCCACAATCGGTGTCAATGATCTTATAAGATCAAAAAGGATCAGCAGCCTACCACGCGTCGTGAGCTCTTGTGTACACCGATGTTAGGAGAGAGGATGAGGTGTACCTGCAAGGTACTCCGATGCTAAAGTGAGAAACAGAGTAAGAGAGAGGATGTACAAAAAGAAGGTGTAAAATTCAGAATACATGGCCCTCTTGTGAAAAAGGGTTTTTATAGTGTGCACCCAGCGCTGGGCCAATGGTTACATTGCATTGGGCTGGATTGTTAGACCCAACATAAGTAACTGCCAGGGTCTACGTGGCATAAGAAAGACCAGCACGTGCTCTTCACCCTGGTCCAACTTCCCTATGATCCTCAGAAGGTGGAAAACCGGTTCTTTAGGACACGGGTAGTTGCCTGATGACGTGTTCCCGAGTGGGGAACACGTGGAGAATGTGGGGAAGACGCGTATGCTTTCCCCGTGCTAGGCAGTGTCCTGCCTGACTACAGAGAGTACTGAGCATGTCCGACAAGGAGGAGGATTGGGTCTTGCTAGGTCTCCCCAGTATGATATTAGGTTGGGCCTTCCCGACTGTGGGGCAGGTACTGGCCCAGTCCAGAACAATGGTATTGTTTAACTATATCGATTATGTTATCCTCTGTGTGAAGCTTTATTCCCGTAGTAAGGGATAATGTTAGAGGTTGTGGTTGTGAGGTGAAGTTGTTTAACACGTGACCATATTCATCACATTCATTAACACACCCCAAATTTAACTTGCACAAGTGTTGTGGTAGAGTGAACTCATGAATAGTAATTGTAAATGAAATGCCATCATCATCATCACAATTTTCACGAACAAAGTATTTAAAGACATCAACTTTGTTTTTGCTTGACTCGCCAAATTTTCATCATAAGATTCATAAGTTCATTATTTGGGGTATTCAGATGTAACGGTTCAGATGGTTGATAGCCTTAGGATGGATTGTATGGTTCAAATGTTTGAAAGTATTGAGAAAGATTTTATGGGTCATTTGAATAATAGTATTAGGAAGGATAATATTGGATGATATTGTTTAAATGATTGGAAGTCTTGATAAATATTGTATAGTTCACTTGGGTGGAAGTTTTGGGAAGGATAATATTGTTCACCTTGTTGGTTGTCTTGGTACAAGGAATGATGATAAAATTAATTGAAAACTTGTGTGTGGTTGAGGTCAAATGAGTGATAGTCTTGTGTTTGGTTTAAGTCAATTGTATGTTTGGGTGGTTATTTTGTGGATGTCGAGGCATGGTTATACTTTGACATCACTAAAATAAAATTCAAACAATTATATGTGTTTGGCGTATGAGTGAAAATAAATGAGATGAATGATTTATGTTTTGTTGAATTGATTGTAAGAACAAATCTAATCACATTTTATAACATTGTAGAGTGTTGGAAGAAGAGTGGAAAAAAAACAAATTTGACATCATTTGCTTATCCATGTGAAAAAATAAAAAAAAAATGCATTAAAATTAATCTAACAACATTTAAGCGTTCTTGCGTTAGAATAATCAATTAAGTAAAATAAGTTTGACTTTATAAAAAAATAGTGGAATAAAAGTAATTTGACGTTGTTCATTAGTTTTTTCTGTAAAAAAAATAGAAAAAGAAAATAATAGACTAATATGTGTGTGTGTGTGTGTGTGTGTGTGATATTTTTCACTTATAGACTAAAATAAAATAGATCTGATATATAGTTCATTAGTCCTTATGCAGAAAGGTAATAAAATCAAATGAATTTGGCTGTGTATTAGAAAAAATAATGTAGTAAAATAAATGTTACACTTTTTACTTTTCATTGTGTGAAAATTATGGTGGAGGAAAAAATTAAACATTATTATAGTGTTTTTTAATTTTATTTTTGTGAGATATTGGATTAAACTCTAGTTAGTATGTCGTCGTAATTTGCTAACGCGCTGTTGTCTAAGACCTACATGCTGTAGTCGAATTGTGTTCTAGTATGTAGTTGTCGAATTAAGCCTTGTGTTAAGGATCCAATTGCTTAAGTTAGCTTGTAATGAGTAATTGTTAAAAAGCCCATTAGTTTAGTATGTTAGGTTTTATTATAAATAGCATAGTAGTCTCTCATCTTAAGTGTGATGTGACAAAACCTAATTAGGGTGAGAGAGTTATTTGTTATTCTTATGTACTTGTAATATGTTTTATAGAGAAAGTAAAACAGTTATAACCAATCCTTGTTGTTCTCCTTATTTTTCTTTAACCCTAACCTTTGTGTGTTTCTTGATTATAAAGAAACCGAGTATATTTTGTTTTAAGACATCCTAATTCACAACAAATTAGTGCAGTGAGCATGGAAGAAAATGCCTTCAACAAAGTATGAGATTGAAAAGTTCACCAAAGTGAACGACTTTGGTCTGTGGTGCTTGAAGATGAAAGCCCTACTAATTTAGCAGGGTTGTTTGGAAGCGTTAATGGGAGAGGCAGTCGTGAACGATGCGTTAACGGAAAAAGAAAAGACGGCCATGACAGAGAAATTCCACAACGCAATATTGTCGAGCCTTGGTGATAAGGTTCTTCAACAAGTATCAAAGGATACTACGACATTGGGGTTATGGTTGAAACTTGAAAGTTTGTACATTATTAAATCTCTGGTGAATCGACTATACCTGAAGTAAGCTTTGTATTCATTCAAGATGAGTGAAGACAAAGTGTTGGCTGAGTAGTTGGATATGTTCAACAAGCTGATTCTTGATCTTGAAAATATCGATGTGAAGATCGATGATGAAGATCAAGCACTGTTGTTGTCGTGTGCTTTTCCCATAACACATGCTCACTTCAAAGAAACTCTCCTGTATAGAAGGGAGTCCCTGAGGTTTGAAGAAGTTCAATCAACCTTATATTCTAAAGACCTGAACAAACAAAAAGAGCAAAAACCTTTGATGGTGGACGAAGGTTTGGACGTTAAAGGAAATTTCTTGCAAAATGATGGTAAGTTCGACAAGAAGAAAGGTAAAAGTCAGCATAAGTCTTATAGTGGCGAAACATATGGTTTCGATGCTATCACTGTAAGAAGAAGGGTCATATAAGAAAGGTGTGCCCTGAACGCTTGAAAGATCATGAAGGTAAGGATAATGGCAATGCAACCATTATTCAAGATGACTTCGACTCATCTGATGTCCTTATGGTTTCAAGCAGTGACTCAAGAAAAGAGTGTATTATGGATTCAGGTTGCACTTGACACATGAGTCCAAACAGAGAATTATTCTAGGAGCTTTGTGATCAAGATGGTGGATCAGTGCTTCTGGAAAACAATAAAGCTTGCAAAATTGCAGGTATTGGATCTGTAAGATTAAACCTCCATGATAAGTCAATAAGGCTATTGACTGAAGTCAGGTATGTACCTGATTTGAAGAGAAATTTGATTTCTCTTGGTGAATTTGAATGGAAGGGATATGTTTTTCAAGGAGAGAAAAGTATCCTAAGAGTCATGAAGGGGTCGAAGGAAGTCTTGACAGGCGTGAAGAAACAATGCATGTATACCTTTGAGGCTGAAGTTGCAAGTGGTTCGACAAATGTTGCATCCATAAAACCGTTGTCGGAGACAGAAATTTGGCACATGAGATTGGGCCATGTTAGTGAAAGGGGACTGGTCAAATTGGGGAAACGAAATCTGCTTGGATGAGACAAAGTGGACAAGCTGAAATTTTGTGAACGTTATGTACTTGGAAAATCTTGCAGAGTGAAGTTCAATAAAGGCAAACAAAGAACTCATGGATTCCTTGATTACATCCATGCTGATCTTTGAGAGCCTGCAAGGTGTCCATTACATTCAAGAGCAAGGTATTTTCCATCCATATTCGATGACTATTCCAGAAAGTTATGTGTATTCATCCAGAAGACTAAGGATGAAACTTTTGAGAATTTCAAAGGTTGGAAGACTCTGGTCAAAAATCAGACTGGCAGAAAGGTCAAGAGGCTGAGAACCGATAATGGCCTTGAATTTTGCAATGAGGCGTTCGACAGTTATTGTGTTGCCTCAGGTATTGCAAGGCACAAAACTACTGCAGGGGCTCCATAACAAAATGGTTTAGCAGAACGGTTTAATCGAACTATTTTGGAAAGAGTTAGATGCATGTTGACTAGTGCTGGGTTAAAGAAGGTGTATTAGGCTGAAGGTGTTTCGATAGCAACATATCTGATAAACATACGTCCTTCGACTGTGTTAGATATGAAGACACCTGAAGAGATTTAGTCAGGACATCCACCTAGTCTCGACAAGCTGAGAATATTTTGTTGTGTGGCCTATGCTCACATTAGGCAAAACAAGGTCGAACTTAGAGCCCTAAAATGCATGTTCATAGGATACCTTGATAGAGTCAAAGCTTATAGGCTATGGTGCCTAGAGCCAGGTCACATGAGGTGTATCATCATCTGAGATGTAGTTTTCAATGAAACAGAGATGACTTTTAAGAAAACTGATGATGTTGACGAAGAGTTGGAATAGGGAGAGATTCCTAATAAGGTGGAACATGTTGATGTTGAATTACGTATCCCAAATGAAGTCGAAGAAGATGCAAAAGATGTTATCGAAGATGAGGAGACTGATAATGACTACCTGCTAGCAAGAGATAGGTTGAGGAGAGTTATCAAGCCACCTCAGAGTCTTGGGTATGCAAATCTTATAGCTTATGCCTTAATCTCTGCAAGTGAGGTTCTCAACGAATAACCTAGAGACTATAAAGAAGTTATTAGGAGTCAAAAGAAGACTGAATGGCTGAAGGCCATGGATGATGAGATGAAATCTCTTCATAATAACAACACTTGGGAACTGATCAAGAAACCTGTTGGAGTCAGGTTAGTCAGATGTAAATGAATTTTCAAAATTAAGGAAGGAATCGAAAGAGTGGCGTCGATAAGATACAAGGTAAGATTGGTCGTTAGGGGTTTCACTCAGAAAGAAGGTGTCGACTTCAATTATGTGTTCTCTCCTGTTGTGAAACACATATCCATTCGAATGTTGCTTGCCACGGTGGCACAATTTGACCTTGAACTGGAACAAATGGATATGAATACTGCATTCTTATATGGTGATCTAGATGAAACAGTCTTGATGAGGCAACCTGAAAGGTATGTTGAAAAGGGGAAGGAATATTACTTGTGCAAGTTGAAGAGATCCTTATATGGATTGAAACAAACTTCTCGACAGTGGAATAGGAGATTCGACAAGTTCATGACACGCATAAGTTTCATTAGAAGTCAGCTCGACCACTGTGTTTACTTCAGATTTCAACCTGGTAATTCATTTGTTATTTTGTTGCTTTATGTGGATGATATTCTAATAGCAAAAAACAATATCGAAGATGTAATGAGGGTGAAGGCTGAACTCAATAAGGAGTTCGACATGAAGGATCTGGGAGTTGCGTCTAAGATTCTTGGAATTGACATCTGAAGAGATAGAAAGCAGTCGAGGTTATGCGTATCTCTAGAGGCATACCTACATAAGATTCTTGAAAAAACTTGTTTGTCGAATTCAAAGCCTGTTGTGACTCTGACGAACCCTCAATTCAAGTTGAGCCAGTGTCCCAATAATGATGTCGAAAGAACTTATATGAATAGTATTCCATATGCTAATATAGTGGGTTCTTTGATGTATGTTATGGTATGTACTAGACTCGACATAGCATATGCAGTAAGTCTTATAAGCAGGTACATGACGAATAATGGAAAGGTTCATTGGCAAGCATTAAAGTGGATTCTAAGGTACATAAATGGGTCTCTAAACAGAGTCCTAATTAATGGTGGAGCCTTGGGTGAAGATTATAAAGCAGCAATCGAAGGATATGTCGACTCAGATTATGCAGGTTGTATGGAATCCATAAAATCTATTTCTAGATATGTGTTTACTATGTTTGGCACAACAATCAGTTGGAAAGCAACACTTCAGAAGGTTGTTGACTTATCAACCACTGAAGCGAAATATATCGCCCTAACTGAAGTTGTGAATGAAGCATTGTGGCTTGAAGATTTTGCAAAAGAGCTGAAACTTCAAGGTCGAGTTGTCACTGTTAAATGTGATAGTCAAAGTGCCATACACACGTCGAAGAACTCATCATATCATGAGTGAACGAAGCACATTGATGCGAGGCTGCATTTCGTCAGAGGGGTAATCAAGCGTGGAGAAGTCCAAGTGCTGAAGGTTTCAACAGATCATAATGTTGTTGATATGATCACCAAGAAGTTGCTCAGTTGCAAGTTTTTCCATTGTATGCAGTTAATAAAACTGCATGAAGAAATCTAGTTTGTTTCTTGATGGTAGAGTTAGATCCAAGGTGGAGATTTGTGAGATATTGGATTAAACTCAGTTAGCATGCCGTCGAAGTTTTCTCACATGTTATTGTCAAAGACCTACATGCTGTAGTCGAATTGTGTTCTAGTATATAATTCTCGAATTGAGCTTTTGCTAAGGATCCAATTGTTTAAGTTAGCTTGTAATGAACAATTGTTAAAAATACTCATTAGTTTAGTATGTTAGATTTTATTTTAAATAGCATACTAGTATCTCATCTTAAGTGTGGTGTGACAAAACCTAAGTAGGGTAAGAGAGTTATTTGTTATTCTTGAGTACTTATAATCTGTTTTATAGAGAAAGTAAAGAATAACAATTATAATCAATTTTTATTATTTTTTTTATTTTTTATTAATTATAACTTTTGTGTGTTTCTGGATTATAAAAAAACTGAGTATATTTTATTTTGAGGCATCTTAATTCACAACAATTTTAAATACTTAATTAATATTATAATTACTTTAATTAATACTATAATTAGAAAAGTATTTTTAAGCAAAGAAAAATAATAAAATATTAAAAGATGGTAGTCGTCTATATAATTAAAAGAGGGATTAGTTGTGTATAATCATTGCTAGAGGTAGATAATTATAAATAAAATATCAAAACTATTTTTAATTTTAAGAAAAATAATAAAATATTAAAGATGGTAGTTGGTGTGTTATAATTGAAAGAGGGAGTAAATGTGAATATAATCATTGCTAGAGGTATATAATTATTAAAAAGGAAAAAACAAAATGGCGCTATCGGTATCATACTTTGGTAAAGAAAAACACAAATCATATAAGAAAAGGAAAAGATAGAAAGTTTGTTTACCAATATTTTGAACAGGAAGCTTGTTTATAATTAAACCGTCAGTGAGTGCAAACGTCTCCACAAAAAAAAGAATGTAGGTCCGTCCGAGTCATTGGCGTTCTTCTTTCCGCGTTTCGTTCCTACTTTACGCGTTCTTCTCAAATTTACATCTAGGGACAAAAAGTGGAATGGATTCAATTCAAAACCAAAAAAAAAATGTTTTGTATGTTATTTTAACATAGTAACTATCTAAATCCCCATGCGAGTAAATTTATATGATATTTTTATTTTAAAATAAATAATAATTATATAAATTTAATTATATTAAAATATTAAAAAAATATGCGAAATAAAAAAAATTAATATTTAAAAATAATGATGTTATTTTTTAATAAGATAACTTTTAATTAAAATAAAATATATATCATGTTAGTGTAATAGTATTCTATGAAATATATAAAAATAGAAAGTATATTTGATATAATATAAAATATATTTATTAGTTAATGTAAATTTGCAGTTAATTATTTACTCGTAAAAATAAAAATAATTATATAAACTCAATTCTATTAAAATAATTAAAAAAAACTCGTGAGAAGAAGAATTTTTTTTTTTAATATTTTGAAATAATGATTTTGTCTTTTAAATTTAGGCAAATTATTGATTAAAATAAAATAAACATTGTGATAAAAATGATCTATGAGATACAAAATTTTTTGATACGATATGAAATATATTTAGATACATATGTAAAATTTAAAATAATTTACTTAATTGTAAAATGAAAATAATCATATAAGTATAATTGTATTAAATAATCATATAAAAAGAAAAAAAAACCTATAAGATGGTATAATGATTAATTAAAATAAAATAAATATTGTGCTAATAGTAATCCGTGAGATAAAATAATTTTTTAATTTTATTAAAATTAAAAAATAGATTATTAGTATTTATAGTAATAATAAATAAATAGAGATAAAAAATTAAAATGAATGCGAAAAAGTGTGAGAAAAAAAATATGAAATAAATTTGAAATTTGAATAAAAAAGAGAATGAGTGAATGCAATATTTAATTATGATTTAATTATAAAATGTTTGAAAATAAATAACATATGTCATACTCTTATAAGAGATGAAAAAATAAAAAATTAATATTATTTAATTATTTAAACAGTGTAAATAATTTAGAATAAAAGAGCCATTTATAAAATAAATATAATTAATTTTTAATAGATAGATAATTGATATTTATTACATATTAATAGAATTGACTGATACCTATGTAAATGCTCTCTTTAAACTTTAAACTTTATATAATCATTAAAAAGAAACTCAAAATATTCTGGATTATAGAAAAAACGTTAATCAATAAAAATTTAAAACATGTTCTTTTATAAACTAATCACAATTATCTTTTATAACCCCGCGTTATACTTTAAACTAAAGTTCCTAGACGCCGTTGAAAAGACTCCCCCACCCCACTACTACAAAGAGAACACAAATAACGCCGTTGACCCCTAAGACCCCAGAAACGGTAATAACTCATTAATTCCCCACAAGAATGTTAAGCTCTTTCCACGAAATCTTCAAACTTGGAGTCTAGTTTAACTCGCTGCTTCTTAGAACCTTTCCTTAACCCTCTCACTGCTTACAAATACAAACCATTTTTTCATCCTAAATCTTCCAAATATCCTTTCATCTCATCATATCACCTTAGGTTACATATATTCAAAACTCATCAAATCGAGAAAAAAATACAGTTAAGTTTGTTGTAGGAAGCCTTGGATTTGGCTATGGAGAACTATTTGCAAGAGAATTTCGGAGGAGTAAAGTCCAAAAACTCCTCGGAAGAAGCTCTCAGAAGATGGAGAGATGTATGCGGTTTCGTCAAGAATCCCAAAAGGCGGTTCCGTTTCACTGCAAATCTCTCCAAGAGAGAAGAAGCCGCCGTTATGCGTCGTACCTATCAGGTTTCTATTTTTCTTTTTTTTTTAATAACCTAATTTTTCTTATTATTATTCAACACATGTTGATTAGTATTGATTAGTAATTACAGTATTATATTTGAAGGATAGCCATTGGTTGCTTTTAATAGTAAACTTTTGTTAAAATAATATTTATTGCATATACTTGTGTCTGTATTATTTGGACTATTAGGCTGTATAGGAATCTTATGGGTCCACCTTAGACTCAGTTAGAAATTATTTGAAATTCAAACTTCAATGTTGATAAATTATTTGGACTATTTTGGAAGTAAAAATTCATTTTTCTCCTTGTTCCCGCTGCCGAGGCTGCCGAGATTGCGACTTAATCCGTGTTGGTTTGAAAAAACAATAGGGAAAACTATTTAGTTTTTTCTTGAAACTCACGCGGATTAGATCTTATTCTCAATTGTAGAAACATGGAGGAGAATGAACTTCTACTTCTGAGAAGTGCTTTGTTGTCGATCATAGTTAGAGTTTCGGGTGATTTTTTTTAAGTTCCGGTCAACCGTGTACTAGGCGATGACTAATGTTTGTGACTTCTAATTAAAAATTCAAATTTTAGCCAAAGATACCATTAAGACATGCTCTCCGCTTTGACATTACCCCGATCACACTCTTCATTTGATTTCACGGTTGTTAAGTTCAAGACTGTTGCTTATATCTTATTCTTACCAATTTCTGAATAAAAACACGAACTTACCCTTAAACTTAAGAATTTGTATATTCCAGATCTAGAGCATATCTAGTAGATTATTTGGCAATTTAAATGTTGCTACATTCCATAAATGACAAACATAAATGCATAAATTAGATAATCTAGAGTTTTGAGTTTGGTATTGTTGATGGGGTATGGATTGTAATTCAAACATTAAATGCATTTTACTAGCATGCAAGTTATAAAATGGAAAATTTTCAAAATAATTATGGAAACATCATAAGCTAGCTGACCAACATTTTGATTACATGCCTTCATAGTTTGATACTGGTTTAAGAAAAAGACTAACATTTTGATCTTGCTTTCGTTTTGTACACCCGCTTATGAATCTGATTCACTCACACTTATGTGCTTATTTACCGTATGAAAACTGTTTTTCTAAATAAAGGATTTGGGAATATTTATTAAGTACTATAAACACTCATTTCTCGGTTTTCTCTCCAATACATAGAATATGACATCTTCATGTTTTATTTCTCAAAAGACTTGTTCTCTCCTTACTGCAGGAGAAGCTGAGGGTTGCAGTTTTGGTTTCCAAAGCAGCATTTCAGTTTATCCAAGGTATGTTTCTTCAGCATTATTTTCATAGCTTACAAAAATTAGAGCCAATATATTTACTTCTGTTCTTATCCACAGGCGCGAAACCAAGTGATTACAAAGTGCCGGAGTATGTTAAAGATGCAGGATTTCAAATCTGTGGCGATGAATTGGGGTCTATTGTTGAAGGACATGATGTAAAGAAGTTGAAATATCATGGTAAGATTGATGGCATTGCAGAAAAGCTTTCTACGTCAACCACCGTAGGGATTAGCAATGAGACTGATTTACTGGATAAAAGACAACAGATATATGGAATCAATAAATTCACTGAAAGTCAAGCTAAAAGCTTCTGGATTTTTGTTTGGGAAGCACTTCAAGACATGACTCTCATGATACTTGGAGTGTGTGCTCTTGTGTCTCTGATTGTTGGCATTGCCACAGAAGGATGGCCCAAGGGAGCTCATGATGGTCTTGGAATTGTTGCAAGTATCTTACTGGTTGTGTTTGTGACTGCAACAAGTGATTATCGTCAATCATTGCAGTTCAAAGATTTGGACAAGGAGAAGAAGAAAATTTCCATTCAGGTCACTAGAAATGGATATAGGCAGAAAATGTCTATATATGAGTTACTTCCTGGCGATATCGTGCATCTTGCCATTGGTGACCAAGTCCCTGCTGATGGTCTATTTGTTTCCGGATTTTCTCTATTGATTGATGAATCAAGTTTAACAGGAGAGAGTGAACCTGTGGTGGTGAACTCCGAAAATCCATTTCTTCTTTCAGGAACCAAGGTCCAAGATGGATCATGCAAGATGTTGATTACCACAGTTGGAATGAGGACTCAATGGGGTAAGTTGATGGCTACTCTCAGTGAAGGTGGTGATGATGAAACCCCATTACAGGTGAAACTTAATGGAGTGGCAACCATTATTGGGAAAATAGGCCTATTCTTCGCAGTTGTCACGTTTGCAGTTCTTATGCAAGGACTTGTGAGCGCTAAACTCCAACAAGAAAGCTTTTGGAGCTGGAATGGGGATGATGCTTTGGAGATGTTGGAATACTTTGCGATCGCTGTTACAATTGTTGTTGTGGCTGTTCCAGAAGGACTTCCATTAGCTGTGACATTGAGCCTTGCATTTGCTATGAAAAAAATGATGAACGACAAAGCCCTTGTCCGAAATTTGGCAGCATGTGAAACCATGGGATCGGCCACAACAATATGTAGTGACAAAACTGGGACACTGACAACCAATCACATGACTGTTGTGAAAACGTGCATTTGTATGAAAAGCAAGGAAGTGAGCAACAAGACTTCTAGTTTGTGCTCTGAACTCCCAGAATCTTCTGTGAAACTGCTGCTACAGTCAATATTTAACAACACCGGAGGAGAGGTTGTGGTTAACAAACAAGGGAAACATGAGATTTTAGGGACTCCAACTGAGACTGCGATATTGGAATTTGGCTTGTCATTAGGTGGGGATTTTCAAGGAGAGAGACAAGCATGCAAGCTTGTTAAGGTTGAGCCATTCAACTCAACTAAGAAAAGAATGGGTGTAGTGGTGGAGCTCCCTAGTGGAGGTTTAAGAGCACACTGTAAAGGTGCTTCTGAAATAGTTCTTGCTGCTTGTGACAAAGTTCTCAATTCAAATGGCGATGTTGTCCCACTTGATGAAGAATCAATTAACCATCTTCAGACTACCATAAACCAGTTTGCCAATGAGGCACTTAGAACTTTATGCCTTGCCTATATGGAATTGGAAAACGGGTTCTCTTCCGAAGACACCATTCCTGTTACTGGATTCACTTGTATAGGAGTTGTTGGTATCAAAGATCCTGTTCGTCCTGGTGTTAAGGAGTCTGTAGCACTATGTCGTTCAGCTGGAATAACCGTAAGAATGGTTACAGGAGACAACATTAATACCGCAAAGGCTATAGCTAGGGAATGTGGGATTTTAACCGATGATGGCATAGCCATTGAAGGTCCAGAATTTAGAGAGAAGAGTTTGGAAGAGTTGCTTGTGCTGATTCCCAAAATTCAGGTTTTTTTTACCTTCTGCTATTGCCTACTTCTTGATTGCTTCATTATCAATCTATCTTTTAGCTAAAGATGATTATGGATGATACTTTAAGTAACATAAATGTTTACTTCCTTTTAGGTTATGGCTCGATCCTCGCCTTTAGACAAACATACATTGGTGAAACACCTGCGTACCACATTTGGGGAAGTTGTAGCTGTAACTGGTGATGGAACAAATGATGCTCCGGCTCTTCATGAAGCTGACATTGGACTTGCCATGGGGATTGCTGGAACTGAGGTGTGTGTCAAATATCTGATACCAAATTAAAGGAAAAGGGGCTGTACTACATTTTAGTCACTGATTAATTTTCTATTGCAACGATAATACCAGAGTCCTGCTAATTACATTATATGTGCAGGTTGCAAAAGAAAGTGCTGATGTCATCATTCTGGATGATAACTTCTCGACAATAGTAACTGTTGCTAAATGGGGACGTTCTGTTTACGTAAATATTCAGAAATTCGTACAGTTTCAGCTTACAGTTAATGTGGTTGCCTTAATAGTGAACTTTACATCAGCCTGCTTGACAGGTTAGAAAGTTAGATTAATATCTCTACTTTAAATTTGATTCCTTGTACTTCTTTATGATATAATATACATTTTTTCTCCAGGAACTGCTCCACTCACTGCTGTTCAACTTTTATGGGTGAACATGATAATGGACACATTGGGAGCACTTGCACTCGCAACTGAACCTCCAAATGATGATTTAATGAAGCGTTCACCTGTTGGAAGAAAAGGGAATTTCATCAGCAATGTCATGTGGAGGAATATCATGGGACAATCACTGTATCAGTTTATGGTGATATGGTTTCTTCAGTCCAAAGGAAAATCCATCTTTTCACTTGATGGCCCCAATTCAGATCTAGTCTTAAACACACTTATCTTCAACTCATTTGTCTTTTGTCAGGTACTTTTTCTGAAAAAGTTGAACAACTTGTTTAGGAATAATAATTATGACTGTTAAAAGCATATTTAACTGTCGTATAAATGTGGCTTATCAGTTTTGGATTGGTCTGGTTTTGCAGGTTTTCAATGAGATAAACTCACGTGAGATGGAGAAAATTAATGTTTTTAAGGGCATATTGGATAATTATGTCTTTGTGGGGGTCATCAGTGCTACAATTTTCTTTCAAATCATAATAGTGGAGTACTTGGGAACCTTTGCAAACACAACACCTCTCACTCTGGTACAATGGTTCTTTTGCTTATTTGTTGGGTTTATGGGAATGCCTATTGCTGCTCGCTTAAAGAAGATTCCTGTCTGAAGAAAGCAAGGAACAACTCCTAATCAAAATGCAATGAAGATTGTTAGACCTTAGATCGCACTCATTCGTGTATATTCACTAACTCATTTGGCATTGTTTGAGGCTGCCTTGGGTTAGAATCAGAATGGGGCAGCAAAGTAGAACTCTAGAGCCTTGCCGCAGTTATCCTTAGGCGACTGATGAATCACCATTTAACAATTTTATGAAAACCTAAACTTGTTGTAGATATTGACGACTCTTGTTGCCTAGAAACAACTCGAGTAAAAATAACTATTCTTCAATTTGTGGCAATTTGAATGGACGCATCGTGTTTGTTAATTTTATGTTATAATGATTCTGAATCAGTTCTTTTGGCTTTCATTCTTTAAATAGCAGTTACCTTAATCTCAACTAACCCAATTTGCATTTCTAGAATAATAAAGGAGACAGTAAAAATTCCAAACAAGTCATTCTTTGTAATCCCTTTTCAGCAATTATTGTAGAGGATAATTTTCTGTACAGTGGAAACTTCTAGTCAAGGGCATGAGGAAAAACTCTAGTAAGTTTCTGTACAGAAAAAAAAAAGATGGTGACATATTAGAAAATTAAATCGCGCTCGTGTTATATTTTGCAGCTGTATTGTAAAAGCATAGTATATACATCAGGTATCTAAAGGTCTTGGTAAATTGTACCGTCAAATTCCTACACAAATAGACATACAAAACAAAGTAAAAACTAATTCTAGACATCAGTCATGTCAACCTTTCTAGTTTCATATAGATGATAGTTCCAAAGAGGTTCAAGCAACTCCTTTGCATGCAATAATTTCTCCAATTCATCCTCGTTTCTATCTTCTTTCATTTGTTGCTCTATCTTATGATATATTTCTTGCAGAGAAGACAGCATCATGTCACCCCAATCCTTGTCATCGCTGTTAAACAACTTGGAACATACAAACTGCAAGAGTCCTAATGCCAGCTCAAAGTCTTTTCGTTCTAGCCCAACAAGTGAACAAACCAGGAAAACATTTCCAACTGCATCCATTATACTTCGGTTCTTTTTTAGTAATATAATCAGCATGGCCAGAAGTTTATTGAATGCTGGGCATTTATCTGTCTGAGAACTTTCAGCATCTTCTTCACCTTCATTCACTGCAGAGAGCACAGTTTTGGCTACGACCAAAGGCCATTTTGGAAAACAAAACTTCATTTGTTCAGATACAGTTGCATGTTCGGTTTCACAGTCAGTATCTTGTAGAACACTTAGAGACCCCAATGCCAAAATCACATCAGGTAGCCAAGGCCTTGCTGCTGAAACAAGACGTGACGCATATACAGAGCCTAAACATGATTCTATTGAAACAATTAAATCAAGTAAGTTATTGGCAAGATTAAAGGCTTTTGATGCTGTAATGGAGGATCCATCAGAACCGGCCAGAATCACATTGAGTATTTTGGCAGCATAGCTGAAAGAACTTTTTAGGCAAATTATAGTATTTTTTTTATCTTCTTCATGGAATTGAATTTTGTTATGAAAAAGATGGTCCAATGAAGACACTATATGTTGAATGCATTTTGATGTATACTTCAAAAATAACCCATGGTTATGAGGAGCAAAATACATTGCAGCAGTATCAGCAATGAACTTGAGAACGGCAGTAAGCATCTTCACCTTGCAAAGTACATATTGAGCTTCACTGTGTACAGATCCTATTTAAAAAGATTTAAACAATTAGTCACAAACATCGACTAGGTGTATATCCAGAGCTGATATACATAATTCGAAGCATCAAATAGTACTAGTAATGTTTTAATTAGAATTAAAAAAAAAAAAAAAAGAGCCAAACACGTGTTAAAACAAATGAAAACGGTTAGATCAATGATTCTATATAAAACCCTTATAGCGGGGAATAACAAAAGGGCCATGTTTCTTCATAAATGAAATGCCAAATAATGATTTGGAAATTCAATGGTCAAATATCATAAGAGAAGAAACCAGTAGATAATGCCCAAAATGCAAAATAGTACTAGAAATCTGTGAACATTAACAACCATATGTACCCAATTACCCATCTAACTATTTACTACATACAAAATCTTTTAAGAAAAAATTTAAAATTGACTGAAATGAAATCAATTGAAGCATTTGAACTGTGCTTGAGCTTTTTTCCAACTTCTGCAGTGTGCTTAGTTACATGTATTTGGTCAAAGCGGCGCAGTTCATTATCAGACCTAAAAGACATTATGACTATAATACATGAAATGAAATATGAATGTATTTTCTTACCTCTTGGGCAGCCAGCATTTGTCAGAGACACCCTTCGCCTATTTTCGGAATTTTGTTTTTTACCTGATGTTGATTTCAAGTTGGATGAACCCACATTGCGACTCCGTACAGAGTCATCCGATCCAAATAGTTTTTCTAAGCAGTCCAGCATGTGCTCAATTGTCAGACCCAATACAGTCTGATTAAACAAGTTTTTTTATCAGAAGATCAGCCAAGCAAGAACTAAAAATAAACTGGTTATTCTAAGATAATAATATCAATTCATCAATACAATGGAAGGACTTAAGTTAAATGAATGGGTGAGCTAGGTATGTAGGGTTACATTATCATAGCAATCATGCTGAAAACCTGAAAATTTCGAGGAAAAAACAATTTAATTTTTTCCTAGACCATTGAAATTTTTAGCCGATAACAAAAATCAACAAATACAACTGGGCAAGAGAAGATGCAAATAAAACCAAATTCCAGGAAAGAATATTTTAATCACTAAATCTACATGAAATTAAAAAAATTGCAAAAAGACTGTACTTGCCTCTGAAAGTAATGATGAAGAATCAATGTTACGTTTCTTCCTCTTTAAACCACCACTTTTTCCACTACTTCGGCCAACATTATCAACCGTCATTTGCAGAGCAAGGGCAACATATGCCAAAACAGGAGATACATCAATATATTCATACTTCCCACAATTCACAATGCTGATTTCAGATACCATCTTAAGTGAAAAAAATAACTTTTCTAAAGGTTGAGATTTAAAGATAGCTTTCCTGGTATCCTTATGCTGCAGCAAGTCTCTAACTTGCCATGCTACACCAACCGCTACAACATAATCATCTTCAAAAGATTGCTTTCGGTTAATTATCTTTGATTTAACTGAAAGTTTTCCAAATGATTTAGTTTTAACACTTGATTTAACTGAAAGTTTTCCAAATGATTTAGAACCAACACTGGGTGATGGCATGTCTGCACCAAATTTAACGTGACAGCGATTAGCAGCCTTATGCAGTAGGGTCGTTAAGGCTTCGAACATGTCATCAAAACCTCCCAAAGAAAGCAACAACTTATGTGCAGACCTAACTTTAGATTGGCGATCAACATCTTCCGGTAAACCACTGCAGTTTGTGACAACACTCATGCCCTCCTCTAGAAGTCCTTCAACATTATCTGGACAGACAGTGGAAAAAATGTTGAATAAAGATGATTGAGCTTGTTGAGTAGATGCCGCAGTTAGTAAACCTTTCACTTTCTCTACAGTAATGAACTCTTTGAGGACATTCTTATAGCATGGTTCAAAGGTTAAGTTTTCACAAAGGTAGCTAGCAGCAACAAGAAAGCCCTCTATCAGATCTGCATTCAGCTTATCTGGTGACAATACCAAACTCAGAAATACGTTTACAAGTTCTATAAGACGAGTTTTAGACGCTCCTTCCAAGATGGCATACTTGCAAAATATTGCACCAGCCAGTGGAGCCCTTTTTACAAGTGTAATGCAGCGATTACATGCCTCCTCAATGGGCACTACTGAGGGAAAGTACGAAGGTATAAGAAGTTTAGTTATCTTCTGAGCTACAGAAGGTTGATCACTAGCAAGCTCGGATAAAAGCAAATTGAGATCCACCACCTGCAGGGCATACATAATAATGGGCAGCCAACCAGTGACAATTGATGATATTTGCAAATAAATTAGTCACAGAGATTTCTAAAATAATTGAGTTTAAGAATATGTACCTTATTAAACTGATAATTTGGGACATCCTTTAGATGGAGCAAGAGGTCTGCCATAGCTACTTGTACTGTGAGCACATTATCCTGGATTAAGTGCCCGAGTCTTGGACAGAGCACTTTAAGTACTTCATGCGAGTGGGGATTCTCAAGCAAATAAATGATGCCATTCAACGTAGAAAGCCTTACCTCGCTGCATACATCATGAGACATGTCACCAATTATTTTTGAAAGCATCTTCGTAATAATTGGCGACGGAATAACTTCCCAAAATAGCTGAAGGACACGACAAGAACCCTCAACGGCAATTGTTCTAATTTCCGGACAATCGTCGACAAGCAACCTTTCTAACAAAAAGAACTGTTTATCAATCAATGTATCCTTATCCCCTTTTGGGGCATCAGGATCTTCAAGGGGGAATACATCCAATAGCAGGTGCAAAGCATTTTGACGAACATTTGAGTTTGCAGCCTATATTGATAAGAAGGCAAAGTAAAAATGTTGAACATAGAAAGAAAAATCACAAGCTACTTTAAATATTATAATTCATACACATAACTGATTATAATTTACGAAGTTGCTAATCCAAATTCCAAAAAACAACTGATTATAGGATTGTATACCAACCAGCCCTCAAAAGTCATATGCGGGTTTTTTCATCTGCACAAACCAGTGGCCATATACAAATTACAACTTACAATAGAAGAATATGAATGCATGCACAGCACCTACAAGAATTTTAAAGCATAGAAACAAAGCATCTACAAAGAGTTGTGAAACTCATAAGCTTACAAAACAACACCAGTGTAAATAATCACTCTGATGAACATTCAAGGACCAATTAAAAGATGCACAAACATTCTAGCACCGGCATAATACAAATCTTTATACCAAAAGTTTAACAAACCAACATTCAAACACTATAAAATGTAGGCTGGAAAGAGTTGATTTTGACAAGGCAATTTACCTGTAGAGATCTAAATATGACAGGCTCGGCAAGTCGATAGAGTAGTTTCTCAACCCCGTCAACGGTCCTCTGGTTGATAAAACCTCCCAAAACCCTCCTAATATACGAAGCAAAAGAACCAGAACTTGCATGAATGGAACCCTCAACCAAACCCTGCAAGAATCCATTCTCAATTTCACTCCTTGAATCTTCCGGGGCAGCTTTCCATGCTCGAAACAATATATCCCCATAAGCCTCCAACATGGACTTCCTTCCAAACGGAATCTGCGAACGAATCATCGCCAACAGTTCCTTCCTAAGTTGATCACTCAGCCCAAAGAGAAACGACAGAAACTTCCTTCCATCTTCTGTTTTCAAAAACAAAGGAGAAATCACACTCCGATTCAGCAACAGCTTCAAATCCTCAATGCTATCATCTTCAAAATCAAACAGAGAAAACGCTTCACGAAGCATGTAAACCCTGTGCACATCCACTTTCTTCTTTAAAGTCAACGTCCTCGAGATAAGAAAAGGAAGTGTCTGAGAAATCAACGACTCCCGACCTACTAAATTCTCCTTCCACCATTCTTCACAGAGCGTCTCGATCCCCGAAGACAAAACAGAATCCGCTTCCAACACGATTAAATTATCATGCAAAGCTTGAACTCCGGGAAGCAAACAGGAGGGGTCGAAAATTTTCTTAGGGTGCGAAACGCATAGAGACAAAACGTGAGTGAGAATTTGAAGACGTTTGAGGAGTCTGTCCTTTTTATCGGGTCGGGGTTTTTGTTCAGTGTCGGCGTTGGGTTTGCGGGAAGAGCGGCGGAGCGCTGTGGCGAGAGGGGTTTGAGGGTTGTCGGAGTTGGATTGTAGAAGGTTCTGGAAGGATTGAATGGTGGAGGTGATGGCGTTGCAGAGAGAGGGAGGGAGAGAAAAAATGAGGTTGGAGGAGGGTTTAATGTTATGGATTAGGGTTTTGAGAGAGGGTTTTGAAGATTTTAGGGTTTGGGTTATGGCTAAGGAGATGAATTCTTGAGGTGAAGAGTGAAGAGATGAACGAAGCTTCTTCTCCATTGCACTTTTCTGCTTCTGCTCCAAACGTGATTCTCAGTTACCTGCGCTGCAGATTTTCAAAATCTATGGACAGTGTTGAGCTGCGATTTTTGAGAGGGAAAAACCAATTTTCAAATTCATATTTCATGTAAAAGAAAGAGTTCAAATTTTGTATCGCTCATATTCAAAATATTGATGTAATAAACTAATGATTATGTGGTGACAATAAAAATATATGTTACTTCATACTTAGATCTCAAATATAAACAACATGAAAAATTTTAATGATCTTAAATATAAATAAAATTCATCTATAACTATTATATTCAATGACATTATTATAAATATTTTTATTTTTTTTACATTTTTATGTTTGTAATTATTTATCGAGCAAAAAATAAGAATAAAATTAAAGAGTGTAAAAATTAAATTCATTGAGACATTTTTTATAGAGTATTTTTTTAATAAAAGTTCTTTTAGATATGAGGCCGGAAGAACTATTAAATATTTTAAATTAAATAGATAGTATTATCTTTATTTAGAGATGACAACAAAATTCATATTTAAAGCTACTTGTGAGTAAAATCTATTACCAACATAAATTAGATAGTATAATGGATATCTACTAATAAAATAAACGGATATTTAACTACTTATTTTTTTACGGGCATAAATATAAATTTGATGATACATGTACCCATGAATATTTGTATTCATTAATAACTAACAAAATTATTTAAATATTAATTTGTTTGATCTAAAATTGTTATTATTATGTTAAATATCAAATTATTATTATTATTATTATTATTATTATTATTATTATTATTATTATTATTATTATTATTATTATTATTATGTTGAATATAGTATAATTATTTGATACAAGAAGAAATAAAATGAATGTGATTTATTTTTGTTATTATATTATGTGTTAAATATTTGTGGGTATCTCTAAATTCACGGATACTCGTCTAGTGAATACCCACACGAATATGAGGCTGATACATATATCATATTTACTAAATAAGACGGGGTAACAGAAGACTGTACTCGCTCTCATGGGTATCTATTGTCATCCATATCTTTGCTATAAGTGATGACTTAAGGGTGTGGGTAAGAATATAACATATTATCAAGCTTACCCCTATTACATTTGTTCTGTTGCAGAATCATAAATGGTGATTATTGCATAAACTACGACGGGACGGAGCTTCTGATGCACTACGTTGATGTGACAATATGGATCAAAGGTTGTGATCATGATGCTTTTTAAATTAGAGTTATCGGTGTTGATATGACGTCATTGACGATGATGTTATCTCAAATACAGTGAACCTAAAGGGGGCACCTGCATGGTTAGCACTTCGACGCCCGAGGCAGTTTATCTTCAAGATATTGGAAGTGAAAGTGATATTAGAGATTGTGTATCTTAGAACCCTTTACGAAGTTATTTATACCTTGGGCCTGGAAGAGTAGGTTAGGTGACGGGCCTCGTGCTATTGGGCCTCTGAGCGACATTAAGCAGTAGGTCCTGAGTATTTGGCCAACAAGTAATAGTTTCCCCAAGACTTGTCAGACATGTTTCATATCGAATGAGTCTTTCAATAATAGTGGTAAGTCTCAAAGGAATTTTTTCTAGGCAGCGACTTGTATGCGCCACTTTAGTTTTACCAAAGTGTGATGTGAATGCGAGCATTAATTGTAGTCTCATTATTAAAATGTTACGTCATTTTTTCTTTGACGTGTGATTTGAAAAGGTATGGGGTTATGTGAGTCATTTTTCAGTGTACTTGAGTACACTTGAGTTTAGTTGTCTTCTATAGATGAAATCTGACTGTCGATTTGTCCTCATTTCCTACTTTTGATTTGATCCATTTGTTTACCTTTGCATATATAGAGATAGAGAGAGAACATGGAGGAACTTTTTAGCCTTATTGAAGACTGAGTTTCTCATGTCTCTTTCAGTTTTTCCCTCTTCTTTGAGAGCATTTACTTCCTAAAGTAACTGTTGTTGCACGTTCATAGTTTTAAAGCATTAAAGCTTTGATTTTCAGCTTCCTTTCTCATTTAAACGCCTTTGTCTTCCTATTTCAAGGTACCTTTTCTTCTCCACGTTTTTTACTCAAGTTTTTATCACATATTTATTACGATGAGTGGTAACCCTATTATCATCTGGAGTGACTCAGAGGGTAGTGTTTCTTCATATTCAAAAAAAGGAATGGGGTACAGTCGCATTCATCCCCCTATATTAGTGGGGTTTTAAATCAGGAATCATTTTTGAGTGATGATTCAAAGATGGGAGAGTTATATGGATAATCTTTAACAAATGAAGCTCTCTAGTGAATACTTTAGAATATTCGTTCCTTGTGAAATTCGATGGGGTGAAAACCTTATCAGGATATTGACGCCTCATTCTGTCTTGAACGAGGCAGAAATAGAGGTTGTCCGTCAAAGGAGAGAATGTGTTGGTCTCTTTGTTTAAACATAATGGGAGTCAATTGGTCATGACCCTAGCTAAGCAGAGATCTCTCGTCACTTGGAGTGTGAATGGCACAATGATGTTGTGTCTTAGGTCAATCCCAATGATCATCATAAGGTTGACGTATTTGCCCGTATGGGTCTTGGATTCATATAGTCGACCAATGCGAGTAGATATCATTTGGTGGCCACTGAAATAATTGGGACTCATTCGGTCCTAAACACTATTGAATTCATAACTCAGGCCAACATCATGATAAGTGGTACTCCAGATTGGGCTATTTTGTCGGTAAGTCTGGGTGAGAGGGTGTGCAACTCTTTTAAGGGTTGTGCGGTTCCCTTGTACGAGTGTCTCTTCACCAGGATAGGGATACGTCTACCTTTCTTTGAATTTGATATGGTCATAATAAACCATTTGAAAGTTTCCCCCTCGCAGCTTCATCATGGAGCCTGGGCCTTCATGCTAATGTTTCAGCTTTATGCCGAGTACAAGTCTTGGAAACCTTAGTTATGGCTCTTTTTCGACCTCTTTTTTGTGGCTCGTACTTCATGTAATGATGTTTGGGATAATGATTAGTCGTCTTTCATCTCCAAGTACCTAAGTTAGAATATTTTACTTATGAATGAAGGAACTATCTAAATTTTTTAGTGAAGATGAGAAAAATACATAAGAAGGGGGATTGAATTGTGTTATCCGTTTTTTGTTTTGCTCCTAAACAGAGTTCATATTCTGATTATAAGTTGCAGCATAATAATAACAAAACCAAACAAATAATAACATAACACGCAAAGATTTATCATGTTCCTCCCAAACTGAGAGTAGTTCAGTCCCCTTGCAGCACAAAAGATTTTTCACTACAGTCAAATCATGATTACAATTGCTTATGCCTTCGGCATAAGACTTTTTTGCTCAGACCCTTAGCCCGAAACTTCCTGCTTAAACCCCTCAGGTTCAAGACTTGCTGCTTAAACCCTCAGCCCAAGACTTCCTGCTTAGATTCCACAAATCCAAGACTTCATGCTTAAACCCCTCAGGTTCAAGACTTTTGCTCAGACCCACAGTCCAACCCTTTACTGCTCAAATCCCACAGATTCAAGACTTATGCTCAAACCCCTCAAGTTCAAGACTTATCCTCAGACCCACAGTCCAAGACTTTCTTGCTCAAATCCCACGTATTTAAGACTTCTGCTTAGACCTATAGTCCAAGACTTCCTGGCTTAATCAACAATTGATCAATACTTTAATGCTTTAGCATATAGCAGGAGACTTACTTGGCTTAAACTCAAAACAAGAGACTTTGATGCTCAAGCACATAACAAGAGATTTTATCTAAACTACTAAACAACTTGTTTAGAAGAATAGAGAACAAGGTGAACTTGATACATTATCAGAGGTACAGGGTAAATAACCATAACAAATATCACATCACTTAAGATTTCTAAGATATTTAATGTTTAAGAAATCTTAAAGCTTTGTACAATTTACAACATATAACAAAAATTATGCATACTCGATTGTGTTGTCATTGTTGATCTTGTTATTCTTCCATTCTGATAGAAGTGTGAGACGCTTCTTTCTTATTGGATCTCCTTTTTTTCCTTCTTCCTTGTTGATTCTAGATTGAATCTTCAGCTACTTATATAGCAGTTGCAGAATGATAATTGTTGGAAGCGATGACTTGTACAAGTGTCTTTGTTACTCTATAGTACAAAAGATGTTGAAGATATATACACCAAAAAATCTTTATCCATTGTGTAAATCTTTTAACCATAATGTATTCCTTGTGATCTTGTACTATAGATCTGTAGATCCGTGAGAGTAGATATCCAGAAATCATGTCAACTCTTCTTGAGCCATGTGAATACAAACTCCAACTGACAAACTGATTTGACATTATAGCTTGCTTTATGCAATACGAATAACTTAGCTTAGTCCTTGGTTCTGAATGATCACCAGAATCAAATACATTCACTAAGTGTAGAGATAATATATTGCTCTTCTGATGTTGATAGCTTCAGCCTCATAGTCTACACAAACCTATATCACCAGACTTCGCTTTGCTTCTCTCAAGTGCATTCTTCTGTTATATTCTGAATAGTTTCTTTTTAAGCTTTAGAACCTACAAACTTAGAACACACATTTGATAACACCATTGTTTTTTCAATACTTTGTTATCATAAAAAACCAAATGATATATGTCATTAACAAATCTTGTTCTAACAATCTCCCCCTTTTTTGATGATGACAAACATAAGTATTTAAAGAACAATGCTAGAGTATTTTAATATTCTTGGTAACCTCAGCGTCTGAGGTTTGTAAGCTTCCCATGAGTCTAATAGTTAAAGGTTGAGGTTTGTAAGCTCTCCCTTAGTTCTATATTCAATAAAACTAAAATAAATCAATGTTGGGCTATTTTAATTTTCTTAGCAACATCAGAGCCTAAGGGTTTGTAAGCTCCCTATGAGTCTAATAGTCCAAAGGTTGAGATTTGTAAGCTCCCCCTAAGTTCTATATACAAGAAAACTAAAATATATCTCTCGGGAAAAACAAATAATCGAAATAACATAAATAACAGAATTTTAAAAATAATTAAAATAAACATCATTTAAAAACGGAATGGATTCATATTCGTATTAAATACTTCTATATCTTTCTCCCCCTTTTGTCACATCAAAAAGAAAAAAATCGAAAAAAAATACTTTCATAAATGTAAAGCAGATCATCATTACGTGATTGGTTCCCAAGAAAGAGAAAACGATTCAAGTAATACAGAGCATTAAAAGTTTGTACGATGCATCTTTAATAATTATTGGTTGTAACACTTCCAAAGATTAAGAAAAGGATTTTATTCCATCATTTGGGTTACCCGGACTCCATTATAAAAGCACCCAAAGCATAAGTCATTTTCATCAAACATTCTTCAAAGCAACATGGAAGTAACATCTGAAAATACCAACATCTCAACCATAACTGAGATTTCAGAGGATGCTACAATTCTAGAGATGCAAGGTCCATAGAAACCAGCAGGTTCTGAAACATCTGAAACTGGTTCTTCGTCCTCAATACTGAGATCTTCTAAGGCAGGTTCATCATCATCTATAATGATACTTTCTGAAGCAGGTTCATTATCAACTGCTCTGAGGCCTAAGTAGAAATCAACGAAGAAAAAGAAGAAGAAGTCTAGAGACAGGATGACATTTCAGATTATTATCTCTAACTGTGAAGATTAGGATGAGCCAAACTACACATGGGAAAATTATATGAGTCTTAGGGCTTTAGAAGAGTTAAATTGATGTAATCTAAATATCTTCATCTTATTTTGTAATCTCCCTTTTTAATCAATGGAAAAATATTTTGTTTTAACCATTATTAAATTTGCATGCGTAGGATTTTTATTTTTCCTGTTTATTTTATTTTCTGACATATACATAAACGAAGTAAAAAAATAAGAACAAATGAAATAATAAAACCAATGAATAGATGTTAAGTTGTTTTAAGAAAATCTTTATTAGGACTACATACTATAAATCATTTCCCAGGAGTCATACGTTAAAAGATTGACTTGACTAATCAATATTGAAACTCTAAACACTCAAGGTAACTGATGAATAGACTCTGTAAAACATTCATCAAACTATCTTTCTGAATCACTTAATATTTAGAACACCAAAAATGTATAAGCAGAAGCAAATATGGGTTCTAGAAAGAGATTTTAGAAAGGCAACAATATTGAAACCAACAATTCAAGCAAACGAGAATGATGTAGCCACTGAAGCATCTTCAAGCAAGCAGATTTCTTCAGAGGCGTATACATATACAACAACCTTTATTTAGACACAAAGAAGAAAAATAAATTTTAGGTCAAAACGCATAAATCTTATGAGGAAGGAGGTTGTTGAGTTTGCAAAGGAAGATTGGGAGGATTATTTAAATAGTCTAGATATGTTAGATGAGCCTAGGGGGTTCCTTAGAACAAATCCGAATGTCTAGAAAGTTTTTGGTAATATGTAATGATAACCAATCTTTCAATGAGTATGTTATAAGTTTTTTTGAGTTTCAATCCTAGTTTTTTATTCTCCAAACAACATAAGAAATGCACATATAATAGTTAAGACACACAAGAACATGAACAGATTTTTAATAACAAGATTGCTCAATACATGATGTTTAACAATTATAAGGCATATATTTGCAGAAATCCAACATCAGAATCTCTCATATATAACTTCAAGCTTTTCTCTTCAGATTTTAGAAGAATCATCCTCTGATCTTATGACGACTCTTTGTTGGATCAATAGCTCAGAAAGAACTCGTTGATAAGGAATGAAGAATGTATTTCCCTTATGAAAGGATGAAAGAGTCTTCTTTAGATAGCCAAACATAATTTGAGGAAGATCAATCTGCAAGTCTGAATTGAGAAGAAGTAGTAAACCTTTTTTAATAGAGTCCATAGTGTATAAATCCTTGTCCTTAGGTAGCAAGTTTGAGTTTAGAATCTGATTCCAAATAATTGCATTAGGACGAAGATTTGAGACTAGAGAAAGGGTTGATGGATATACAAAAGTACGCCATGTAGGAAGATAGTATTCCCAAACAAGAGTACCTTGGATTTCTCCAATCTCCTCACAGTTGATTACATTAGCAATCGTCTTAGAGGTTACTGTTATAGGAACACCAGAAACCTTGGAAAGAATAACATACTCAAAATTTAGCTCGACAATGGAAGCATTAACCCAAAATTATTTGACAAGATTTGGATAAGTAAAACCATAGAGCATATCAAAGTATCCATTCCAGCCTTGTTCAAAAACAATCTTCCAGAAGTTAAAACCTAGCTTAAGTAGCTTTAAAAATCCACAAACTTTTCATTGATGTCAACTAGTTGATTTAATGAAGAATTGACTAGATAATTCATCTCAGGTTTGGTTTAATTAACACATAAAAGAGAAACAAATAAAAAAGAAGATCTGAACAAGATTCTGATTACAGAGGAATAAGAATCTTGTCATAGGGACAAAAACGTGACACTAAATGATGTTTCACAAAGACAAGGGATAAAGACCATAAACGTATAAAATAAGAAAACATCATTATCCAAAGGTCCTTACCTAGCAGACTTCTTGAACATACTAAATAATTTTCAACTTTATGAAATTTTAAGTAAGACATATTTTTAAAATAATTCTTACTTAAATTGTTGTATTAGAAGTAAAGATTCCTTTTTTGAATCTCAGAAATAAATAAATTTTCAGAAGGTGTCTATTAATCAGAGTCTAGTAGGATTAGACTTTAAGTGAGACAACTTTTGTTAGTAATCAGTCTTTGATATTCTATTCATATTCAAGCATTTTCTCTTGAAACTAGATTCATGATTGATTTATGAATATTGAATTGGTTTCCTTGACTACTAACTAGTAGCAGTATTATCACAAAAGGTGAGAAAATTGTTTCTATAAATATGACCATCTCCTAGTTAATGATATATTCAGTATAGTAAAATACAACATAGTTACATTTCAAATAGTTCTGAAGATTCTTTTGTTGTCAACAAAAATAATTTCTCTAGAGGTCTAACAGAGATTTTGTATTCACTCATACTTAAATAATTCATTTAGTTAAGAAGTTTGCAAGAGTAAGTGTTGTACCCCAAAATTTGACCAACCGTTTCTTATACTTGGCTTATGTTTTCTTTTCATTTTGCATGTTTGCATAGCATAGCATTTGTTCTTGAGACAGGGGATCAAGGTTTTCATGTGGCTCAGAGTTTGTTTTTATTGCAAGAGACTGAACAACGAGCATCAGAGGCTTCGGCATTTATTTTGCCCGGCGATCGAGCGGTCGATTTTATTTTATTTTAAAGGATATTTTCCGATCAAGAGGAAGTATTCAGGCTATCTCAAGCATTCTCATGGTTGTAGTATTCAAGAGCAAGTTTCAGAGGCTGAACAGGGCTTAGAACGGATGAAAACGGACAAATGTGCAGATTTCCCTCCAAAAGGCGCTAAAATTCAAATTTTTAAAGTGTTAACCGATTAACCAATGCAAAATCAAGCCAGATTTGAATTTTTAAAGGTGTTAATCGATTAACCCAAACGGTTAACCGATTAACCAAGGCAAATTTTGCCTCTACACGTGAGTTTTTCAAGTGTGCCACTTGGGGGTCCATTTTGATCACTTGTGAAGTTAATTTTACACCAGAATAAGGATCTAGAACCACTTTGAATTTTGATTATTTTCAAATTAATTCAAATTCCCTCCAATTTCCCATTCCTAATCCCGTTCCAATTTTCATAACCACACCCCAAACCACCATTCTGCTCCTAACCTAGAGCATATTTAAACGATTTGATCCAAACCTCACACACAATCCTCATAATTCCATTTCATTTTTCAGAATTCATACACTCTTGAATTTTGCTCTCAACTTCTCCATCCCCAAACTCCATTAAAGCTCTTCTCACATTGAATTCCTTGATTCTTCATCGAAATCATTGAATTCTAGAGCTAAAACCTTCACCCTTCATCCTTATCATCTCCAATTCTCCATTCAAATTTCATGCTATTGTGGATCTGAATTTTGAAGTTGATCTAGAGGAGCTTATTTGGATTATTTTAGCTTAATTTTGGTGGATCATCATTTCTACTACAAGAACTCACTTGGACCTTGAAGGATTTCTGAATTTCTAGCTTGGATCTGCTCAATTGGAGTAAATCAACACTCACCAAAGCAAATCTCCGCTTTGTAGGTTGGAAATTCAAGATCCGATTCTGTTTTTGAGCTTATTTGTATAATCATCATGTTGATCTTTGTTTTTGATTGATTTTGTTGATTTTTGATCCATGTGATTTATGATCTTGCTGTTTTAATATGTTTACATGTGGTTGGATCACTGTTTTCTGATGTTAATTTCGTGCATAATTGATTATGTGATCATCTGGATTATTGGAGAAGTGATTAATTGCTGAAAAGTACTTTTGAGCTGCTGTTTTCTGCCTCTGGTACAATGTTAATCGGTTAACCAGTTGTAGTGCAAACTGGTTAATCGATTAACCAGTACGAATTTTTAAATTTTCAAACATTTTTAACTGGTTAATCGGTTAACCATGTGTATTAACCGATTAACACTGAACCAAAATGTCATGTTTGTTGTTTTTGAGCTTGTTTTGGGTATCATTTCACTTTGAATCTTCATGGATCAATATGATGCATTCGAGTAGGCTGTTTTAGATATGTGTTGCTGTTCTTGATTGTTTAATCTTGATTATTCGACACGCGTGGTTCGATTTCCATTTGAACGCATACTCTTGTAGATGTTGTTCAAGTGATGTTCATTTGTTTGAGTTCTTTTGCTTGCATTTCTCTATTGTTTTGCATCTATTTGTTTGTTTTCAAGAGGTCGAGATGTGCTTGTGGTGGTTGCTTCCCCACACTTTTTTCCTCCCTCTTTTCTTTGTGTTGCATTTCATGTTTGCATCCCTTTATTCCCTTTCATTTGTGATTGATTTATCTTGTGCCTTCTTGGTTTTCTTTGCCACGATCCCCTAGGATTCCTAGTCCCTTTGGGAGTAGGAGAGACATTAAGTGTTCAATCTAAGCATGCTAACATTAGGGTAGATTTTCCTCTCTTAATCTCAATCATAGGAGCATATTGCATGATAACATTAGGGTTGAGTTAGTTTCCCCTTAGTTGTGTTTTCTCTCTTCTCATCATAAAACTTCTTCAAAACATGTAATAAAGGATAATGAGTGTTGTACGCTACGAGCCTTAAGCATTTGGGAAATGATGATTGGGGGGCCTCCTCTCAATTGTCTAGAGTGTTTAGCATATGCCTTTTGGGTGATATGCGACGCATTCGCTCATAAGTCATAGTCTTTAGTGCAACATGAATTACAAACACAATTCAATTCACTTCTTCATAAAAGACTCAAAAACAAACATCAACTTTTTTTTATCCTTCAGGATTAATTGAAAACCATTTTCAAAGAGAGTGTTGTTAACTCTTGGTTCTACCGCAAACAGGTAACGCCTAAGTCTCCAATGGTCGAGCAACAATACACCTAACTGCTAGAACTAAGGTTTAACCCTACTCAGTTAAAACACTTAACCGATTTGTGGTCGTGTCAGCCCGAACTACGTTTGCTCTAATTTCTCGTACCAGACGAGGATACGTAGGCACAAGACGACGATGTCTTGACGAGCAACCTTCCCCCACCTTCACCCGTAGTTTTCCGAACTACGTTGACTCTGACTTTCCCATTGCACGAGGGAATACGTAGGCATAGGGCGGCGATGCTCTATCGAGTCTCTTTTCTTTTCTTTTCTCCCTGTGGCTTGTAGCCTAAATAGACTAACACCCTTTAGATAGATAACAAGCATGGATCCCATCGAGTACGACGGACGTGAGGGGTGCTCATACATTCCCCTTGCGTAACCGGCTCCCGAATCCAAGATTTGGTTGCGATGACCTGTCTTTTCCCTTTTTCGTAGGTTTTCTCTGATCATTTCCTTTCCCTCTTTGGGGTAAATAACGAACGATGACGACTCTTTTTGTCCTTGTCGGCCCCTCTTCGCAGCGATGCGACAATAAGGAACTGAATGTACCTTTTTTTTTATAGTTTTTCTTGGTTAGGCTTCGGGCAAGTATTCAGATTTGACTATGGAATCTAAATCATGTCTTCTAGTGGATTCTGATTCAATGGCACTAAAATCAATGATTCCACTTTCTTCTCCAAACTCCATACTTTTTGCATTCTTCATATTTTAATTTTGGTGTGGCTTTTCTTCCATCACATGTTGTAAGCAACCATTTATCAAGTGTCATGGAGGACACCTTGCTCCTTTATTCTGTGATATCTGCAGCAAATACAATTTAGGATTTTGGTACCCATATTTTTGTGGGTCCATAAATGTTAGTCCTGACAGGCTTTCTTTTGCTTCATACCTTAGTTTGATAGTGTCACACCCTAATTTTTGATCTTATGATCCCACATCCTTGTGTGTTTTCTTGCGTTATTTGGTTTATAATTTCATATTCATGTTTATTGCGACTAACCAGTATGTGTAGGTATGTCAAGATTAGTGATACTGTTTCTATCGAATTTAAGTGCCTCAGACTATCTCTGGATCATTTCCAAAGGGCGCACTGTCTTTATCAAGAATTCCACAAGGTCACAGAGCATTATTTCTAAGAGGAGCAGAATTGATTGTAATTTGGATTTTATGATATTCCGAAATGTGGTATTGTTGATTGAGTTCTATTTATATGAAGTGTCCCGATTACCATTTTCAAGCCGTTTTAATACACAAATCAAGATCATAGTGGAATTGTGGTGCTTTAGGCATGTTTGTTTGGATTTCTCAAGTTTTGGCCAGACGGTTTCATTTTATTAAAATATTCTTAAGACATGAAGTGAACTTTTGGTTGCGGGTGTTTGAGTTCTTTTATTTCAACTGTGTGTTGTGATATTAAGTTCATAATCAAGATTGTTTTTTTGGATCATAAGACAATTCTTCATTAATCAAAATGGTTTGCATTTTATTACAAGATACATGGGTTACAAAAGTTACTATTTTTGGTTACAATATTTATTTGGTTACATCAAGATGTTCCTAAGACTAATTTTAAGGACTATTCTAAAAGGTTCAAGATCTTCAAGTCTCCATCTTCGTCATCTTCCGAACATGCAAAAACAATGGAAAAACCGCTAGTCAAGTAAATTCAAAAAGAAAAAGGACTTCGTTTGTTTTTCTGACGACCCTCAGATATAATATCATCATCGGGCCAAAAGACGGAAGGGAAACAATTTGAAATTGCCACCAGCTTCTGGTAAAAATGGACAGAACCATTAGCGACATTTTCGAAGCTCATGGTTCAGACTAATGTCATCATCACCAAGTTTTTTTATTCCAATAACATCAAGCACATAATCAAGGCAATGTCTGTTCTAAAAATAATAAAGTGATTTTTCCGCAACAAAGAAGAAAAGAGAACATGGTCCATTTTTTTCCAGCACAACCATCAAGGGGCCAAAATTAATAAATTAGAAATATTTAAAGCATCACCGAATCCGGATACAGCAAAATCTGAATATTGGATATCATCATCATTAAAACAACATAAGATCCAAAAATGGAAGTTTCATCATTAAAATGACAATGAAAGTCCAAAATGGAAATACCTAAAAACATCACTGATCCGGAAAACAGCTTGGACAACACGAATCAAAACCATCAATATCAAACAAAATCTGTTTTTTTTTCCAAATCCGACAAGTCAAGAACGAAAATGGAAAATCTTTAAGGATTTATAAAAAGTTCCTAAAACGAGTTCGGGCAGAATCAACCGAGACAGGAAAGTTCTTAAAAATTTCATCTCAAACGTTTATGAAACCGAGTATACAAGAAGAAGAAGAGAACTCGGAGGAGGCTCAGATTTTCACAAATCATCATCGCCACAAATCGTTTCAAACCATCATCGAAAATCTATTTCCAAACCCAACCGCTCGCAAACGAATCCATCAGCGAAAACCAAGAACCCACAAGATCATAAATCTGTCAAACCTTCAAAACCGTCAAAGACTCAGAAGACGAAGACTCGTCCTCATCATTTTCCACAAAATCACCACAAAACCAGATCCAAACCGCGAAACATCACAAATCCAACAACTAAATCGTAAGTTTTTGCCTTAACGTTGTTCTTGTGTTGTTTTGCAGAAAATTGCAACAATAAAAGAAGAAGATGAGAGGAAATTGCAACATGCAGAAGAGAGAAGAGGAAAAAGGAAAAGAAGAGAGTGGAGAGTGGGAGAGAAAGAGTGAACGACGGATATAATGAGGGGGGGGGGTAGGGTTTTCGATTTTTTTTTATATTGTATTGTAATCACATGTATGCACCCCCACAGTGCATCCCGTGCGCCTGCACATCACAACCACCCATCACCCGTCTGATCACCTTCCACGGTCCATGCTTAAATCCCCGCGATAAACCCTTTACCTGCACCCACACCAAATCACTCGCCCCCACTAATTAATCACCCTTAATCTGTTTTTTAACTAATCTAATCATTAACTATAATACTAATTTAATTAATTAACCACTATTTTTCTTCTTAATCAACTGTTTTTTTAATAATTAAACCAACTAATAACTCTTTTTTTTTAATTAACCATTTTTCTAATTTATTTATTTATTTATTTAATTAACTATTTTAATTAACCCATTTCTTTAAGTTATTTAATAATTTAATTTTATTCACTTCACCTTTAATTTATTTCACATTTATTTTATTAAATAATTATATTTTGTTCTTATCGATAGAAAAACCTATTTCATAATTTAGATAACTTATATTTACTAATAATAGCAAAACCTTTTTTATTCAATAATAAAACCCTTTTTTTTCATAATTTAAGTAACTTGCATATTTAATGAGAAAAACTTTTTATTTAATTTTAATAAATCTTTATTTAATTTTAATTTTATCAAAGGTTAATTAATTCTTAAACATTTTTTTTTATTTCACGAAAAAACTAATTTATCTAATAATTTTTTTCCCAGAAATCTATTTATTAATTTGTTACTTGAATAACTTATAAAACTTTAGTTAATTTCACTAAATCTAATATAACTTTTTCTTAAAATCAACCTCGTATAAGACTTAATCAACATGCGTTTCTAGCTCTTCCCATCCCTCAGCACCGATCTTATTTTGAATATTCGTGATCTCGCGTTTGACTTGTTTTAGCATTTATATTTGTGGTTGGATTTTATTTTACCATTATTTATTGTCCTCGCATTGTATGTCCAAAGGAAGAACCTGCGCATGACTTCATAAGTCGGGCGTATTGCACCTCATATGCATCACTTTCCCCACTCGATCCTTGAGTCCTCAAGTTGATCAGCTTAGGCTTAGATCCTACCCCATAAGGAGGACCTTTTTCTTTTATCTTTTACAACTTAGATAAACCATATTCGACTCAATCAACTATTCTCCATACAAGAGAATAAGACGTTAGTCATCTTGACAGTTGAGATGTAATTCTCCTGTTCCATAACAATACAATCGAGATATAAGATCTTTTCCGCTTGAGAGAGATAGTGGCATACTCGTCGATGAAATACGAGTGTTTGAGCTCTTCTCTCAAGACGACGCAAATACCATCTTCTACAAGTTGTGGTTATTAAGTTGAGGGTTATCCCTTAAGATGACGACTTGTTTTTTCTCCTAGAATCAATCAATCAACAACCCTTATGTCTTTAGAACTTTGACCAATAGTCAATGATTCCTCAAACCCTTTAGGGGGGAAATACAAATACTCTGATTCCATTCCCATCAGGATATGTAGACACAAGATGCGACGTTTTGACGAGTATACTTAGAAATAAACCACTAAGTTCTTTTACCCTTAAGCAGATAACCCTTAGCAATAAACACCATAAAACAAGAGGTTCCTGTAGAGTACTACAGAAACTTAGGGTGCTAGTACCTTCCCTAAGTTTAACCAACCCCCGAACCTAAACTCTCTAGCTTTTGCATTTGCATTGCACTGTGGGTAATTCGATCTTTTCCCATTCCTTTGGACAAATTAAAGACCGGCGGTGAACCAATGAAGTAAGATTCAAATTAATTAATAATTTGACATCCAATTCTCATTGCGACAGATAGTAGTACTAAGATTCATTCCAGAATAGAGTCTAGGATGAGTTATGACACTTAAAAAAATCTTGTTCTTAGGAGAGTCTTTGATTTCATTGTATTGGATTAAATCTTTTGACCTCATAATCCTTGACTTTGAAATTTCTAATTATCATAGAAACAAATAGTGTTTACTATCAGAGGTTAGCATAAAATAAGTTTTCAGCACATTCTTAGTATAACCAGAAAAAAAAATGAAAGGTTTCTCACAGAATTGTCCTTTAACAAAAATTCTATGATAACCTTCAATTTTCTTAGTAGCAGTGGAGTTACTTAAGAGTTTATCTTGAGAAGCAAATTCCTTATTATAAATATTGAATCAAGATAGATTATAAATTACCTATTTCTCTTCAATATTTAATTTATTCCTGGATTCAGATGCTTCTTCAGAAAATATAATGGTCAGTAGTGCTAGATTACACTTTTCATCAGATTCTGTATCCTCAACTTTGTCAGCTTCATTAAAATATGCTTTGAAGATCTCTGACATTTTCTTTTTTTTCGACAAGATTAAAATTCAGGCTTTAAGGTCATCTTTGTCGAAGGATAGCATCAGGAGGAGAATCCAAGAATTACTGACAAGGTTTTAAAGTTTCATTGTTTCGACAGAAATAGATATAATGTTCTGGCAGAATAGTTTGGAGAGTGTGTGACTGAGGGCTTCGACAGAAGAAGTTTGTTAAAAAAGATAAGGTTTGGCAAGTGCTGAAGAGTTTTTCTCCTTTAAAAGGGTTTCGACAGTTTTGAAGAGTTACAAGGTTTCGTCACCAAGGAAGAGATTCAAATTCAAAGGTTGTAACCTTTGGCAGTTGGACACATGGAGGTTTCAGAGAAGAAATTTACATGCAGGCTGACACTTGTCGTTTAGTTATAGTTTTTCCGTTCTAAGCAGTTATTTTGTTTATGTATAAATAGGATAGTTTGTGGTTAGAATGTGTGTGTGAAAATTTGTACAAAATTCCTGTAAAAGCTCTAAGTACCCAGTGTGAGAGAAAATGAGTCTAGTATTTGGAACAATGTACGTTTAAACACCAGTTATATTTCAAAGTCATTTTAAATTACTTGTTTATTCTTCAAGTTCATTACTTGTTTATTCTTCAAGTTCATGTCATTTTACATTTCATTTACTTTTCTGCAAGTTTTTAGCCTTCCGACATCTCTTTGTTCTTGTTTAAACTTCTAACTTTATTTCATCTTTAAGTTCAAACTTCGTTACTTGCAAAATCAAAGTCCTTAATACTTTGACAATATTGATAAAGCAAACCGCAAATTAGTCACCAAAAGTCTAAAAGTATTTCGACAGAACCAAATGCACATGTATCCCAGGACTTGTATGGTTGGTCCTGCAAGTAACCCAACTTTCTGAAGAAATTGGTTAACCAGAGGTTGTTCGCCAGAAAACACAGCGAACAAATTGGCACGCCCAGTGGGACCAGTGCATTTGATAAAATCTAATAGAAATTTTTAGACAAATTGTTCCTTGCTACGTTGTATGATTCTTAGAAGCGGTAAATTAGCCGTAACCGACGTAGAGAGACCAAAGAGAACAAGAAGAAGAAACATGGCTAACTTGCCAAATGCTTCAAATATTTCTGACGAAACCATTCCAGTTTCCAATCCTATCCCTTCGTCAGGAACAATACCAGTGTCTGGCCCTGTTTTAGAACAGATTAGGCCTCCTTTGGGGGATTCCATACCAACGGGTTCAGGATCCCAGAATGCGCCTAGTTCTTCCACCATGGGACACGCCAGACCCTTGGGAACCCCTCCCCCTGGAGGAAATACATTCAGGCCATATCTGAATTATTCTCAGCCTTTGGCTGGGAGAGAACAACCGTACGGAATGCCAACTTCAATGATGGCAAGCCTACATAATTCGTCACCATTATTCTCTGATGCCATGGTTCAAGTGTCATCACCATTGCAAGGATCAGGATATGGTGGAAATGGAAATAGAATGAATCAAATTCCACCAGGTTTCCATATGCCCGCTATGACAAACCATTCTGCACAAGTAATCCGTCAACAGATGGATGAAAGCAATCATGATATGGTGCAGGCTTTGACACAACAAATGGGAGACGTGTTCAATCCCTTAATACAAAACACTACCCAAACAAACCAAATATTGGCAGAACAGATGGCACGCATTGCTGATTTTTTTGGAGTCCCACAAGCACAACAAAGAATGCAATTAAACCAGAATCCTGCCAATAGGGCTGTCGAAGAGGAACTCACTATAAACCAAAGGCCCTTAGGGAACCCTCAGGAAAATCCCAGGGGGCAAGAGGTGATGGTCGAACAGCCTAATGTAGAAGAGCCTATTCGACAGGAACCAAGAAGGATAATAGTCCAGAGAAACCAAAATGCTGACGAAGTGTTACAGCAGAGAATGCGTTACAATAACATGCCTGTCGAAAATAATATCGCCACCATGGTGGAGAGAATAATGGCACAAAACGGAGTAAACGTAGGATTACAAAGGCCTAGTTATACTTCCCCCTTGTCTGAATTTATCTTACAACAAGAGTTACCACCAAGGTGGAAAGTCCCCAAATTCACAAAATTTTCAGGGGATACAAGTGAATCCACCATAGAACACGTGGCACGTTACTTGATAGAAGCGGGAGAGATTGCTAATAACGAGAACTTAAGGATGAAATATTTCCCAAGTTCTTTGACAAAAAACGCTTTCACTTGGTTTACGTCACTTCCTCCAACTTCAATTTTTACTTGGACCCAATTAGAGAGATTGTTCCATGAACAATTTTATATGGGACAAACCAAGATAAGTTTGAAAGAGTTGGCAAGTGTCAAAAGAAAATTTTCTGAACCCATAGATGACTATTTGAATAGGTTTAGATTATTAAAAGCCAGATGCTTTACGCAAGTGCCGGAACAAGAACTAGTCGAAATGGCTGCAGGGGGTCTTGATTATTCCATAAGGAAAAAATTGGATACCCAATATCTGAGAGACATGGCACAGCTGGCAGACAGAGTAAGGCAGATAGAAAGACTAAAAAATGAGAAATTTAGATCAAATAAAAACAAGAAGGAAAGAATGGCCTATGTAGGAATAGTTCAAGATGATTACGACGAAAACGAACCAGTCATTTTCGACCAGCAAGAAATTGATCTTGCAGAATTAAAGCAAGGCCCTCCATATTCTTGTAAAGTTTTAGCCCCGTCGAATGGAAAAAGTCCAGTCGAAATGGAAAAGAATGACAGGTTCCCTAAAAGAACCTATACATTCGACATCACCAAGTGTGATGAGATATTTGATTTACTAGTCAAAGATGGTCAGTTAATAAAACCAGCAGGCACTAAAGAGCCTCCTATAGACCAACAGAAAAAGAGAGGTTTTTGCAAATACCATAATTTCTTGGGTCATAAAACTTCTCAATGTTACCTTTTCAGGGATCTTGTCCAAAATGCAATCCAAAATGGAAGGTTGAAGTTTGGAGACAAAGGCAAGCAGCAGATGAAGATTGACTCCAATCCCATGCAGATTGTGGAGGCAAATTATGCTGAGCCAGAAATGGTAAACGTGGTCGAAATGGAGATCATGGCAGAAGAAAATTCTGAAATGGTAGGAGTTACTGAAAGCTTCGACACCAACTTCACCATGATAGAAGCTGCTGAAGGTTTCGACACCCATGTCAGTGTGGTGGAAGAAGGTGATAATTCTGCTGGCCAGGCTGAGGCAAAAGAAGTCAAAATTTCTGAAGACTTCGACAGTGAGAATGCCACTAAGACCACTGAAGGTTTCAACGGAAGAAATGCAGTCAAAGTGGGAAGAAGCTTCAACAAGAAAAACTGTGAAAGAGATGCTGACCAAGAGGAGATTAAAACACCAGGGACTGATGACAATTCCCTCACTGTCAAACAAATGAACAGTGATACCACCAAAAATGAAGAACATCCTGTCGAAAGGGTTGCACATTGCTGCAAATACATCTATAAGGGCTTACACCCAAAAGGCAATGTTAGTCAGTCAAAGGAGGACATCCCAGAGGAAATCATGCTAGTCGAAAAAATGAACAAATTGAAAATTACAACTGAACAGAGTGCTGGGATTCATATGGTGGAAATCACTCAAAAGGGAGGACCAGACATCGACAAGGGAAAGAAGCGTCAAGAGGAACATCAGAAGCTGGTTTACCCAGAAGAGAACGAGAGTCTGGTTGAATTCATCCAGAGGTGTCAAAGGAAGAATGCAGAAGTCATGCTTTGCCCAAGATGCAGTGCTGTGTTCGACAAGAAAGCAGCTGATGACTTGGAAGCAGCAGAAAAGACCCAGAGGAAAAGAAATTGGGGAACAGTCCCACCAACCAGAAACGAAAGATTCGACCCAAGAAGAGGGGAGCATCACAGTCAAGGGGTCGGAGAAAGACGTTTCAACACTTACAAACCATCCAACAGGCCAAATGATGACAAATGGGTTCAGCCTATAAGGGATGTCCAAGGTCAGAAGAGATGGAAGAGTTTTGAAGTGAACAGGGGTCCTTCCATGGAAGTTAAAAAGGAGGCAAAGCCAAAATACGTCTCTGAAAACTACAAAGGGAAGAATCCTATGTCCAGATCCCAATGGAGAAGATTCCAAAGGCAGAAGAAAATTGAAAAGAAAACTGTAGAATACCAAAAGGTTGGGCAGAAGGAAGCTGAATCAAGCAAATGTGTGCAGATTACGAACAAGGGAATGCCCCTGGCAGAAAAAGAAATCATTCAGAAGAATAGATCTGGTGACACCACAGAGGTGCAGAAAACAAACAATAGAATGCCAGTGGACGAAGAAGTCACAGATGAATTTGGTTCAGAATCAGATGCTTCTTTCGACGTAACTTGCAATGTGGTTTCTGTACTGCCCAGAGACTTCGACAGGATAATGGAAGTCGAAGACGAAGAGGATGACATGATGGATGATAGCATAAGCTTGAAGCCTGTATGCTACTACATAATGAACAATGGCTGTGTCGAAGAGCAAAATGCCTTCTTCGAAAAGCCAGATGATGCAATGAAGGCTCACTTAAAGCCTCTCTTCATAAAAGGAAAGGTAGAGGGTGTAGGTGTCAACAAAATTCTGATAGATGGCGGAGCAGCTGTAAATTTAATTCCTCATTACATGATAAGGAGAATTGGAAAAGATGACTCCGACACTAAGCCTCACAATATGGTGTTGTCCAACTATGAAGGTAAAGTGGGAACAACACTGGGAGTAATACAATTGAACTTGACTGTAGGATCCATCACCAGGCCTACAATGTTTGTGGTGATAGCATCAAAAGCAAATTACAACTTGCTGTTGGGAAGAGAATGGATCCATGGGATTGGGGCTGTGCCATCCTCCATGCATCAAAGAATAGCAATCTGGAGGCCAGATGGGATTGTCGAAAACATTGAAGCAGATCAGAGTTACTTCACAGCTGATGTGAACAATATCACTAGTCGTAACTTCGACAAGAACCTAGCCCATATAGCACCATGCAATCCTGCGGCTTTCGACCTGACAGCTTCCGACAACGCTTACTGTTCCATGTACCTCCATCCTACACATGGTTTCCAGTGGGATAAAGAAATAATTGGGGAAACAAATTACACTTGGGGAACTGCCCATGTCAACCCAACTGGATGGGGAAGTGAATTCAGTGAAAATGACTGAAGTTTCAGCAATGGAAAGGATTTCGGCTTATATAGCCGAAAAACAACACAAAGCGGCCCTTGAGGCTGAAGTAAGAAATATGGCTGTCGAAGCCAGCACTCAGGTTGTCGAAGGACAACACCCTCAAGAAAATATTGAGGAGCAACATGCAAATCAGAGTTTGGAAGAAGACTCAAATGGTGAATGGCAGAACCAAAGACTTGATGCCATTTATGATGACGAACCTTTGGGGTTCGAAAAGGATCCAACCTCCACCAATATGAAAATGGTGGCACAGGATCCCTTAGAGGAGATTAATCTAGGACTGGGGGCAGAGAAAAGGCCCACTTACATCAGTGCCAAGTTGAATCCTCAACTCAGAATCGAAATAATCCAGCTGCTGAATGAGTTTAAAGACTGCTTCGCATGGGATTATGACGAAATGCCTGGTTTAGACAGAAGTTTGGTGGAATTGAAGTTGCCAATTCTGGAAGGGAAGAAGCCAATAAAACAGACCCCCAGACGCTTTGCACCTGAAATTCTGTCGAAGATCAAAGAAGAGGTCGAAAGACTTCTAAAATGCAAATTCATCCGTACAACAAGGTATGTCGAATGGATTGCTAATATTGTTCCTGTGATTAAGAAAAATGGCACACTAAGGGTGTGTATTGATTTTAGAGATCTAAACTCAGCCACCCCTAAGGATGAGTATCCTATGCCAGTAGCAGAAATGCTAGTAGATTCTGCAGCAGGCCATGAGTATTTAAGTATGCTTGATGGCTATTCTGGTTATAACCAGATTTTTATTGCTGAAGAAGACGTTCCAAAAACAGCTTTTCGTTGTCCAGGAGCAATAGGAACATATGAATGGGTAGTAATGCCCTTTGGTTTGAAAAATGCTGGAGCTACTTACCAAAGGGCTATGAATTCTATTTTTCACGATTTCATTGAAACGTTTATGCAAATTTATATAGATGACATTGTGATTAAATCTGCTTCAGGCTTCGACCATATTAACCATCTTCGACAGTCCTTTGAAAGGATGAGGAAGTTTGGTTTGAAAATGAATCCTCTTAAATGTGCTTTTGGTGTGCAGGCTGGGGATTTCTTAGGCTTTGTGGTCCACAAAAAGGGGATTGAAATCAATGAAAACAAAGCTAAATGCAACTGGAAGTCAAAGATCACTTCGACAGCAAAAGACATTTCTCCTTTGATAGTCGAAAATATCTTTTGCTGGGGGGCAATTTGTAAACCCATAATTTCGACAAGATTAAAATTCAGGCTTTAAGGTCATCTTTGTCGAAGGATAGCATCAGGAGGAGAATCCAAGAATTACTGACAAGGTTTTAAAGTTTCATTGTTTCGACAGAAATAGATATAATGTTCTGGCAGAATAGTTTGGAGAGTGTGTGACTGAGGGCTTCGACAGAAGAAGTTTGTTAAAAAAGATAAGGTTTGGCAAGTGCTGAAGAGTTTTTCTCCTTTAAAAGGGTTTCGACAGTTTTGAAGAGTTACAAGGTTTCGTCACCAAGGAAGAGATTCAAATTCAAAGGTTGTAACCTTTGGCAGTTGGACACATGGAGGTTTCAGAGAAGAAATTTACATGCAGGCTGACACTTGTCGTTTAGTTATAGTTTTTCCGTTCTAAGCAGTTATTTTGTTTATGTATAAATAGGATAGTTTGTGGTTAGAATGTGTGTGTGAAAATTTGTACAAAATTCCTGTAAAAGCTCTAAGTACCCAGTGTGAGAGAAAATGAGTCTAGTATTTGGAACAATGTACGTTTAAACACCAGTTATATTTCAAAGTCATTTTAAATTACTTGTTTATTCTTCAAGTTCATTACTTGTTTATTCTTCAAGTTCATGTCATTTTACATTTCATTTACTTTTCTGCAAGTTTTTAGCCTTCCGACATCTCTTTGTTCTTGTTTAAACTTCTAACTTTATTTCATCTTTAAGTTCAAACTTCGTTACTTGCAAAATCAAAGTCCTTAATACTTTGACAATATTGATAAAGCAAACCGCAAATTAGTCACCAAAAGTCTAAAAGTATTTCGACAGAACCAAATGCACATGTATCCCAGGACTTGTATGGTTGGTCCTGCAAGTAACCCAACTTTCTGAAGAAATTGGTTAACCAGAGGTTGTTCGCCAGAAAACACAGCGAACAGGTCAGTAGTGCTAGATTACACTTTTCATCAGATTCTGTATCCTCAACTTTGTCAGCTTCATTAAAATATGCTTTGAAGATCTCTGACATTTTCTTTTTGGGTTTTTTTTTTCTGTCTGGTAGCCTTTCTCCTTGTTCTTAAGATTAGGATAATCAGTTGAAATATGAATATTTCATAAACTTCTAAAGTTACTCTTCCATCAACAAATATCACACTCCATTTAGTCAGCTGAAAGAATCTTTTGATAAGGAAGGAAAATTTCTCATCATCAGTTATTCTATAGGAATTTCTTCAATGGTAGCGCTTTCTAAAAGCGCTTTCGTAGGGCCTACTTTTAACAGCGCTTTCGTAGGTGTCACCTTTAGCAGCGTTTTTCTAAAAGAGCTGTCTAAAATCTACTATTTTATTTCTTTTTTTTCTTCCTAACTCTTTAGCAATGTTTTTTCAAAAAGCACTATCTTTTCATGCGCTGCCAAAAATCATTTCTGTTGTAGTGTGCTTAAGGCCCGATCTTTTTTTTAGTATTTTAATTAATTAATTTATGAAAAAAATTAATTAAAATATTCTGAAAAAAATTAAAAAACAAGATTAATTAATATAATATTGACATGTTACTAATTAAATAAAGAAAAAAAAACATTTAAACAAACCTTGTCGATAAAACTTGAAGATTTAGTGTTGAAATTATCACCTAAAGAAAAACCAATTTTTTTTTGGTTTACTTTACAACAGAAAAAAAAAAATTTTATGGGATAAACCAAAACTTTGCTCACATTAAAAAAAGATAAATTATATTTAATCCTAAATTTAATCTTAACTTTATCATAGAAAGGATTGTGTCCACGAAAATGGTAGAGTTCTATATGTTCCTCCTGTTGCCCATCAAGTTGTGACACATTGACCAAGTATTTGGGTACTCACCTTTCAAGATCTCAAAAATAACCTCAAAGTTACATTTATGCCACAACTTAATCTTAATCTTGTGGGAAATATTAGAGAATTAATTTAAGTTTAGGTTTGTTAAGTTTCTTAGTTCAACTTAACAAAGACACGTTCACTAAATTAAATTTTTTCACTTAATGTGTAAATTCACCCCAAAAGAAATGCTAGATCTGTTTCTTACATTTTTCTTTTGTCAGCATCATTATACATACACAAATATGTTCATATGATATAATCTTCCATAAAAAAAAATCAAATTGAGGAATGAAGATATATGTGACAACCGACTAGACAATATTTTTTCTGTCATTTGTTTGAGGTTAAAATCCTTAACTTGGTCCCTTCCTCTTAAGCCTTATATGCTCTTGATTCAATTTTTGTCCACAAGTTATTTATTACTCCAATGAGACAAGAAAGAAATTAAATACAAAAATAACGGTTTCCTTATGACAAAAACTCACTTAGCTTTTACATAATGTAAAATGTTTGATGTGGTCCTACAGACATCTCACTGCATCTGCATCCCATTCCGTGACACTTACGTGCATGAACTTGGTCTTTAAATTGTGTGAAATTCAATCTCATAGTCTTTATCATTGACACTGTTGAAAACTATACTAGTGTTAGACCGTCTTTGATAGCGTGCAAAAATTTGTCACAGTTAACAACATCCAGTAACAAACGTTGACAACAACATTATTATAGTGAAATTTGTGTCAGAAATTTCATCACATCATAATGCCCTTCCAAGTTGCATGCATACACATATACAGTCTGGCATAAAAGTTGTATTTTGCTAGAACAAAATTATTATGATCTCATTGTTTTGTTGCAATGGTTCACATGGAGACTGAACCATGCATGCATGATTCTGTTGCATAGCCCCTCCATCTTTTGTTGGTTAGATGTTGCTGTTAAAATAGCATATAAGGTCAGTTAGGTTGACCCTATTTGAGTATTGACACATAAGGTTGTGCAGAGTGTGACTTCACATGATCAATGATAGCTCAATAATTTATAACCACGTATAGTGAAGATGTTTCACCTACTGAATATCTTTGAATGGTATATATGTGCATTGACAAACAAGTACGATTCTATTCTTCACATACTTGAGACAATTATATAATCAATCATAGAGGTGCTCCTTAGGCATGGAACATTGGTGAAGACTTGCAGTTAATCCGTGATTTCAAGTTGAAAGAAGATTGAAGTCTGAAGACAATTGATAGGTTAAACCAAGCTGACCAAAGACTATTCTTGGTAGAATTCAAACTCAAGTTTTAAAGGACCAATTGAATGTTTGGTTATACTTTTGAGGAGATAAAATTAATTTCAGAGCTTTAGATAAGCCCAAGTCTCACATCTCTATTTAGTCATCTAAATAGAGGGTACTCTTTTGTATTTTATATAAGATTTATATGAGTTGAATTTTGGATTGTTAATAATATAACTAATAACAGAAGAACACAATATTTATTTATGTTATTTAATCAAGTGTGCATATATTTGTGTCTATAGAGTAACTATAATATTGTATTATTAATTAAATAGTTATAGAATTTACTTGAGCTTGTTCTCTTCACACCAAAATCATTTTAAAACAGGATTTTTTTTTTTACCATCGCGAGTTTGCTTAAAGCCACTGAAAATTCTTAATGACTTTGGACACCCTTACTAGCATAAGGGTGCCCCACATCTTATTTTTAGCAAGTATAATGGCACCCCGGTAAAATTAATTTGGGTTACACCTCATATTATCACCACCACTTCAAATGCCCCAAAATCTCTACTCGAAGTAAGCGACACACTTGTTAATTCAAAATCCAAATCAAAGTCCTTTTCTTAATATGCAAAGACATTTAAAGGAAGATGTGACATTACTCTAGATTTTCTACATCCAAGTTCAAAGCTTCTTCCCTCTTATTTTCTAAAAAATGTTTGTGATGAATATATGAATTATTTTCCTTAAGATGATAATTTGTCTCTTCTCTCAAACCAACAAACTCAAATCCACCTATTAGTAGGTGGAACTACGAACGTTCTGATTTCTCAATTTTCTTTTGAGAATACGTAGGCATAAGATTGTGAGATCTTAGCGAGTATAGTCATCAATAAAACCATTAAGTTGCTATACATTTTCAACTTACAAAAACAACAAAAACATCTCATATCACTCACTCAAAACTGTCAACTAATCCCTAATACACAGCAGATGATTAATCAACAATAAGCGTAAATGTATGCAAGAGGTTCCTATGGAATACAATATATACTTAGGGTGCTAATACCTTCCCTTAGTATAACCAATCCCAATTCCCAAATCTCTTAGTGCATTACATTGAACGCAACCACAGGTTTATTTATATTTTTCCCCTCCCTCTCTTGGGATAAATTAAGAGTTCACATGTAGACAAAAAAGGGGCAACCTCGCTTCGAAAGAAGGGACCGAATCTCGTATCGACAACTGCACTGACGGAGAAGAAAATGACAACGATGATTGAGAAAGCCCACATCGCAATTGTTCTGAGTCTTGGTGATAAAGTTCTCAGCAGGTTTCGAAGGAGAAGACGACGAATGGTGTTTGGCTGAAACTCGAAGGATTGTATATGACAAAATCCTTGGTGAATCGTTTGTAATTGAAGAAGGCTTTGTATTCATTTAAGATAACTGCAGATAAAACATTGACGAAGCAGCTGGATACGTTCAGCAAGCTAATTCTTGATCTTGAAAATATTGATGTTAACATCAATGATAAAGATCAAGCGTTTTTATTGTTGTGTTCTTTACCAAAATCGCATGCTCACTTCAAAGAAACCATCTTGTATAGAAGAGAGTCCCTGGCCTTTGAAGAAGTTTAAGCAGCCTTGTGTTCGAAAGATTTGAACGAAAGAAAGGAGCAGAAACCATCATCATCAGTTGGCAAAGGATTGTCCGTAAAAGGGAAATCGTTGAAAAAAGATGGTAGGTTTGAGAAGAAGAAAGGTAAAACTCAGCAAAAGTCTTATAGTGGTGATATTTCTGGGATTAAGTGTTATCATTGTAAGAAGGAGGGTCACACAAGAAAGGTGTGCCTTGAGCGCTTGAATAATCATGGAGGTAATGGCAATGGGAATGCAACTATTGTGCAAGATGATTATGAATCACCTGATGTCCTTGTGGTGTCGAGCAATAACTCTTGCAAAGAGTGGATTATGGATTCTGGATGTACTTGGCATATGACTCCAAACAAGGATGTATTTGAAGAATTATGTGATTAAGATGGTGGATCAGTGCTGCTGGGAAATAATAAAGCTTGCAAGATTGTAGGTATTTGATCTGTAAGATTCAAGCTACATGATGAGTCAATAAGGCTATTGACTGGGGTTAGGTATGTACCTGACTTAAGAGGAATTTGATTTCTCTCGGAGAATTCGACAAGAAAGGATATGTCTTTAAAGGAGAGAAAGGTATCCTAAAAGTCATGAAGGGTTCGAAGGAAGTCTTGAGAGGTGTGAAGAAACAAGGCTTGTATACCTTTGAGGCTGAGGTTGTAAGTGGTACGAAAAATGTTGCATCCACGAAACCTATGTCGAAGATAAAATTGTGGTACATGAGATTGGGCCATGTTAGCAAAAAAGGCCTGGTCGAATTAGGGAAGCAGAACCTACTAGGTGATGACAAAGTCGAAAAGTTGGAGTTTTGTGAATCTTGTGTTTTTGGTAAATCTTGTAGAGCAAAGTTTAACAAAGGCAAGCAAAGAACACATGGATCCCTTGATTACATTCATGCTGATCATTGGGGCCTACAAGGAATCATTCACACTCAGGTGAAAGGTATTTTCTATCCATTGTTGATGACTATTCCAGAAAGTTATGGGTATTCATTCAGAAGACGAAGGATGGAACTTTTGAGAATTTCAAAAATTGGAAGGTATGAGTCAAAACTTAAACTAGCAGAAAGGTCAAGAGGTTGAGAACCGATAATGGCCTTGAGTTCTACAGCAAAGCGTTCGATAGTTACTGTGTTTAGTCTGGGATTGCAAGGCATAAGACTGTAGCAGGTACTCCTCAACAAAATGGCTTAGATGAGAGATTTAATCGAATAATCATTGAAAGGGTTATATGTATGTTAGTTAGTGCTGGATTGAAGAAGGTGTTTTGGGTGGAGGGTGTTTCGACAACAACTTATCTGATAAATAGATATCCCTCGACTGCCTTGGGAATGAAGGCACCTGAAGAAGTTTGGTCGAGTCGGCCACCAGATCTCGACAAACTGAGAGTATTTGACTATTTAGCTTATGCTTACATTAGTCAAAACAAGATCGAACCTAGAGCTCAGAGATGCATGTTCCTTGGATATCCTGAGGGAGTCAAAGGTAATAGGTTGTGGTGCCTAGAACTAGGTCACAGAAGATGTATCACAAGTCGTGATGTAGTGTATAATAAAGTCGAGATGGCTTTTAAGAAAATTGGTGATGCTGGTTGAAGTGCAGAAATCTCTGAAGAGGAGTTGGAACAGGTAGAGATGCCTGTTGAGGTGGAGCATAATGATGCTGAAGTGCGTAAACCAGATGAAGTCGAAGAAGAAGAACAAGATATTGAAGAGACTGAGGAAAGTGTTGATGACTACCTACTAGCAAGAGATAGGTCGAGAAGAGTCATCAAGCCACCTCAGAGACTTGGCTATGTAGATCTTATAGCTTTTGCCTTAATCTCTGCAAGTGAAGTACTTGAGGAAGAACCTAGAGATTACAAGGAAGCTATGAGGATTCGAAATCAGACTGAATGGCAAAAATCCATGGATGACGAGATGAAATCTCTTCATGATAATAACACTTGGGAGATGATTGAGAAACCTGCTAGAGCAAGGTAGTCAGTTGTAAATGAATTTTCAAGGTCAAGGAAGGAATCGAAGGAGTGATGTCGAAGCGCTTTAAGGCAATATTGGTTGTTAGGGGGTTTACTTAGAAAGAAGGTGTCGAATTTAATGATGTGTTCTCACCTGTTGTAAAGCATAGATCCATTAGAATGTTGTTGGCGATGGTGGCGAAGTTCAACTTCAAACTTGAGCAAATGGATGTGGAGACATCATTTACGTATGGTGACCTAGACGAAATGATCCCGATGCGTCAACCTGAAGGGTATGCAGAAATGATAAGGAAGATTATGTGAGCAAGATGAATAGGTCTTTGTATGCCCTGAAGCAATCTCTTTGGCAGTGGAACAAAAGATTCTGACAAGTTCATGGCATACATTGGTTTCAATATGAGCCAGTTCAATTGCTGTGTTTACTTCATATTTCGACCTGGAAACTCACTTGTTATTTTGTTGCTTTATGTGGATGATATCCTCATAGGTAACAACAGTGTCGAGGATGTAATGGAGGTAAAGGATAAACTCAGTAAGGAGTTCAAAATGAAGGATCTGGGAGCTACCACAAGAATTCTTGGGATTGACATCCGGAGAGATAAAAAGCAGTCGAAGTTTTGCTTATCTCAAGAGACATACCTACGGAAGTTGCTCGACAAGTTTGGTATGTCGAATTCAAAGTCTGTTGTGACTCCAACAAATTCCCAATTTAAGCTTAGTACTAATCAAAGTCCGAGTACTGAAGCTGAAAGAATCTATATGAGTAGCATTTTATATGCTAGTGTAGTAGGTTCTTTGATGTATATTATGGTATGTACGAGGCCAACCATAGCGTATGGTGTGAGCCTTGTAAGCAGGTATATGGCCAATCCTGGAAAGGCGCACTGACAAGCTGTAAAGTGGATTCTCAGGTACATAAATGGGTCTCTGAAAAGAGTCTTAATTTATGATGGACCCTGTGGTGGTGATAGCATAGTCGAAATCGAAGGATTTGTCGACTCTGATTATGCAGGTTGTATGGATTCTAGAAAATTTATTTCTGGATATGTGTTCAATATGTTTGGAACAACAATCAGCTGGAAAACAATGCTTCATAAGTTTGTTACCTTATCAACCACTGAAGCAGAATATATTTCCCTCACTGAAGCTGTGAAAGAAGCATTGTAGCTTGAAGGTTTTGCAAAGGAGCTGAAACTTTAAGGTCTAAGTATCACTAATAAATGTGACAGTCAAAATGCAATACACCTATCAAAGAATTCATCCTATCATGAGAAAACTAGGCACATCGATGTGAGGCTACACTTTGTCAGAGAGATAATCGAGCATGGTGAAGTCCAGGTGATGAAGGTATTGACTGAAGACAATGCTGCTGATATGATCACCAGAAAATTGCCGAGTTGTGAGTTTTTCCAGTGTATGCAGTTGATAAAGTTGCATGATGAAAGCTAGTTTATTCTCTGTTTGGTGAGTTAGATCCAAGGTGGAGATTTGTGAGATTTTGGGTCGAACTCAAGATTTGTCGAGGAATAGCTTTCATATATTTCGACAGGAGACAAACATGAAGTCGAAGCTGGGTCACATGCTGTGGTCGAAGGATACATATTCTAGTCGAAGTCTGTTCTAATATGTATTATCAAAATGTTTGTTGAATTAAGCCTTTTTTTATGGATCCAATTATTTAGTTAGCTTGGGTTGCAAGTTATCTAGTTAGTCTATATATAGGCTAGAATACTCAGTTTGTTGAGTGTGTCCAACTGTGTTACTCACTTGTAATCTTTTGTAATATTGAAAAAGTGAATAGTATAGCAATTCGCCCTAATCCTTATTCCTCTTTGTTCTTTATCCTATCTTCTTTCTCTCTTTGTTATAATTGATTTCATTGTTCACCCAAGAACTATGTTTCCCAATCTTGATTTGTTGAAAGGTATCGTTTGTGATCACAACACCTTAGTTAAGGCTATTGTCTCATTATCATCCATCTTTCTCTTATTTGATAATATTTCTTTTAATTGTTTTGCAAAAGGCATTTGGAACAGAGGTTCCATGAAAGGAATGTCGATGTATAATTTCTTCAATGTTTCCACAAACTTCTTAAATTTCTCTTCAATTTTTGCTTTAGCAATTTTTTTTACTAGAAAAGGGATTGATGGTTTATATGGCTGATGAGAAACATATGGTTTCTCCCTTTCTTCTTCTAGAACCTCACTTACAAGTTGGATTTGTTCATTCACCCTGCTTTTACTCTTATCCTTTTCACTAGCGTCCTCTAGTTATTTTCCCATCCATAAAGTGATAAAATTCACATGCTCTTTCAAAATTGGTTTTGGTTGTCCCATAGGAGCAGAAATCAACGCTTTCTATTGCGACACTTAGGACATTTGAGCCTCAACATTATGTGTGTGTTTCTATTGAATCAATTTTAGACGCTAGTTGTCTAAGGATTTTGTTTGTATGTAAACTCTAACTTTAAACTTCATTATTTTATTTAGTTTGGGCCATGATAAAATTTTCCATCATTATTTATAGGTTGGACTTTACGGGATATGCACCCATTTGTCCTTAGAAGCTAGGCTGCCTGTCGAGGATGATCACTTTCAAATTGGGAGAGTTGTTCTTATAGGAAAAGTTAGGGTGGTATCTTTATCCAGGATTATAGGTATTAGAGTAAAAATTTACTCTATGGGCATTATTAACGTAATTATCATTTTCTAGGTTGGATTCTCCAACTAAAATCATTTAGAAGTTAATACCAGTATATCCAACGACTCCACAAATTTCACACTACTGAGTGTTAGGAGTGATAATGTTTACACTCAGTTTTTCAAATTTTGAAAATGTTGTGTCGCCTTTAGCATTAAGATGGTCTAATGCATCTTTTACTTGTTCCCTTTTTAAGGTGCTCGCTCAATGGAGATATGGCATCTTTCCCATTAGTAATTATTTTGTACCATATCTTATATAAGGGCGTAGGCTTCATCGATATTTTTATTCATGAGTGCTACGACCATAGCTGCACCAACTATCATCTTTATGGTGTATAAGAGACCATTATAAAAGGTGTGGACTATAAACCATTTTTCAAGCCCGTGGTAAGGATATAACCTCAACATTTCCTTAAATCACTTTCATGTTTCCTACAGTTATTCCAATCCATTTGAGAAAAACTGGTTATTTAGTTTCTAAGTAAAGTTGTTTTACTCGGCGGAAAATATTTAGCGAGGAAAGCGATTTTCAACTGATCCCATGTGATAATGGAATCAAAAGGTAGGGAATGTAGCCATGCCCTGACTCAGTCCCTTAGCAAGAAGGAGAAAAGTCATAGTCAAAATTTCCTTGAACGCTCTATTCATTTTTAGAGTGTCACAATATTTGATATAAATGGACAAATTCAAGTTCGGGTCATCAGTCGGCAAAACATAAAATTTGTTTTGTTGTATGATGGACAATAAAGAAGACTTATTTTTGAAATTATTTGCATCCAGTGTAGGATGAACATTGCTGGAATGAGGTTTCATATTGTTTGGGGATGCATAATACTTCAATGTGCAGTTTTTAGCCATCGCTTGTTGGTGTTGTTGTTGTCTACGTCTATAATGTAGAAATCGTTCGACCTCAGAAATTGGTTGAACAAGATTCCCTAAATTGCAGGTTCTTAGCATTCAACCAAAAACAATAAAATTATACATAAAAAATAATTGAAAAAATGCTCTAGTTTAATCAATGAAATTAGAAAAATCAATATCTGAAACAGTCTCAAGCAACAACACCAAAAAATTGATAGATCTAAGTGCATAGTTATACCAATATAATAGAACATAATTCTATTGAGGACTGTTTGGATTATAATTTTTTTTTTGTATTCGGTGATCATATAAAATGATCTTAAGTTTATTTGAGATATTTTGATCGATTAAGAATTTTAGAAAGAAATAGTGTTAGAATTGTGATCTATGACTTACTCATGTAAACCTTTGTTTTTGATTTGTTAAGAGAATTCTAATATTGTAGAAAAAAATAGATAAACATAACCATATCTTCTTTCAGAGCATATAATCGTATCTTGAACCAACGAACCGCCTACTTTTGTAGAGTTAATCTATTCATTTAGGATCCTTTAACAAAAACAATCTTTAAAAATACAAAATTTTCTCAGTTAAACCAGAGACACTCTCATGTCTTGGTTTATCCATTAGACCTTCTTAGCACGTATATTAGTCCTTACCTTTCAGTGTGTTAAATGATATATAATGATATTTTTAGTTCTATAGAGATATATGTGAAAAACCCTAAAAGGTCAAAGCAATCATATAAATTCTCATAACATAATTCAAACTAAGAGTTTACATAAGGACTGTCGTTTAGGAAATCCTTATGGTTCTAAGCCTTATTTCATTCGAACATGACTTTGATTCTTCAAATGAATTTAAAATCCTGAAACATAATGAAAACAAGAAAACAAAAGTAAAACAGAATAAAAGTAGATAATACATTATTTATTTAAATGATAAAAACATGACTTATCTCATACTTGTTTGTACATAAACTTGCAAATTTTACTTACAACTTATGTCAAATCTGGTCTAGTACAAATAATAGCATACATTATGTTGAACAGATGACTCCAAACACAAGAGGGGTGTGAGATGTTGGATCGAACTCTAGTATGGTCGAATGGTAGCTTCTGGTTCGACAGGAATTAAGCATGAGGTCGGAGTATGTTCGCATGCTGCTGTCGGAGTAGCGCGTGTTGTATTCGAAATTTATTCTAACATGCATTAGTCAATATTGCTAGGATTGTTAGCATGTTGAATTGGGCCTTGCTTTTAAGCCCAATTGTTTAAGTTAGCTTGTAATGGGTAATTGTTAAAAAGTCCATTAGGTTAGTGTGCTAATTTTCTTATAAATAACATGCTAGTCTCTCATCTTGGCATAAGGCAAAATAAGAAGATAAAATCCTAATTTCAAGAGAGAGAGGTTATTTTGTTATTCTTGTATACTTGTAATCTTGTTCTAAGAGTAAGGAAAGAATAGCAGTTTATAACCAATCCTTGTTGTTCCTTGTTGCTTTTACCTTGTTATCTTTGTTAACCTTAACCCTTGTCTATTTCTTGATCATAAAGAAACCGTTTATACTTTGTTTTAAGGTATCCGATTCACAACAAATTGGTGCAGTGAGCATGGATAAGATGCCTTCAACAAAGTATGATATTGAAAAGTTCACCAGAGTGAACGACTTTGGTCTGTGGCGCTTGAAGATGAAATCGACTCTACCTGAAGCAAGCTTTGTATTCATTCAAGATGAGTGAAGACAAAGTGTTGGCTGAGCAGTTGGATATTTTCAACAAGCTAATTCTTGATCTTGAAAATATTGATGTGAAGATCGACGATGAAGATCAAGCACTGTTCCTATTGTGTGCTTTACCCATAACACATGCTCACTTTAAAGAAACTCTCTTGTATGGAACGGAGTTCCTGATCTTTAAAGAAGTTCAATCAACCTTGTATTCTAAGGACTTGAACGAACGAAAGGAGCAAAACCTTCGACGGTGGGTGAAGGTTTGGCCGTTAAGGGAAATTTTTTGCAAAAGAATGGTAAGTTTGACAAGAAGAAAGGTAAAAGTCAACAGAAATCTTATAGTGGCGAAACATCCGGTATTCGATGTTATCGCAATAAGAAGGAGGGTCGCATAAGAAAGGTGTGCCCTGAACGCCTGAAAGATCATGGAGGTAATGGTAATGCAACCATTATTCAAAATGACTTTGACTCATCTGATGTTCTAGGGGTTTCAAGTGGCGACTCGAGAAAAGAATGGATTATGGATTCAGGTTGCACTTGGCACATGACTCCAAACAGAGAATTGTTCGAGGAGCTAAGTGATTAAGATGGTGGCTTTGTGCTGCTGGGAAACAAAAAATCTTTCAAAATTTGCAGGTATTAGATCTATGAGATTCAAGCTCCATGATGAGTCAATAAGGTTATTGACTAAAGTCAGGTATGTACCTAACTTGAAGAGAAATTTAATTTCTCTTGGTGAATTTGACAGAAATGAATATGTTTTTCAAGGAGAGAAAGTATCCTAAGAGTTATGAAGGGGTCGAAGGAAGACTTGAGAGGCATGAAGAAACAAGACTTGTATACCTTTGGGGCTGAGTTTGTAAGTGTTTCGACAAATGTTGCATCCATGAAACCTATGTCGAAGACAGAATTATGGCACATGAGATTGGGCCATGTCAGCGAAATAGGTCTGGTCGAATTGGGGAAGCAGAACCTGCTAGGAGGTGACAAATTCAAAAAGTTGGAGTTTTGTGAATCTTGTGTATTTGGTAAATCCTGTAGGGTGAAGTTTAACAAAGACAAACGAAGAAAACATAGATCCCTGGATTACATTCATGCTGATCTTTGGGGGTCTGCAAGAAATCCTTCACACTCAGGTGCAAGGTATTTTCTATCCACCGTTGATGACTATTCCAGAAAGCTATGGGTATTCATTCAGAAGACAAAGAATGAAACTTTTGAGAATTTCAAAAGTTGGAAGATTCTAGTCGAAACTCAAACTGGCAGAAAGGTTAAGATGTTGAGAACCGACAATGGCCTTGAATTCTGCAACAAAGCGTTCGACAGTTACTGTGTTGAGTATGGGATTACAAGGCATAAGACTGTAGCAGGTACTCCTCAACAAAATGGCTTAGCTGAGAGATTCAATCGAACAATCCTTGAAAGGGTTAGATGCATGTTGGTTAGTGTTTGATTGAAGAAGGTGTTTTGGGCGGAAGCTGTTTCGACAACAACTTACCTGACAAATAGATGTCCCTCGACTGCCTTGGGAATGAAGACACCTGAAGAAGTTTGGTCGGGACATCCACCTAGTCTCGACAAACTGAGAGTATTTGGTTGTGTGGCCTATGCTCATATTAGGTAAGACAAGGTCGAACCTAGAGCTCTGAAATGCATGTTCATGGGATACCCTGAAGGAATAAAAGCTTATAGGCTATGGTGCCTAGAGCCAGGTTACAGGAGGTGTGTCACCAGTCGAGATGTAGTTTTCAATGAAGCAAAGATGGCTTTCAAGGTGAATTAATTATGTTATTTATTTCAAGGTATCTGATTCACAACAAGGTGGATGAATTATGTTATTTGGTTTTTAAAAATTGTTTGCAAAAGATTGATTTTAATAAGTGAAGAGAAACAAAGATTGAGCGACAAATAAATTAAAATCAGAAAGTGAAGAGGTAGATTTAGAGAGAGCACACTAGAAAATATATCAGTTTAGCCTTAAACCACACTACCTAGTCTAGTTTCCAAGAGTCTCCTCTTAAGATTTCCACCATCAACAACCCGAGCTTTTACACAGTTTCAACCCAACAACCTTCCTTATACCAATATTTAAACATGTTTATTTTGCAACCTCAAAGTCAATGGAAAATTCACAATATAAATAATCTCTTGAATATACAAATTTAGCACAACAATAGAATTACACAACTTTCAAAGTAATCTTTGCATTGTCTCAACACTAAGGCAATTTATAATGGATAAAATGATTTTAGAAGGAGAATGAGTGAGATAGAAGAGTAGTATATTTAAAAAACGTTCATTCCTTTATAGATAGAAGTGAATGCAACACTTATTTATATAGAGAAATATTTTATCTAAAAGAGGCAATAATCTGTGGGCATGACCGCTCTATAATCGATTAGGTTGCCACAATAATAAATTATATTATACTGAAATAGGAAACCATAATATAGGTTTTCTCCATAAATGATTAGTTATCTTCATGATCTATTAGGTGAAGAATTTGCTCCTTGATTTATTAGAATAAAGCTCTAATCAATTACACAACAAGTTTTGCTTTTTTAATTGGTCAGAATTGCTTCTTAATCGATTAAGCACTTGCTTGTATTGATTTTTCAGAAAAAATGAAATAGATGAAAATATTTATAAGGTTTTAGTGCGTATGGGCATCACCTTAGTAAATCAATACTTAATCTTGCGTATTTTACATATTACTGATAAGAAATACTAAAAAATTAAGCGCAAGATCCATATAGCTTTCACATTTTTAGTTCTTTTTGATGTTGATCTTTGAATTTGGTTTGTCTTGTTTTTCTCTAAACATTGAAACTTTGATTTTTGATAGTTTTTTGGCTGATGATTCTTATGATTAACTTTATATTGCTATGTTGTCATCATCAAAAACTCAAAATTCTTTAACCTACATTATGCATAGAATGACACATTAAATAACCAATATCACTAACATAATTAAGTTACCTTCGACATATACATAGCTTCTACATCGTCTTTGGACACATATCTAATGAGAGCTTATTGTGATTCACCAATGGATTATTCACAACGTTTGAATTATTCATCTCAAATTTTTATAAGACCTTTTCAACATAGCTTTTCTTAGAAATCCATAACTTTCTAACACTCAAATAGCAACGATTTTCCATCATAATAATATTCTTAGAAACACATAAGCCCTTCATGTTAAACTAATTACAAATAATAATTTAAGTTCATTTATATCATGTAAATGATTAACAACAATCAACATATCCACGTAAACTAACAAGAAATTAATAGAGCCATCAGCAAGGCTCCTAACATATACCAACCTCAGACATACTCACGCCTAGTGTAGAAACTTTGAAGCATATACATTAATAAAATTGCTTGTGCCACTGCTTTAGAGACTGCTTTTAACCATACAAAGACCTATCCAACTTAAAAACTTACCTTCCATATTCTGTATTAATGAAACCCTCCGAATGTTCAATGTAAATTTACTCATCTATATTAGCGTGAAGAAATGTTATCTTCATATCTATATTCTTTAAATACTTGTCTGAAATGGCTATCAAAGCTATAATTTCCCAAAGAGAAGTATGTTAGACGAGTGGAGGAAAAAATATCATCATAATCAATTCCTTTTTGTTGTGAGTATCCATTTATACAAGATGATCCTTGAACTTTTCCTTTTATTTTTCTATTATTGGTGGTTTTATCTTGTACACCCACTTGTAACTGATAACATTTTTCCCCTTAGAAAGATGAACATGTTCCCATGCCTGGTTTTTCTTCAAGGACTTCATTTCCTCCATCATAGAACCCATCCACTTATATTTATCTTGGATAGATATAGCCTATCAAAAGGTAGATGAATCTATATAGCCAGTAAGATGTACATAAGGTGTCAAGTCTTCATACATAAATTATTTTGGTGGCTTGATCTAACATCACTCTTTGACATGTACAAAAGAATAATCTTATACTCTGTCTGAATATTTAGGCCTATGATGAGTTTCTACATTATAGTTTGGTTCAACTTGGGATTGAAGTATTACACGTATTACTCATTGGCAATGGATCAATATCCATATGAATCACCTAATTATTGGAAGTTTCCCCTTCATATACTAACACATTTGCTGCAATTATCTCCTTCAACATGAACTGCATATCAAATACAACATGAACAATCTTCTTTGAAGCTAGATCCTCACAACTTGAATGCCTTTATAGTTTTTTGGTAGCCGAAAAAGACACGCTTCTTCCACTTTTGGTCATGTTTCAACAGATTCACTAGGTATATACACATATGTTAAACACTAAAAAAAAATCCTCAAATTGTCAAGATCAATGACGTAACTTGTCCATATCTCATTTGCAACCTTTGAGAGTCCAACATTCAATAAGTTGATGAAAGTCATTCATACTCTATTTTTAGTTGCTAATTTCGTTATTTTAAAGTACTTTTAATGTTATTGCATTTTTATTTTATAAGTTTTTAATAAATACTCCAAATATTTTTGGAAAAGATAAACCTAAGTTAATCATCCTTATATGACACATTTCATAGTATTTTACTATTAAAATTACAATGACAAAGTAAAGAGAAGATTAGAACACAAAGAACAAAAGGAAAGAAAAGAAAAATTGCAAAATATATTCAATAGTGGTGCGCCAGTATCCGATAATGTTACTTTTCAGATTCAAATGACTAGAGCAGTGATGCCAAGAAATAACGATGTTATTATAAAAATATGCCAACCAAAATATTGACACTTTAGAAGTTAGAGCAACGTGATTATTATGATGCCAAACTACCAAGTTAGATCAATCTCAAAATATCGATGTTGTTAGGGAAGATAGTGGCAAGATTTTCTGTTTTTCAAGATTTTTCTATATATTGTAAAACATGTTTAGACATTAGGATTTCGATTTTGATAGAAAAAAAAGGAATTTTATAGAGATAAGGAGAAGGGGAAACAAAAGCTATTTGTTAGCTAGAATTTTGACACTCAGGAGTATTTGAAATAAGCCAGTAAAGCTAAAGGAGATATTCTGGAAAACAATATATTGATTTTGACGAAAAGTTTGTGAAGGCATAGTCGAAGAAGACCCTTTACATGGAGGGAGATTTTGGTATGGGACTTAGAAATATTCTTGGGTTCAGACTTAAGTTCGACGAAGATGTTCGTTTGGAGTTGCGTTCGACGAACATAATTCAAAATAAGGCTAATAATTGTTTTTTAGCCTTATTCGTTTCTTGAGAAGACACATGGAAAGATGTAAGTAGCGAAGTCCATGCAATCGAGAACGTGTCATCTTCTGAAGAAGAGATCGTTTGTTACTGTTATTTTCGAATTATTATAAATAAGGATCTTAGTGGTTATGATTCGGGTGTTCCATTTTATACAAAAAATCAAATATTACTCAAAGTATTTATGTTGTTAAGAAAAGAGTTCCTGAGTGCAATGTACGTGTGATCACCATTTTTGCATTTTTTTTGTATCAAATTATTTACATTTGGTTATTTACATTCGTTGTAAATTTACTTTGAAGTTATTTACATTGCTATTTACATTCTTGCATTTTTTTTTACAAACTTTAACATTACTTTCAAGGAAAGAAACATTGTCGAAATGTTCATAAGTGATAAAACTTGAAGAAAACAAAAACACATGTCCTAGGATCAATCTAGTCGATCATGTGAGTAACCAAAAATATAGAATTTGGAAGACTAGCGCCTGTTTACGAATTTCGACGGTAAACACTATCATTAAGGAATCATCCTTAATCATTATTAAGTTCGTAATTTTTCTTTCCATTGTAATTTCCATGAATATCTTAAGGCTGAATGACTAGTTCTCAGAGATTAGATTCATCTTAGATGGTTTTGCTCTAACCATCTGAAGCATCATATTGAGTGTTAATGTAATGAACCTCTTTCTGATAAGTTATACAACAGTATTTGTGTTTAATACTTTCTCCTGTATACGAAATTGAGATAATTGATGTAAACAGAAAATGAGAATTAACTGTAGGTTGGAATATTCAACTGAAATAATATTGTGGGGGTTATATGATCACTAGAAATATGGTATAATTAGTCTTGGTTTTCAGTCTAATTATTTATGCATCATAAAACCTTTTTTAGTTGCGATGATGTTCTCCCAAATGTGTTGGGAGGCCGCAGTAGACAAAGCAGGTTACTTGACAATCGATTAGTTGAGTAACCTTGTTTTGTAAAGGTTATAATTTAGAAAGGTTCATTATTGGTTCAAACTTGAGTTATTTACATGAAAGGGAAAATAATTCTAAAGAGGGGCTTAAATTGATTTTATCATTATATTTCTTCACGTTAGCATGATTAATTAATTTTACAATTATTTCACAATCCAATCAATTGTGTTATACGCTCCTCCATTATAGTTACAATCAATTCGCTTGCTTACAATAACAATAACACTCTCACTTTTCATGAAGCTAACACAATCCTCATGGATATGGTAACTTAATCACCACATTGTGTGTTTTGTTGTCACAACTATTACTATCGTTATACCGATCAACAAAACGAGGTTGTTGTCAGTGATTGTTAATCACTTCAACAAGACAATTTAGGAGATTTTACTTGTTTTTTTATTATTTAAAAAGTATTGTCTTTTCAAATTTAAATTTAATAATTTTAATTAGGATTTAGTTGACCTTTTTTTTTTGTAAGAGTTTGTTTAATATTTTAGGTAGGATTTTGTTTTCCGATAATTTGATCTCTAACTTAGAGATTTTGATTTTTCTTTGATTTAAATTTTATTTAGAAATTTATTTTTATTTAGTTTAGTTTTTATATCTAGATTTTAATTTTATTTTTAATTTTAATTTACTTTACTAGATATTACGAAGGTATTTGTTGCTTGATTTTGATGCAACAAAAGCTTCTAGATGTCAAGCCAATTTGATTAAATGTAAGCCTCGTATCATTACGAACAACAAGATTACATGTATGCTTATTAGGGAAGTAGTCATGAGAATGACTAGTGTCATTCTGAAAGACTCATAGAAGAAGGAACAAACTACATGTGTGGATGTAAAAAAAAGGATCAAGTTTTAAATTATTACACTCCTACATCTTGGAGTAAACAACAAAATCATCAACTTTATAAACCAGAACAAGATTTTCACTCTTGAGGAGACTTTAAAATATTTTTTGAACTTTTCACACAAAAATTTCAACACTCTTAAGGGTGGTAAGGAACATGAAAGAGTGAATGAGAGCTACAAAACCATCGAGTTAATGAGAACTAGAATCGACATTCCAAATACTTACATTCTGACATTTGGGAGAAAGAATTAAAATAGACAACAACCTTAATTAGAGTAAGATTATAAACCATATAAACTTTATGAGTATTATAGGTCTCCCTCTCTGGAAAAATTTGGCCCTAGGTGATGGCAAGAGATGGGAAAAGTAAATGAGAGATGTCCAACTATGAAAGTGAGAAAAATAAAATCCTTAGGAAGGTTAGTGCAGAGAGAGAGAGAGAGAGAGAGAGAGAGAGAGAGAGAGAGAGAGAGAGAGAGAGAGAGAGAGAGAGAGAGAGAGAGAGAGAGAGAGAGAGAGAGGAGAGAGAGAGAGAGAGAGAGAGAGAGAGAGAGAGAGAGAGAGAGAGAGAGAGAGAGAGAGAGAGAGAGAGAGAGAGGAGAGAGAGAGAGAGAGAGAGAGAGAGAGAGAGAGAGAGAGAAGAGAGAGAGAGAGAGAGAGAGAGAGAGAGAGAGAGAGAGAGAGAGAGAGAGAGAGAGAGAGAGAGAGAGAGAGAGAGAGAGAGAGATCTTAAAAAAATTAAGAAAAAAATAGAGTTGAAAAATTAGTCAAATAAAGAGATAGACGAGTATGAGGAATAATAAGAAAACACTAGGGAAGAAGGTGCGAACAAAGAAAACACAAATTATAAGCAACTTGAATCTGTACACAATGATGTAATAGAACTAAATTAGTGAAGATACAAGTTTAACTGAGACAACATCTCCATCATTAGAGAGAGTGATAATACATCACTAATAAAAGCAAATGAGTCATTGGATGAAAAAGAAGAAGAATGTGTAAATCATTTTGAAACTTCACATTCTGAAGAAGTTCAAACAAAAATTAAAGAACTAACTAAAGACAAATCCATGGAAGATGTTTAAAAACAAGCAACCCTGGAAATCAGGGAACTCCCATTGCCATTAAAATATGATTTCTTGGGGTGAGAAACTCACGAACCTGGCCACTATACGCAACTCTTTGACCAAAAGGAAAAAAGAATGAAAACTAGTAGTGCGACCTTAGTTGTGTCTATATCTAAAAATGAAGGAGGTAGTAAAAAATAGATCTTGAAGTTGGTATGAGGTATGCATTCTTTGATAATACATGGGTAAACTTAGCTCATGAAGTCCATAAGATGGGTGATATATTTGTTGTAAGAAACAAGAAGAATGAGCTTAACTTGACCCGTACAACTACTAAATGGAAAAAATGTATTAACTATAGAAGGATGAATTTGACTACTAGAAAATACATTTTCCATCTATCATTCAATGACCTTGTGCTCGAAAGATGGCCAAGTAAAACCTTTTATTGTTTTCATGACATGTATTCAAGGCGTTATAACTAGATTTTTGTAGATCTGGGTCGGTAAGAAAGACAAATTTAACATGCTCGTTCTGAATCTTGGAGTATAGAATAATGTCATCCGACCTATGCAATGCCCCTGCCAAATTTCAATGATGAACGCTTTCCGTTTTGTATACTAATATTGAGGTAAGTGAAAAACTATCCCACCAGAAAATGTGAAGATTATCATAAATTTCTTCTGACATGTTATTCTGAGTCTAGTAGTGAAAGTGTTTAATGTTGGGTTAAGAGCAACACACAATTGAGAGAGATACCACATATTCACCTAAAACCTTAAGGTAATAAGTGTGTGGGTTCTCCCACATATAAATGCTCAAGTCTCCACATTTATAACCAATGTGAGACTCCAAGTCACATTTGACTTATTATTCTCAATACTCCCCCTCAAGTGTGAGTCTACAATGCTCCCCCTAAAGTGAAAACTCTTTTTGGCAACATACACTTGTACCACTGTTGACACCTCTTTCCTGGACTTTTCAATACATCTCTTCCTGGGCATTTCGATTTCAACGGGACACCTCTTCCTGAGCATTTCAATACAAATAAGTCGGTCTCTTTACTCGAAACAGGGCTCATGAATTGTGAAATAAATGATATACCTAAATGTAAATGTTTAGGATCCACGAAAATTTAAAAAAACTAATGGAAGAATAACAACTAAATATGAGACTCTAGCTCAAAACCTTTAAATTTTAAGATACATAAACAAGGAAGGTTTAGGGCAAATAATCATTGTATACTATTATTTTTCTTAGAAAATTTTACCTCGTACCCCTATCATTATCCCTCTATCCTTACATTTTTTAAAATATTCCAATGCCACCCTTTTTACTTATCAAATAATTTTATTATTTAATATTTATTATTTTCTGGTATATATTTTTTCTTCACCAAATAATTTGCAATCATGTTTTCCGATATGTATTTTTTCTTCACCAAATAATTTGCAATCAAATTTTCCTATATGTATTTTTTCTTTACCAAATAACTTGCAATCAAGTTTTTCGATATGTAATTTTTCTTCCCCAAATAACTTGCAATCAAGTTTTTCGGTATGTAATTTTTCTTCCCCAAATAACTTGCAATCAAGTTTTTCGGTATGTAGTTTAACCGGTAAATAAAAATTACATATCGAAAAACTTGATTGCAAGTTATTTGGTAAAAAAAAATACATACCGGAAAAATTGATTGCAAATTATTTGGTGAAGAAAAAATACATACCAGAAAACTTGATTACAAGTCATTTTCAAACATTTTTATTGATATTAAAAAAAGATTTAAGTTTGGAGTTGTGGTGATGGTACATCACATTATGAAAGTTTCAAACATTTTTCTTGAGGTTAAGAAAGTTTCACACATTTTTTTTCGTTTTGTATATTTTAATAAAGAATTCGAAAATTTGTGAAAAAGACCAAACCTTGTGATAATCATCCTAACTATAAAATTTTCATAGTATTTCATTATGAAAATTATGAAGAAGAAGAAAGGATAGGGATACAACACAATGAATGGAAGAAAATTAAAGAAAATCTAAAAAGGCAAGCAATAAGGACATGTTCCTAGTCAATATCGATGCTATTTAATTTCATCAATCCATCGCAGCGTTTAACAAGCTCAACGATGTGATCCAAACTTTTTGCCTAAATTGCAAAAACAAAACAAAAAATTATAAATTGCGATGCTCAACATCGGTGCAATCAAGACCGAGAAGGCCAAAAAGATCCATTCATCAGCATAACGATGATATCTCAAATTTCTGGCAAGATTTGGAAGCAATTTAAATGGAACTACACAATTACACGATATCAAATTTTTATCTATAAATAGAAAAAAAAAACATGTTTAGCCATTAAGGATTTGTTTTTTTGAGAGTCAAAGTTAATTTTCTGCACCAAAGAAATATGAAAATGAAGGCTACCATTAGGAGCTTGTTATTGATTATTGTAAGTCTTTATTATTGTTTTTCAATTGTTAAAACCATAAATCTCTTTAAGATGAGTGACTAGGCCCCTTAAATTAGGTTTTCTATAGACGTTCTGCCTTAAACATGCAATTTATGCAATTCTCCGTGGCTGCCTCTGTAATAAATTTTTGTTTATGATTGTATAGTTTAATTTACGTTTAATGTTTTCTCCCATCTATAAAATTAGGAAAATTAATTTAGATGAAAAATGATACTTAGTGGTGAATTGTTTATTCGATTGATAAAACTAAAAGATTGTAATGATAGTTCGCATTAAGAGAGAAATAGTCTCGACTATTAATCTAGTTTTACACGTTATAAAAACTTTGTAATTGGAGGTTTCCAATATATAAGAGGTTGCGAGGTCGTAATTATGTGTTTTGCAAAACTGTCTTCTTATTTTACATGTCATAAAACCTTCGTCCCTGCGATTAAATATTCCTGGTATATGTAGGGTTGCACGACTTGCTTCTAACAAAGCAGACAATTGTGATTGGATACTTAATAGTCATTATATGATCAATCATGAGAATTCTCTTCTAGGCGTAGATGATCCAAAAGAAAAATTTAATCTTTTTTAAAATCATATTTGTCAATAGTTAGTTAGTATTTTCTATTTGCAATATTAAAATATACAAGTTAATCAATTGCGATTAGTACACCCCATCCCTATTACTCACTCATTACATTAAATTCACAACTAATATTGTCTTTGTACGAGGTGATAATATGACTTGATACATTGTGGTTTTTTTTTATTTTTAAATTACTACAATTGTTTTCGTTCCAACATTAACCACCACTAATAATCTTAGAGATCATCTTAGTAGAAATAACAATTATATGAAATGTATTAAAGTATAGCAACTCTTTAAATAAGATACTCATTCTCATGTATGATTACATAATCAATTTGTCTACTTGCTATGTACTAGCACATTTTCATACTTTGGCATCAATTTGCCTTTTGTAGGTTGAACACAAACCACTAACACAATATATCCATTCTTGAGGTTCCAAACAAGGAGGAGAAATCTTTTGCAAAGTAAAAGTTGTTGGTTAGGGTAAAGAAAATCCATTAGATTATGTCCTTTAATTATTAGGTTAAGTACCTCATGCTTCAACTTTTACATGCTTTATCAAATCACCCCAACCCTAACCCAATTGTTGCACACACCCATCAAATCACACAAACCCATTTTCCCATTCTCAATGCAACCTTGTCTCTCTACACATCGTACAAAGCAAAGCATCCCAAGTAGTTGTTTCACAACAAAAGAATTAAAAAATAAAATAAAATTACAGTTGTAAAAGCAAACACTATCACTATGAATAATTAATAAATAGTGTTCCACTTACACACTCCACATATCTTTCTTGCTTTCCCTTCCCCACCACAATCCTTGTGAACTTTCATTCACTCACTCTCCCACCATTCTCTAAACAAAATCTTCAACAACCTTTTCATTTATTTACTCTTTTTCTCACTTATCACTCCCAAAAACTTTTTTGTTCTTGGTTCAACACTATCAATACCAAAATCATTCCACAAAAATGGTGAATGATACTCACTAGACCTATTAACTAAAAACAATAAAAAAAATACCAATCAAATTAATTAATTTTCATGTATAGAAATCACAGTCTAAGGTCGATGTAGCTTTTGTTCTTGAAAATCTTCAATATTCTCATAACCAAGCTTCCTCTTAACTCCTGAAAAACCACTAGATTTGTTCTCAACAACATAAGTCAAATTCGACTCTTTTGATAATAAATCCGAGGAAGGTGTCTTCTTAACTTTGTCTCTCTTCTTTTCTTGTATAACATTGTAACATGAAAATACTTGTTCCTGTTCCATAATGCACATAAATTAATAAACTTTATAATAATATAATATAATTTGTACTAATTAATTATTAAACTCACACTTTCTATATTTCCCCATGATGAGATTAGTCTTATCTGAATATCAATTTCCTTCTGAGTTAATGTAGAATCAAAAGCTGCTAATATAGAAGCAGAAGCAATTATAGATGGTCGTTGATTCATCAAATTAAAATCTGCACCCAAAAAAAACAATATTTTAATAAAGATAATTAAAAAAAAAAACAATATTATTTTTTTAGAAAATAAATAATTACCTTTGACCAATGTTACAATGTGTTGTGTGGCTTTTGAGATTATTGTTTCTGGTCTTGATTCATTGCAGAACTTGGTGAAGAAATAATGTAAAAAAGCAAAAGGTGTTGGTAATCCCATTTTCCATTCCAAAGTAGTCAAAATTAAAATCTCCATGTTCTTGATAACTTTGTTTTCAAATCGAAACTCTATTGGATATTCTGATAATAGAGGAACTCTTTGTTCTTCCATTTTTGCTGCTATCGATAAACATGCCACTGATAATAACTGAATAGCCCATGGTTTTGATTCCTGCATATGAAAAAAATAATCAGCAAAGTCTAAATTTAAAAAAATAAAAAAAATAGGAAAAATGTTGAGCTTACATCAATGGATCGTTTGGAGAGAAAGCGGTCGAAATAAGTGATTGATAAATAAGCTGTTTGAAGTGTGAATCCAAATTTTGCTTGTGTCTGAAATAATACAAAAATGACAACTTTCGATAACAGAAGAACAGAAGAACCAAAAAGTAATGTAAAAAAAGTTGATTAGTTAGGTGAAAACTAACGTTGAAAATCCAAGAAATGGCATGTAAACGAGCATTTCTCAACCAGAATATATCATCATGAACATCAACATCATTGTCGTAGGATAAGAAATGAGTGGTGGAGGATCCAAATCCTGATTCTTGTTTGAATAGATAATCGATGTATTCCTCTTGTTCATCTTCCAAAAGGAAACAAAGGTTGCTATTATGATGATCATTACGTGATGAGTTAATGAAGATGGCGTTTTCATCTTGATCTTGTTCGAAGAAGAATGTGGAATCGGTTTGTTCATGACAAAGAAGACTAGAGAAAGAAAATGGGGAAGCAACATAACTTGCCATATTTGAGAAATTTTGCGCTAGTTGGAGAAGTTGTGGAAGAAGGTAAGAGCTAAATAGTAGGAAATGTTTGAAGAGAGGTTAGATTTTGTGGTGTTTGAGTGAGTGGATTGAAGTGAGTGGGTAGTAGCGGTTTTGATGCCGCCAAAATAAACAACATTTCATGTAATGGGAGTTAATTTATGGTTATAAGGGTTAATATGCACAACAATGAATATAAATCTTCTCTAATATGTCTATCATGGAGAAGTTAAGTAGTTCATGTAGGCCAAAGTTCAATATATAGTTGAGACTTATCTTTTTTATTTTTTTATTTTTATTTTATTTTAAATAATACTTTGTATCTAAATGAGCTTTTTAAATTTGTTGAATAAATTATAATATTTAATTTATATTTAATTTAAATATATTTATTCAATAATTTTAAGATTTTTTTTTTATAATAGGGATTGGAGAGAGTATCGATAATGTCAAGGATTAACCAATTTTTTAATAAATAGTATTTTTTTAATAAAAAATATGATCCATTCAATGGTCAAACAATTTAGCAGGTGAAAGTTTGTACAAAAAAATTATCCAACTGAACTAAATAGAAGAGGAGATCCTAAAACAGAAAGCAAAAATAAACTGACTGAAGTTAGGGGACAACAATAATGCCTATTTCCATGTCTTAGTTAGGGAGAAAAACAAGTAGAAAGGCCTATATAGTCTACAAGCTTTGAATGGAGAGATGTTCAACAAGCATGAGGACATTGAATAAGAGATTGTGGAGTTCTATACACATTTGGTAGGCACACAAAATCAAAATCTAAAGAGCATAGAGATCCCTGTTATTAGAGCTAGTAAAACCTTAACTAAAGAGGATGCACATTACCTCATCAGGTATGTGGAAGACAAAGAGATTTGGGAAGCCCTTGATAGCATTGGAGACACAAAAACACTAGGTATGAATGGATAAAATTCCTATTTTTTCAAAAAAAATCTGGCATATTGTGAAACATGATGTGAGAGCTGCTGTAAAGGATTTTTTTTACAGTAATCATATGTACAAGGCATTTAACTGTTCTCTCATAACATTAATCCCCAAGACCCCAGAAGCAAAAATAACCAAGGAGATGAGGCCTGCCGTTTGTTGTAGTACATTCTATAAAATCATCTCCAAAACACTCACTTTTAGACTTGGTTCAGTTATTGGTCACATAGTTTCAGATTCCCAGTCTGCTTTTATACCTGGTAGGTTAATTCATGACAACATCATTCTGGCTAAGGAATTGGTGAGAGGATATGGTAGGAATCAAATATCTCTCAGAAGTATGTTTCAACTGGACATCCAAAAGGCTTATGATACATTGGATTAGCAAGCTCTAGCTCATATTATGACGGAGATAGGTATCCCCCAGGTCTTCATTAATTGGATTATGTCTTATGTAACTTCTGTTTCATATAGGTTCTCAATCAATGGTAGCCCTTCAAAAATGCTTAGAGCAAAAAGAGGCTTGAGACAGGGAGACCCCATCTCACCTCTGCTCTTTGTGGTCACTATAGAGTACCTTCACAGGATGCTTCAAACTTTTGCACGAAATCCTGATTTAAATTTCTGTCCAAGATGTGAGAGGCTAAACATCATCAACCTATTTTTTGTTGATGACATTCTACTATTTACTAGGGGAGATGGTGTGTCCTTGCAGCTAATCATGGAGAAAGTTCAGAAATTTTCAGATGCTACAGGTTTGTGTATCAGCAGCACTAAGAGCAAAGTGTATATTGGACGAGTAAATGAAGAGACAAGAAATCACCTTTACCAACTCACAGATCTGACCGAGGGAGATATGTCATTCAGGTATTTGGGAGTGCCACTTAGTAACGAAAAACTAACTGCCAAGAATTTCCAGCCCTTAATTGATAGGATGCTGAAAAGGATAAATCATTGGAGCACCAAGTTCCTATCATATTGTTGGTGCGGTAAAGCAGCAAGCAAAAAATATTAAGTACCCAGTTTTGTCGTCTCCACAGGGATTAGTGCGATATGAATGTCGTTCAACGGCCTCTACATTTCTAAACTTATTGTTCAAAAGTTTTGGTTTAAAAAGTTCAAGGAACCTTAAATAAAGACAGAAAATATAAATTAAAGACGGAAATATAAACGGAGCCTTGTTGGGATTAGATTTCATCAATTGATAACATATGCATTTTTCTGATCAAATTAAACATAACGCAATCATTCGTCTAATATCCTCACGTATCACTCACGACAGGGCTTAACTCTAATGCAACGTCGAGAGAACAACCATGTTGTCTCATTGGTGATCTCTCTACCAACAAAAACACAACACAGAGCATTACGAACTGATACTCAAGCAAATGCTAAGCCTAAAACTATCTCTAGCATTTAGAACCTAACAGGTAGTCATCTTAGATCCAGATCTGAAAAGTGTATCTCTATCACGGTTCAAATCAAAGATAAACAAGTAAGCAAAGACGACACCCATATCGGATAAACGATAGTTTTGCATAAAATACAATGATCAGAATACACACACACGCGTAACTCTTTTTACATGTATTCATCTAATCCGCCAAATGGTTGTGAACATCATTCTTCATCACTATTATCACGTACTCACACAATATCATGTTGATCCTACCCATGCTACCCATGCTACTTAATCAACATAACACCATAGAAGATACAATGAATATCAACTTCAAAACCATGTCAAAAGTTTGTTCATTGATAGAAGAAAATCTGAGATCAAAGATGTGAAAAGGTTTTGTCAAGACCCACAAATACATAATCAAAGATAATCAATCAATAGAGAATCCAAACTAGTTCACAAACATAAATTAGATGAAATACATAAGGTATCAAAAGATTACAATCCAAACCCCAACAAGAGATCGAAGATCTTACCTCCTCCCTCTTAGGGTTTTGTGTTTCTCTCTCTAAAAAATGAAGAAAAATAAGTTCTAATGTTTCTAAATGTTACAAAATGGAAATTTACAAGTTATGGAAGTTCTATGGAAGTTATGACCTAAAAAGCAAGAAAATAACTTAAATACACATTCAGGATCTGTCACGCTCGCCTAGCGAGCAGATCCTTCCCCTAGCGAGCATCAAGTTTGGCACGTGAGGTGCCTCTGAACAGTCAAACCGCCCCTGAGACATTTCCAGATGTTCGCTAGGCGAGCAATTCCTTCGCCTAGCGAAGCCTTCGCTGCAGCCTCACTGGTGCTTCGCCTAGCGAACACTTCTCTACCTCCCTCGCCACAACGAATTTTGATCTTTTTGGTTCTGTCCAAGTCTGGGAGTGTTCGCTGACAGCTCGTTGCGTCTTCGCCTAGCAAGTGCTTTGCTACCTCCCCCGCCTAGCAAGCTTGACAGCATGCCCATTTCTTGTGTGTTGTTTGCATGTTATCTTGGTTTCCTTGCCCATTTCTTGTGTCTTACTTTTCACTTGTTTTGTGCCTAATTCCTGCACAATAGAACATAAATCAAAGGTACCAAGAGATTTTCACAATATATTGCAAACTAAACAAAGAAATAGTGGTTTTCAACACTTTCTTAACAAAAATGAGTGAAAGATGTCAATGTTTGATAGATCAAATAAGTGAAATTTGGCATCTAACACATATGCTAGAAGATTGCAACTTGTCAAGAGTGTTCTTTTTTCTATAGCTAACTACTGGATTCAAAATTTTCCCTTGTCCAAGAAGGTGATCAATCATGTTGAAAGACTTTGTAGGGTATTCTTATGGACTGGTAAGGATGAAAATAAGAGGAAATCTCCCATAGCTTGGGATCATATATGTGATTCAATCTCAACAGGTGGAAGGAATATCATCTCTTTATATGATTGGAACAAGGCTATCATAGAGAAAATGTTGTGGAATATTTGGACAAAGAAAGATATTCATGACAAAGAAGACTAGAGAAAGAAAATGGGGTAGCAACATAACTTGCCATATTTGAGATATTTTGCGCTAGTTGGAGATGTTGTGGAAGAAGGTAAGAGCTAAATAGTAGGAAATGTTTGAAGAGAGGTTAGATTTTGTGGTGTTTGAGTGAGTGGATTGAAGTGAATGGGTAGTAGCGGTTTTGATGCCGCCAAAATAAACAACATTTCATGTAATGGGAGTTAATTTATGGTTATAAGGTTTAATATGCACAACAATGAATATAAATCTTCTCTAATATGTCTATCATGGAGAAGTTAAATAGTTCATGTAGGCCAAAGTTCAATATATAGTTGAGACTTATCTTTTTTTTTTTATTTTAAATAATACTTTGTATCTAAATGAGCTTTTTAAATTTGTTGAATAAATTATAATATTTAATTTATATTTAGTTTAAATATATTTATTCAATAATTTTAAAATTTTTTTTTATAATAGGGATTGGAGAGAGTATCGATAATGTCAAGTATTAACCAATTTTTTAATAAATAATATTTTTTTTAATAAAAAATATGATCCATTCAATTCAGCAGGTGAAAGTTTGTACAAAAAAAGTTATGCTACTGAACTAAATAGAAGAGGAGATCCTAAAACAGAAAGCAAAAATAAACTGGTTGAAGTTAGGGGACAACAATAATGCCTATTTTCATGCCTCAGTTAGGGAGAAAAACAGGTAGAAAGGCCTATATAGTCTACAAGCTTTGAATAGAGAGATGTTCAACAAGCATGAGGACATTGAACAAGAGATTGTGGAGTTCTATATGTTAGAACACAGATTGGTGTTTAATATATCTCATGGTTTTGATGATAACATTAATGAAATTTTGTATAGAAAATTTATATACACTAATTTTGTTCAGGTATTTATTTGTTTTAGATATCAAAATTAATTTTATTCTGGAAGGAAAAACGCCTCTGAACACTACAAAACAAAAAAGCTCTAAACGTCAGAAGAAACATATTAGAAGACTCTGATCTGCTACAGTGACTCTGAGCGAAGCTGAGAAGAACTTGAGTAAAGAACATACGTAAAGCTTCAGAAGACTCTGGAAGTACTTAACGCTGCAAGTACAAAAGCTCTGATAAGCAAGTATGCTCTGATAAAGAATTTCACGCTTAAAGCACTTTGCTGCAAACTCTGATAGAGAAACTCTGATTGAGTTAACTCTGATATGAAGAACTAGGAACATCATTAGAAGTTCTGATGCAAGACGTTCCAAAGTTGTTGAAGAAGATGTTGTTCAAATAAAGATTCGTTGGCATATTCCTTGTCATTATCCAAACGGCTCTTTCCTTATTCGTGCATGACACAGGAATTCAGACAAAAAGGATTTGTCAGAACATTCCCCTTCTGAGAAAGGAAAAGTCAATAGAAGACAAAAAGAACAGAATGCACAACGCTGCACAGTCTTTGAGAAATGGATTTCAAAGTACTATAAAAGCAAGTCTCAACATCACTTCAAAAGCTAACGAACTTGAAACGAACTTCAAACAAATTATGGACAAATTATTCAACAAGCTACTCATACAAACTTTCTTCAAGCTGAATAGTTTTCTTTTCGTTCTTTAACTTATGTAAAAATCACCATTGTGATATAGCTTTTTAGAAGCAAATCTTAAACACATTGTTAGTTTATCTTTTGTAAAAGATTCCTTAAGAGACCAAGTATAGTCAGATTTCTTGAGAAGACTAAGACAGTTATCTTAGTGGTTAACACTGTAACCAGTTTGATTTAGTGGATTAAGTCCTTGTTGAGAAAGGTAAATCACCTTGGTAGGGTGGACTAGATTAGTTTGAGTTCAAACGAACCAGGATAAAAATACCTTGTTATTTTTTTACCATCTTAATTGTTTTAAAACCCTTATTCAACCCCCCTTCTAAGTGTTTTTCCTACATTCACTATACACATTTGGTAGGCACACAAAATCAGAATCTAAAGAGCATAGAGGCCCTATTATTAGAGCTAGTAAAACCTTAACTAAAGAGGATGCACATTACCTCATCAGGCATGTGGAAGACAAAGAGATTTGGGAAACCCTTAATAGCATTGGAGACACAAAAGCACTAGGTATGAATGGATAAAATTCCTATTTTTTTAAAAAAAACCTGGTATATTGTGAAACATGATGTGAGAGCTGCTGTAAAGGATTTTTTTTTACAGTGATTATATGCACAAGGCATTTAACTGTTCTCTCATAACTTTAATCCCCAAGACCCCAGAAGCAAAAATAACCAAGGAGATGAGGCCTGTCGTTTGTTGTAGTACATTCTATAAAATCATCTCTAAAACACTCACTTTTAGACTTGGTTCAGTTATTGGTCACATAGTTTCAGATTCCCAATCTGCTTTTATACCTGGTAGGTTAATTCATGACAACATCATCCTGGCTAAGGAATTGGTGAGATGATATGGTAGGAATCAAATATCTCTCAGAAGTATGCTTCAACTGGACATCCAAAAGGCTTATGATACATTGGATTGGCAAGCTCTAGCTCATATTATGACGGAGATAGGTATCCCCCAGGTCTTCATTAATTGGATTATGTCTTATGTAACTTCTGTTTCATACAGGTTCTCAATCAATGGTAGCCCTTCAAAAATGCTTAGAGCAAAAAGAGGCTTGAGACAGGGAGACCCCATCTCACCTCTGCTCTTTGTGGTCACTATATAGTACCTTCATAGGATGCTTTAAACTTTGGCATGAAATCCTGATTTAAATTTCTGCCCAAGATGTGAGAGGCTAAACATCATCAACCTATTTTTTGTTGATGACATTCTACTGTTTACTAGGGGAGATGGCGTTTCCTTGCAGCTAATCATGGAGAAAGTTCAGAAATTTTCAGATGCTACAGGTTTGTGTATCAGCAACACTAAGAGCAAGGTGTATATTGGAGGAGTAAATGAAGAGACAAGAAAGCACCTTTACCAACTCACAGATCTGGCTGAGGGAGAGATGCCATTCAGGTATTTGGGAGTGCCACTTAGTAACGAAAAACTAACTGTCAAGAATTACCAGCCCTTAACCGATAGGATGCTGAAAAGGATAAATCATTGGAGCACCAAGTTCCTATCATATGCTGGAAGATTGCAACTTGTCAAGAGTGTTCTTTTTTCTATAGCTAACTACTGGATGCAAAATTTTCCCTTGTCCAAGAAGGTAATCAATCATGTTGAAAGAATTTGTAGTGTATTCTTATGGACTGGTAAGGATGAAAATAAGAGGAAATCTCCCATAGCTTGGGATCATATATGTGATTCAATCTCAACAGGTGGAAGGAATATCATCTCTTTATATGATTGGAACAAGGCTATCATATAGAAAATGTTGTGGAATATTTGGACAAAGAAAGATATTATGTGGATTAGATGGGTCCACACTTACTCCATTAAGCAGGTGGATGTTCAATACTTCACCCCCGGCCAGAATTGCTCATGGATAGTAAGAACCATATTCAAGAATAAAGATATGCTCATTAACTCTGATCTGTGGCCATAGTTCTTGATGGAAGGTAGATACAAGACAAGGGATATGTACAAATACTTAAGAGGAAATAAACCAAAAGTGGATTGGAGAGGTATGATGTACGGTAACATTGCTAGGCAAATGGCAATTTTTACTACATGGATGGCATGTCAAAGTCGGGTTATGACTAAGGACAAAGCTACTCAATATGGAATTCACACGGATGGTCTTTGTGTGTTATGTACTAAGCATGAAAGTTGTGCTCATATTTTCTTTGACTGTGATTACATGTACCAGTTCTGGCAGCAGGACATGGTCAGAGAAATATGGATATGCCTTAGCTCATCAAAACTACACGGGATAAGCGACCCAAGGCTAGGTTGATTAAGTGTGTGGTGGCTGAAACTATCTACCATATTTGGGCTATTCGAAATAAATGTGTTTTCTAAAACGGTAAAAGGGATGAGCTGAGTAGTGGTAGGAGTAAAGAAATGGTGATAATAAGAGTTGAAACTAATAAGAAAGTGTTAGATTATTGTATTAGACATTTATAGGGGCTTTTTGTTGTGTAATTGGTTGCTTAGTCTCTTTGTTGCCTGGATCGTTTTGATCGGCTTGTAATACTTATTTTATTTTGGTATTAATATATTTTTCTTATTAAAAATAAATAAATATGATTATTCACTTTTTAGTGATGTTCTAGATTCGATCAGGGTTTATTGTATTTTTTATTTTGAGATTATATTATTTGATTTTAACTAAAATAATTTATATTTATATTTGAATACAATTACATAAAATTGAATTGAACACTAAGTTTGAGAAATATAATCATATTAAAAATTGACTTTTCTTTAAAACTTTTATGAAAAGAGTATATAGGTTATTTCAAAATAATTTTTTATTTATTAAGAGAATTTTTTTGACATTAATAACATAAATATTCATTATTAAAGATTTTAACCTGGACTCAACAACAAGAATAAAAACTAAGTCTTATCATACTAAGTGGTCAGTTATATGAATCAAATTCTATTATAATATTTTATTTAATATCATGTTACTATGTCGAGATTTTTTTTAATATTTTAAAAATAATTTTGCTTACTTTTCTTCTAACTCTATATTTTCTTTTTACATATCCATCTAAATCTATTTTTCACAATCTTTTGACATAAATTCAAAAGATACAAATTTCAATTTAAATTGAATAAATATCGAAGATAAAATCAATTATACTTTAAAAAAATCAATCATGCCAAAATCAACTTTGCACCTCTAAAATTACTTTTGCTTTTTTTTTTTTTAAATGTGGAACCAAACATACGCTTAATTTGTTACTGACCACTTGAAGGCAAATAATTCAATCACTCCAACATTTTATTAAACATTACTTTAAACCTTAACTCCAAGAGACAAAAAGAGTAGATATATATGTGATCTCGATGCACTATCTTTCTAGGATATAGAAGTTACGCTCTCGACGAATTACTCTCATCCTTATAAGTATAATCGTTCAAATGTTATTTAAGATACAAATTTTTATATCTAAAAATATCAACTCCTACTGAATTAATTTAATACTAGCTGAACTTAAAAGTACTTGTATATACAACCTTCACTTACGTCGAAAAGAGTTTTGCTTCATCAAAATCTCAATCTAACCAACGTTCTCTAATATCTTTCACAAATATCTTTCATCTCAAGTTGTCATCAAGATATCACAAACATTTAGATGAAGATAGATAATGACTTTCTCATTTCTTTTCAATTTCATACACAATTTATTAGGAAAATCTCAAGTCCAACATTGGTTAGAGATAGATTCTTAAAAGAGTTTATATAGAGTGACACCCCTCATTTTACAAGCTGATTTTGTAAGGATGAGTTATGTCAAACTCTAATATGGTATCAGAGCTTATCAATCAGATCATGGACCATGCACCGTTTATATTCACACACCAAACCCAAAAAAGTGTTGGGCGTGAGGGGTGTTTTGGGAAAATCCCAAGTCCACATTAGTTAGAGATAAAGCCTTGAAACTGATCATATAGAATGTCACCCCCACCTTACAAGTCAGTTTTGTAAGAATGAGTTAGGTCAAACTCTAATATATATTGTGAAAATCCCAAGTCCCATGTTAGTTGGAGATAGAACATTGAAAGAGTTTATATAAAGTGGCACCCTTCACCCCACAAGCTGGTTTTATAAGAATGAGTTATGTCAAAATCTAATTTTGTATCAAAGCCTATCGATCAGACCATGGTCCGCCCTTTTAACAAATATATCTTATACTTGTCCTTTCCAAAACCTTCAGTTTGCTCCATGTTGATTGTTTCTTCAAGGTATCTATGTAAGAATAACTTATATAACCATCCTCACATGACAATTATTTACTACAGGTGAAAACATCTCATTATAATCAATCCCTTCCACCAGAGTAAAACCTTTTGCTACAAGTCTTACCTTAAATATCAATTATTCAAATCTTGAAATACCTTTATTATTATTATTATTGAATATCCACTTGCATCCAACCACCCTTTGTATTAAAGGTAAGTCTCACAAGCTCCCAAGTACAAATTTTCACCAGCGAATGTATCTCATTAACTACCCCCTTTAATCATTTTTGGCTATATTTTCCTTCGAATGCCTCCATTAAAGTTATTGGTTTTAATTCTTATGACCCTTCAGCTACACTTAAAGCATAAGTGTATGTTTATGGTGGTACAACATCCTTTCTAACTCTATCATGAGCCAAGTAATGATCAAGAGCCAATATAGGTTTCCCCTCTTTAGTAATAAAAGTAGAAGCCTCGTTTTTCTCATCATAGTTTATGTATATTTCACTTCTAGGTATTTGTACTTAACCTCTAAATCTCATCAAAATTGATATCCCTAGTTGTGATAAATTTGATCCTCTAAAATCCATATTTTGTATCTTGTAACTCTTCACGCTTCGAGGCTAACTAATAAATACATACTTCATACCTCTACTATAAAGTTTGTCTTGCTTGACATGCACAAACACCAAAGATATAAAGACCTTTAAATTATAATAGTCTATCGATTTTCCACTTCTAACCTCCATAGGTATTATTTTGTACTGGAACCTTAAATGGAGTAAGGATCAAAGATAATGGCAGATCTTAGCTTCTGGCACGACAGTGATGGAGCTGACCTATAAAGTTAGCATTCTAATGTTTAAGCCAATATGTGAGGAAGAAGAGTGAATTAAAATTGAATACCTAATTTAGTGCACTCTCTCTATATATAGAAAATATGAAATCAAAAACATGTTATATGTTTGACGTTGTTTGCAGAGAGTCATTGAATGTACCTATAGTTTGGATCCTCTATATTCATTTGTGGGATGATTCAAATACACTAAGAATATTTTTGAAGGATCACAACTCCTTCAAAGTGGTCGGCTGGGATCAATATGGTCGACCTAAAATAGTTTCCTTCCAAACCGTTGTTTATACGTAGCAAGGAAATATTTTGTCTTATTAGCCTCAGTTATTGGTCGCTCTCTCATTTGTCTTGGGATAGAAAAATAGGATTATTCGGTTTCTTGGGGATTCACACCTTTAATACTTCATACTTTAAATGTCTTTTCGAAGGTACCCTTATTTTGACCCATGGAAACTAAAACACTTGAGTGTTACGTTTAATTAGTTTGACATGTTTAACATAATCTACCTTCTTTTGCATGCTAGCATACGATTCTTGAAGATTTAGCTTCACATTTCTTTGAGTTGTCTTTACTGATCGGTGGTTATTCTCCTTCCTTTTAATATTTTACTTTCATGTATTTAGAAAAGTTAGTACATCATGGTTAAGCATATGGTACTAGCTCCATCACAACCTCATCCATAAAGTAAGAAATATGTGAAAGTCTTCCAATAAAGGTGCAAATATTTTAAGGGGAAGCCTTCTTTAACCCTTTTCTTTTATCTCTTTGATCTCATCATGACCCTACGACTCATATGCGGAGTAGAGGATTAGTTTCTATGGCACTGACCGACTGGGGCTTCAGAGATACTTTTGAGTTGCACCCTTTTTAAAATCGGTTATTTCTGGTTACCCCTATTCACCCAGAGGCTCACACAATGGTATGCACTGTTAGAGGCGGATCAGAGGGTGGATATGCTAAGGTGTACCTCAAGTACTGGACTAGAAGCCATTGCCTCATGGGAAATGGGTAATATGTATATAAATATGAGGATTTTTCCTTGGAATAATTATACCAGAAGAAGTGGAATAAGAGTTTCATCATCGGTTTGGGTTATTTTAGGGGAAGTGTTCCTCCTCCAGAGGTTGACCGAAGACGCTTGAAATGCCTCATTGATTCTCTATTGCTGATGGAAACATGTACTCGGGAAGAAAGGAAGATTATTTTTAATAATGTCTAGATGTTCTTGGCCCTTTTGCTTTCAATTTTCTTACTCGTGACGTGTTTGCTTTGATAATGATCGTATGCAAATTCTATTAAGGTGGAGAATATGGTCAGTAGGAACTGAAGCAAGATCTCATACTACTTTGAAGCCTTCTAGAAGTGTTACTGCTTTTAATTCTTTATAATGGCTGCAAAGTGCTTTGGGTCTTCTAGCCCTTCCATTGGTGATGGGATCGGGCTCACGCTCCTATAAGGAACACCGGGTTCCTCCTTCAGATGAGGATTGCTTGTATTTTATCAATCTGCCCGGGCATACCTTGGAGTAGGAATTGATGACTCAGGCGTGGCATATTCGGCACGCCTCTACTACTTTGTCCCTTGGTGGAACTAGTCACAAGGATGCTATTTAGTATGACCAACAACGTAAGGAAAAACATTGGATGGAATAAAGTGTTTGTAGTCTGACGCTTCAGTGGGATATATGTCTTCATAAAATACAGACAACTTCCATCTCTCTTACTTGGATATGGGACGCTTCCCCCTCAATTTCCCTAGTTCTCTTTTTGATTATGTGAACCTTTTGGTAAGGACTATCATAATAAAAGATAAGTCTCTAGCTTCCGCCCAATTCCTCTACACATGCATCTCTTTTAGAAACTCAGTGAGAGTTAGAGTCTTTGTGCCTTGAGAATGCTTCTTTGACTCAGTGTTTGTTCGACTGTACGACTTCTAGCCTTTGAGCAGTTTCGTAGTCATTTGAGAGTGCCTTGTAGAAAATGGATCAATTTCACCAACACTTGCGTCTTTTGAGGGAGCATATTCGATCAGATCAAATTTAAAATATGGGGTGGTTGTATCCCTATTGGGGTTGCCCTGCATTTTTTCTTTTTCCTTTTTTCTTTTGTGCTTTGTATTTAAAGTACTTTTTTAATGGAAAAAGGTATGTGCATATATTCATAATGAAGTGTTATTTTACCTACATGAGGTATACTTGTATGATTCTAAATGCATAGCTCTAGGTTCCATGCGAACACACAAGGCTTTCCCTTGAAGTTTATTGGAAGTATTTAGAGCCATTCTCACTCAAAGGCCAGTTCCCCTTCCCCCGTCCATGTGATAATCCAGTATGAGGTCAACGTATGGGCAACCCAGTGCAACCTCTAAGGTGGCTAGTTGTCAGAAGGGGGTAGACTGTTATTACACTGTGCGGAATTAATTATCGCAGTTACACATGTAAGGTGTTTGCAACAACATCTCTGACCGCAAGGAATTGATTTTTGTAGTTGCACGTGCAATGTGTTATAGTCGCACGTACAAGGCGTTTGTGACAACACCCCTGACTATGGGGAATCATTATTATAGATGCATGCGCGAGGCGTTTGTGATAGAACCCCTGAATTTATTTGCACTGGTCCTTGACCTGTTGGTCATACCCCGAACTCACTGTTATTGTGCACAATCACAAAGAAATAAATATTTAAGAACTTGTCCCTTTCATTCACAATTGAGAATTGCTCCTGTATACGAGGAGAACGACTATATAGATGTCGAATTTAATACAAATATGAAAGAAAACATAATCAAGTGGGCTAGCCTTCACTTATTCTCCCTGTTTTATTTTGATTTGCCTATCCACTTCTTGGGGGACAAACACCCATGCTTATGAGCTGACCGATTAGGGAAGCCACATTAATCTCTATCACCTTGCCTTCTTATTGGTCGTGTTGAAGCTCTTGATACATTTTCTATGAATGTTATGGTATTTTGAGTTTAAGATGCACCAGAAAGGCTATGACATCCAAGGTGGCAGAGAAGGTTCTCCCCATAATGCAATTGCACACTCCTACAAGGAACGATGAGGAACTGCAAACTGAATGTTCGAATGTCCTTCCCTTAACCTACTAATATCATCATCTTAACATACCCCTAAGGACGGATGGTCGTCCCATTGAATGCCTGCAAGTTTGAGCCTTCATACGACCATAAGCTTCCTCTTTCTAGACCAATATTTTCAAACAACTCTAAATACATGCTATCGTAAGAGATGCCACTGTCAATCAAGATTCATGAGATGTCAAACTGCTTTATTATAGTAATAATTTCCAATAGGAAGACTTATTTAGGGGTTCCCTCCACCTTTTAGAGTCTCTGAACCTTAGCATAGGCCGATTAGGAGTTTTTGCCGAAGTACTTCCATTTTTTTTATGGATAACCAACATCTTGACGATCTTCTTCTTCATGGTTCTCTTTGAGGAGAGTTTTCCCAGGGAGTTCCTCCTATGATGGCGAAAATATATGTGCGCTTACCTTTGTTGGTCTCTTTGTTCTCGTCGTTAGTCCCTGCTTTGGCAGTTTTAGAGGTAGATTTTCCATTAGGTGACTCCTCCGTTTCTTTTTTTTCCCATTTTACATACTCGGATAATCGGAATCTCTTGATTAACCCTTCAATGGAATGCTTTAGTTAGATGCATTTATCGGTGTTGTGGCCTTGTCCCTTATGGAAGCGGTATTATTTTGAGTTGTAGTTTCGGGACGACTCTCTAATTGGAAAAGATGGTCTAATCCCTCCTTTCCGAAATTATTTGTTTGCACACTCTTGGTAGATCTTCTCTTGAGATGTATTCAGCAGTGTGTACTTATCATAACGTCCCTAGATTCCTTGGTCAGACTCATCCTTCCGATGATAGAACTCATTCTTGGCCAGGCGGCTAGATTTGGTGTCGGCGGAAGCAGGAGTGTCGAATTATGTATTTAGTCATTCCTTAAGTATCATGTAATATTGATCTATGCTTATGATTTCCTGAGTGGTTCGTACTATTTTCCTTCCTACCCTCAATCTAAAGGGATGGTCAAACAAAAGGTCATTCTCGAAGATCCAACATTTAAGGCCTTCTCTGGCTTCTCTACTTTAACAACAACTTGTGTAAATTGGTCGATATAATACCATATTCTCTCATTATTTCCTTGAAAGACCCTACTCAAAATAGCTATCATTATCGACTACCTTTTGCAGGCAGTAAAACGCACAGAGATCTGTTTATAAAAATTAATCCATGATTCAATGCTCCCTTCTGGAAGACCATTAAACCAGAGCATGACTGACCAAACTAGGGTTAAAGCGAACAAGTTACAATTGAAGGCTTCTTTGGCACTAAAGTAATTCAATTTATTATTTACTCATTTTTGGAAGCTTCTCCATGGATTTCGGTATATTGTTGTCCAAAATACAAAAGCATAGAGGATGCTTATACTGATTCTTCAATGGCTTATTTTCTTCCTGATCTGGGGTAGGAACGTGGCTGTCTCGATCTCTCTCAGAGCTTTTGGGAGGACTTTGGAGCTTCTTTCTCCTCCGTTGATTCTTCAACTTAGGACCTTCGTCTATCTTCATTGCGGTTGGCTCGTGGACGCCATTTTAATTTCTCCCTGATACAGTTTCTTGAATGGTGTTCCCTCGTGGATGTGTATTGTGGAGGCTTTCTTCGAGGCATTTCGACAGATCCATCTATCTGAGGAGTTTGGAACAAATATGGATGCAATGAAACTTATGTTCCTGAATTTGCAATGCTTCGTGGAGGAGGTGGGTGTGGTTTATTGATCACTACCTGAGATACAATAATGGTGGCTCTCAATGCAGGGGGAGAGTAGGTTTGGATCCAACCGTTACTTGGAAGCATAATTATCAAAGATATGGAAATTCAAGAAATTATGGTTGAAACGATGTTTGATTAGATTGAACACGGCGCATTTTCATATTCGATTTTGAGTGCTCTCAACTTGATAACTTGAGAAGGTTTCAAATTGATGAACCGAATACCGAATAAGTCAATTCCAATTAACATCGTCGCTGTTTTGTATTATTAACCATAAATGAAGTGTGGGTCAGAGATAATTGCATATATGCGCTTCTAGAGCGGTGGAGAGTGGGATGACCTACAAGGTTATCACCCAAACACTCAAGTCAGTATATGAGAGAGAAAAGTGAGTTGAAATTGAATTTAAAATTAAGTATCCAATTTGGTATGCACTCTATATATAGTAGAGAGGAAATAACAAGCTTGTTATTTGTTAGGTATGGACTACAAAGAGTCGTTGGATGTAGCCAACATTTGGATCCTCCGTATTCAACGTTGGGGGTACTTCTCGTGCCCTGAGAAGATTTTGGAAGGATCACAACTTCTTCAGAATGGTCAGCTGGGATCAATATGGTTGGCCAAAACAGGTATCTTGAAGTTTATTCTCCTGGATAAGCATATGTTGATCAGGTAAGATGTTGCAACAAGAATTTCACCCCTAAAACCCTTTAGTAACCCAACTCTCAATAACTTGCACCTTAACTTTTCTAAAATGGTCTTATTCATGTATTATACTAGGTTGTTTTTTTGGGCGTGCCAACAATAATTGTATGCCTCTTGATACCCTGTCTCTTGAAAAACAAATTAAGTTTCTCTGAAATAAACTTTAGACTATTGTTAGTTTTTAACACATTCAATTTATTTCCCAATTGATTCCCTTCCAAAGAATGTCATTTCTTAAACTTTTCATAGGTGTCATTTTTACTTTTTAAATGTGGACATATACTCATTTAGAAAAATCATAAATAATACGAAGTAGAAACCACCCTCATGAGTTTACATTTTTGTTAGACCCTATAGATCATAGTGAACATACTTAAATGATCAACTAGAAAGTTGTATGTCATCACAAACTCTGTCTTATGTTGTTTTCCTACTATGAAATATTCAAAAATTTGAAGTTTATTAAATTTTTCACTTCCTAAAAAACCTTGTTTCCCTAGCTCAACCAAACATTTTTCACTAACATGTCCTAATATCAAGTTTCATAGCTTGGTTTTGTCATAAAATTCTTGACTAGCTAATGGTGTATGACCAATAATAGCGGACCCATCTAAAATACACAACCCATACATTTTAGACACTTTAGCCATAATCAACGCACCATGCAAAATTTTAAAATCTCCATGTTTAATTTTAGTGCAACAGACTAAATCATCGAACTTGCTTATAGACAACAAACTATGCTTAAGCTCGTGAATATGCCTTACATTGTGTAGAAGGAACTCTTGGTTATCTAACATTTCAAGTATAATCGTATGAATACCATAAATTTTATCAGTCTTATTGTTATCGAGTCAAGAACTTCACCGTGTTTCAGCTTCGAAGTATCAAAGTCTTATTTATATGGGCAAGTGTGATAAGAGCATCATAATTGATGAACCAATTATTTTCTATCTCCATACTTTTCATTATTATTGAACCAACACTCAAATAACCATCCTCATATGAGACAACTACAATCTGAACAAAATGACATTTCCCTTCTCTCTCTCTCTCTCTCTCTCTCTCTCTCTCTCTCTCTCTCTCTCTCTCTCTCTCTCTCTCTCTCTCTCTCTCTCTCTCTCTCTCTCTCTCTCTCTCTCTCTCTCTCTCTCTCTCTCTCTCTCTCTCTCTCTCTCTCTCTCTCTCTCTCTCTCTCAGAACAATCCTTCTTAAAATGGCCAATTTTGTGACAAGTGAAACATTTTAACTTTGACTAATCAAAACCATTGGACTTGGACTTTGACTTAAATCTTTTTCCCTTTTGGTTTCCTTTACTCTCACTCATTCCTCTTAATAAACTTAATCCTTCATCTTTATCTCCAAACTTCAATTATTTTATCTTTGATAACTCATTGGGCCTTACAACCATTTATATTTTTCTTACCATAAAGAAATGAATCCTTGTCCGCGTCATAAATTTTTTACTCAATATTTTGCAAGTAATTAATAATCTCGTAAAATTCTGGCAATTTCTCCACAATGGATTTGTTCTCCACTATTCAAAATAATTAAGTTGTTTTAGACATGATTTGTGAGTCAAGGACTTACTTCTAAACAATGATTCAAACGTGACCAATATCTCAACCACAATCATCTCCTTGGTGACTTCCGCTAGTACTATACTTCTAATGCACAAGATAATGTCACTTTTGGCATTATTCATCATCTGAGTCTTCTCTGCTCACGTTAGGCTGGTAGGAATCAATATCACACCTCAATGCTTCTACACTTCTTTTTGAATTAAGATTGCTTGCATCTTCACTTTCCACAATCAAAAATAGTTGTTCCTAAAAAGCTTCATGATGTCCCATTTGGAAACTAGGGTGCTCACTTGTAAGCTTAACAAATTTTTCCAGCGGTGGGCGCCACTTATTATGAATTGAAATATCAAAGGATCAAACACATATTTATGTGTGGGACAAAGAACAAAGATAAGAAAAATAAATGGTCTAAAGGGAAATTAATGTGCAAAACAGTGTTAGCAAATCCACACAAATAAATATAAAATAGATTCCAATCACTGTACTTTAAGAATTATTATAATAGATTCCAAAATGAGTTAGAAGAAAATAATTTTTCAAGTTCACAAGAACATCTTATATTTTCTACCCAAATGTTTCTCAAACTCTCATCCCATCAATATATAAATCATACAAACCAAATGTGTTTAGAAATGTTTCTCAATTTCCATAAATACTCCAAAGATCTTTCGATTCCTAAAACTATAAAATCTAATAGACTCCCCATTTGACTCTTTAAGCTTATCTCACTAAAACTTTACCTCTCTCAATTTTGTACTAAAACTTTACAATATGTTCGAGTACACCTTACAGTCACATTTCTTGAGAATAAACAGTGGTAAAACGGGTCTGACCTGTCGAGCATGTCCGTTTTGCCCGCAATTTTTTTGCAGGAAACTAAAGTTTTATGCTCACACCCTCTATTGTGTTCGTCCTCCCTGTCCTATTTTTGTGTGTGTGCGAGCATTGACGTATTTTTTATTTATTTGTAGACTTAGAAGATGCAATGCCAAAGATTCTGACCCACCATGCCTTAATTTTTTATGGCAATCCAAGTTTTTTAGCTCGCACGCTCTACTGTGTCTTCTCTCGCCGCCTCGTTATTTGCGGGCGCGGACATTGACTTTTTTTTGTATTTTTAAGCTTAAAATATGCAGTAGTGTCAGCGGGTCCGCCCCACCCTTACCTTATTTGTTTGCGGTGCGAGCCAAGGTTTTAGACCCGCACCCAAAACTATGTTTGACCCACCTTTTTTTTGCAAGCTTTTGTGGAACATAATTTTTCATTTGCCTCCTTTATTGAGAATCAAGATTAAAAGTAATTTATATACATCATTCACACTTCTCGATCTAATGAGATGACTTTCCAAAAGATAAAACTGTGACAAACTACTATATCTAAAACATACAATACCTCTGCATTTGTGAACACTACGCTAATGCAAAACTTTCCCTGTAATGTTCTTTTATAAGCAAATAATTGATTAAAGAGAGTACGAGGGGTACTCTAACCCTTACAAAGGAGACAAACACGTCTTACAAACAGAGAATGGTTCTTGAAGGTGGTTGGAATTACATCGAATGGTAATGCTTGCCTTATTTGGTTCTGTACGATTTGGTGCATTTGATAGCAACGCAATCAAATTCTATTTAACGACGGTTTCGGTTGCTCAGAGGAACTTTTTCATAGGTTTGTGTTCACGTCTAGGTGGTGGTTAGATATTAGCTCTAAACACATAATTTCGTGTAATTTTTACGAATGGTTTCATTTTCCTCTCAATTTTTTGTAAAATGATTCAACTGTTTGTTTGATGCCTTGCATCCTCCCTATATTGTCTGTTTAGAATACTCCTTGTATTCTTCCTGAGCTAATATATTATAATTATAAAAAAAAAAAGGTTAAATATGTTTTTAGTCTCTGTAAATATCTCACATTTTATTTTTAGTCCCTATAAAAAAAGACATATTTTGATTCCTAAAAAAAATTTATGCATACAGTTTTAGTCCTTGTTATTTTTTAAAATTTTGAAATCTATTTAATTATCTCTAAACTTTTAAATTTTTGAATAATTTGTTCATAGTGTTCAGATTACTATAAAATATTTTTTCACCAAATTATATAATTTTTTAAAATGAGAAGAATTAAATATAAATTTTTTTAATTTAAAAAAGTATTTCTACTTATAAATTAAATTTTAATTTTTTTTTCGAATAACTTTTTATAATATTCTAAAAATATGTGCAAAATAATTATTTAAAAATACATATTGGTTCAAAAATATGAACCAAAACTACATGCATAATTATTTTGTAGGAATTAAAACACGCTATTTTTTTTTTCAGAGATCAAAAACAAAATTTGATAATTTAATAAAAATAAAAAAATATATTTAACACTAAAAAAACATCTTACAAATAGAGAAGGAATAGATAGTCAATGTTAAAAAGTTAAGAAATTTCTTTAACTTTTCATAAAATTTAAATATTTAATCAAAATTATTTTTTTAAGAATGATTCATTATTTATCATAGATTACAATATAAGATAAATCTAATCCATTGATATTTTCATTAGGAATGATTAAAATATCTTCCGAAATGTTGGCTTAGGTGATTCTACACTTCACAATATTGAGTTTATAAATTTAGAAGTTGAGATAGATAAAAAAATACTACTAATAATAATACTTTTTTATACTAAATATATTCGATTATCATTAACTTTTTTTATAAAAGAAATTTCTTTACTTATCTTTTCTTAAATAAAGTTATTTATTTCTTTTAAAGAATGTAGATGATTTAAATTTGATTATATAAGACACTGCTATGCTACATGCTACACCACTTTTAATTTTTTCCTATAGTTTGAGACAGTTGTGGGATGGTCAGTTTTGTCCTATATAATAGTAAAGGATTTCATCGATTTCTGCCTAATCCCATAGATAAGTCCATGAATCATGACTTTGGCAATGCCAATTTTCAAGTCAATTAAATTTGGTTGAACAATGCACTTCAAAATATAATAGTCTTGATATGACTCATCTTTCTTTTATTAATTTAATATCCTCACTTATAATATATATTTTGATTGTCTACATTAGCCATGAATAAAGAAAACGACCAAAACTTTAGTAAAAAGAAAGCTACTAAAGCTCAAACTGAGCATACTAAAGTTAGAATATGTAAGAAAGAATATCCATACAAGAGAAAGTACAAAGTATTGTAAATTATGAGGAATAAGGAACAAAATTTCTAAAGTGAGTATACTATTCAAATCAATAATTAAGATTAATTTATTTAAATAATTTTGTTACGTCATAAATTGTATCAACATTATATTTATCTAGTCACGACATAATGTACAAGAATAAATAGCACACATACCACACGTACTTATTTAACGCAAGCAAATAGATTGGTGTCATCATAAAAACCATTCCCTTGTTTTTCATTTTTGACTAGTTGTAGTAATAATAATAATATTATTTGAATTCAAGTTTAAAGTAAATCTGAGAATCAGTAAAAACATTTTCTGCAACCATTAACTCATCGTGCTTGCTATTACAGGCATCAAGATAAAGTTTATTAATATGCTTTTTGTTTCCTTTCATTTAGTTCTTTGGTCCATCTATTTTTTCTTTTTGTCGTTTTTCCTATCAATATCACTCTAACCACTCTCATGGTGTGAGCCACTACTCCTCTCAGTCTCATCACACACACAAAATTAACACAAGTTTAAAAAAAATCTTTTAAATTTTTCAGATCATTTTTTATTTTATTATTAAAATGTTGTGTCATTAGTATATTTCTTAAGGTACATAGTAGATTAATTAAATAAAATGACACAAGATCCAAAATCTGAATTGCAGTAAAAACTTGAACAGTTGTTGACTGCCAGATAAGATATGACACAAATAAATAGTGTTGATGATATATATTTCATTTTGCAAGCACGTTGATAGTTTTAACTTATGTATAAATTTTTAGTGGAATATCAATAATATTTAAGTAACATAACAATAAATAAAGTTATGCAGAAGAGATGAGTTGCATGAATATATTATATAGTAAAAGAGTAGAAGAAAAAAAATTGATAGATGTATGATAAGACACGTGAATAAAATAGTAATAATAGTAAGGGGAAGGGAGGAGCGTCTTCACGTGTGAAAGGCTGTGGACCACTTTGAGTGGAAGGCATCAAACATTTTTATAAAAAGGAACATCAACACGCTCCTCTTCTATCCTAACTTGCTACCCACTCACAATACATTACATCATATATAACATTTTTTCTTTTTTTTTTTAAATAATTTTATTCATATGTGCTCGTAATATAAAGATATTATCAATGGTGTAATATAGCGATGTGATTTTGATAAGTGACGTGATATAGACGTGTGAAGATCACGTCGTTAAAAATGAATGTTGTCACGTGAAAATTACGTTGTGAATCTTTTAAAATAGTTAGAATAAAAAATTTAACTTTTCATGTAGGAGAGTTTAAAATTTTTAAAAATTTAGTTGTGACGTTCAAAACACATTACTATCTAAAATTTAAAATAATAAAAAAAATTTAAATACTGGGAGAATGCCTTTATTATGCACACATTTGGTGCAGAACTCTCCATGAATGTTGTTAAGAAATTCATGACAAACATGTCAAACTTTGTATCTCTACCAGAATTGTACTACAATGAAGACGCGTACTTTACCATTAGGTTTATGACAAAAACAAACAATGACCTTGCTCTTATGAGAGGCTCTTGTTCTAGTTCTTACGAGAGGCCCTTGTTCTACATGAATGGACGCACGACTTTACACTAAAGAATGATATGTGCAGAATTCTACCAAACTGGGTAATGCTACCTTAATTACCACTGGTCTACTTGGGGGAGAAGAGCATAAGGAAAATAACTAGTGCAAAAAATGACCTCTTTCACTTTAAATCCCAAGTTAAAATATTATGCATAAATACCCCCAATTCGACCAATGACCCAACCCCGTTGATTAGAGATGCTAAAAATTCTAGGGAACCTAACAAACAGGGGAGTGGGTCTGACCTAAATATCCTTCTAAAAGGAGGTTTGAAGGCCCAATATCACTTTCTTACTAAGATGAGTCACGAACCTTAAAGAAGCATCCTTAAAATTAGAACTTAGGATAGATACTCATTTCCACTAGAATGAGTCATAATGAAACCCAACATACGTACCTCTTAAAGGGGAGGAAAAACATAGGTACTATATAGTGTAGTTAAGATATCATGCATGTCCAATCTTCCCTTAAACCTTGACAAGCATTTTCGTGAAATACAAGAAGAAGATATGGAAAGTATTAAAAACATGGTTGATGAATATCGCATGACCCCTAGGATAACATACCAACGTCTCAACGAGCTTAACTGACTAAAATTCAGAATAACTAGAGGTTCTCACATAGACACACTACAAAGGTTTGCCCAACCGATCATCTGAGGTAGTTGAAGGGAAAAGACTATTGCTTACATTGTAGAAAATCACCAGCTAATTTCATAATGGCAGAATTCATGTTAACCCTAATGAGGTTGTTCTTCCCAAAGTTAACTCAAAGAGTCTAAGCAAGCTCAAAACCTCAAAGAATAACCTTTATCGGCCAAAGGTTATCTGATAAAGCCTCCACCAAGATAATCATGTCATCTACATATTAGAGATGGGAGACACTAATACCCAAAGACCCAACTTTAAAACAAGAGAAGAGACCAAGACCTACAACCTTGCTCTAAACCCTTTTAGATGTTGATTTATAGGGCCAAACAACCATTAACCAAAAACACAAGATTTCTAGAGAAAACACAAGCACCCTCCAAGATATTTGTTTAGTATGAAAAACAGATATTCCAAGAAATTCTAATTGACTAAATCATATGCTTTTTCAAAGTCCACCTAAAAAATGAGACAAATCTTTTGGTTTTCTTAGAAAAGGTTCACTAACTCTTCACAACTACCACCTCACACTTGCAATTGGCCTTTAAGAAAAGCTGACTAGTTTGGGGAAATATGGTTATCCATAATCCTTAACAAGTATAGCTATCAGCACTACTATAAAAATGCATTTTAGCTTCAACATTTTAGTATTGGCCTCGACTCCGACGCTAATTACGCCTACTACATGATTATATATAGTAACTAACATCTATTCAGGCCAACGCTAATGCTAAACATGTCAGTACTCTAGCGACGACTTTTATGTACTAACATCCTTTTAGCGTTTCATTGAGTCGGGGCTAATGTTAGTGTCGATTGAACACTACGCTTTGCTACTAGCTTGTGGTGTCTTCCCTGACCCCAATTCTAGACCGACACAAACACCTTTTAGCGTCGGTTTATTTCATTTTAGTGAGAGCTTTTGGCTGACACTTAAACATAGTTTTCTTGTAGTGCAGTAATTAGGCAACAAACTTGTAAGTTCTGTGGTTTTTTGATTAACTGCATTTTGGTAAAACAACATGTTGTTAGCAAGATGTTGAACCAGATGTTCTATCATGTCAGTTAGACACCATGTTCTGCATAATGTTGTGACATGTCCACATCATGTTCTGCATGATGTTGAGACATGTTCCAGGACATATTATACTAGATAGTTAAGGCATGACTATTATGGTAATTTTAGTGCGATTTTAAGTGTATTTTGATGCACACATGGGTGACTTTTATGGGAGTATATTGTGAGAATTTCTATTATTGTAGATTCTGTTTATTTTCATAAAAAGGTTCCTTGAGCATTTTTAGGAAAATTTGTATTTTTCTCCTATTATTATGCAAGATGATTTGCAGTCAGTTTATACTGATTGCTGCTATTTATGCGCTTCAAGAAGCCCAAGTCCATTAGGTCTGAAGGTTATTTAAAGAGAAAAAAACATTATTGGAAGAAGAGAGCATATCATGAAGAATTTAGAGAATTAGGATTAGTCGTTATTTTGGTTGGTCCCTAGGGTTTTCATTTTTTAATTGTATATCACTCATGTATCTTCTGTTGCATTGAGTTTGACTAATTGTTCATTGTTCACTCTAAGCTTTTAAGCAAAGAGTGTATTGTTCTTGGTTGAAGCTTTTAAGCAAAACCGAGTATTGTTTTGGAAGTGTGATCTTCTGTTTTGTTAGGTTGTTTTGTAGACAGTCATTAGGATTATGATTGTTTGATACCACTTAGGGGTTCTCATATCTTGGAGTTCTTAGGTAAAAGTTGCACTGGGTAGAAATTAAATGAGGAGTTGTAAACTGGGATTATTTAGCTTCAAATTAATATTACTGGTAGTGGATTTCCTTCATGGCTTGGTAGCCCCAGACATAGGTGAGTTGTATCGAATTAGGTTAACAACTTTGGTGTTATTTATTTTCTGCATTTTACAGTTTTATTATTATTGTGTGTTCAAGTTGTGCTTTGATCCCAGTGTTGTGACATCTATCTCGACATCTGGTATTTGTATGCCAGAATTTCAATTCGCATCAGAGCAGGTCACCCTGTTCTCCTATTGGGTGAGCTCCAGGTAGTTCGTATTCTAGTACTATGGACAAGGAATGAGAAGGAAATGTTAATAGGCATCCAGTCTTAGATGGCACTAATTATGACTATTGGAAGGCATGTATAATGTATTTCTTAAAGTTTATGGACAACAAAACTTAGAAGGCTATTATCAAGGGTTGGGAGCACTTTGCGGTTAAGGATAAGGATGATAAAGAATCGTTGAAGCCAGAAGAGGATTGGACCAAGGAGGAAGATGAGACAACTCTTGGAAACTCCAAAGCCTTGAATGCTTTATTCAATGGACTTAACAAGAACCTGTTCAGGTTGATCAACACTTGTACTGTGGATAAGGATGCTTAGGAAATTATTAAGAGAGGTCATGAAGGAACCTCCAAGGTTAATATGTCAAGACTTCAGCTTTTCACTACCAAATTTGAGAACTTGAAGATGGGGGAGGATGAAAGTATTCATGACTTCCACATGAATATACTTGAAATAGCTAATGCCTTTAGTGCCTTGGGGAGAAGATATGAGAAGAGAAGTTGGTGAGGAAACATCTTAGGTCTCTTTCTAAGAAGTTTGACATTAAGGTCATTACCATAGAGGAAGCCCAAAACATTAGCAGTATGAGGGTTGATGAGTTAGTTGGCTCACTTAAAACATTTGAATTGACCTTGAATGATAGAATTGAAAAGAATAACAAAAGCATTGCTTTTATATCAAATGTTGAAAATAAAGAGGGACAGACTAACCTGGATACTGAAGAGGGACTGTCAAATACAATTGTTTTACTTAGGAAGCAGTTCAATAGAATCTTAAAGAGAATGGATAGAAGAGGAAGACTAGGTGTCAAGGACATCACCTCTGACATCATAAAATATTTATGATTCACAAAAGAATATCAGAACTAAAGAAAAGACGGATCTAAGTTAAGGGGTCAAGTGTTATGAATGTGAGGGTTTTGTTCATATTAGGCCAGAATGTCCCAACTATCTCAGGAAGTAGAAAAAGGGGTTGGCTATTTCATGGTCTGATGATGAGGAGTCTGAAGATGAATCCAATAAAGAGACTATTGAATCTGCTACTGCTCTTTCTGGAAGATGGGCTGATGAAGTAGAAACATGTGATGAAAACGATTTATATGAAGATTTGGATATGGATTACAATGAAATCCGTAATAGGTGTGAAGAATATCAGAAGGCATAGGAGAATCAGAGAAAGGAATTGTTAGGTGTTATTTCTCACTTTCAAAATGAGATAACTCTCTTAAATTCAAAGCTCACTAGTGCAACAGAATCTGTGAGAAGGATGAAGGATGAAGTGCATTATTAACTGTTAACAATAAAAGGAAAGTGTTTGTAGGGAAGTTCTTTTACTAAGAAAGGAAGAAGATGGTCACAATATCTAACCACGTGTTACAACATCTAGGCAGACAAGATGAACATCAAAGTCATTACCAATCATCTTAGAGATGTCATCACTGTGGTGAGTATGGGCATATAAAACCTTTTTGCTATAAATTACATGGAAATAAAAAACCTATTGTTCATTTCATGGTTAATCAAGTAAGCAAAAATAGGAGCTTCAAAGATAGGGAGGTGAATTCTGTAGCTCACACTTCCTTGAGAGCTTCAACTAAAGATGATTGGTACTTTGATAGTGGATGTTCCGGACATATGACAGGGGCTTAGAAGTTACTGGTAGATATAAAATCTTAGTCCACAGGTTCTGTAAGATTTGGTGGTGGTGTGAAAGGAGAAATAAAAGGTATTGGTAAATTGGAATGTGTGGGATCTCCTAGGTCAGATGATGTGCTCTTTCTAAAAGTTCTAACTGTCAATCTCATCAGCATTAGTCAGTTGTGTGATCAAGGTCTGTTAGTAAATTTCTCTAAGTCAGAATGCCTAGTCAAGGATGGAAGGAATATTGTTCATATGAAAAGTGTGAGGTCCAAAGACAACTGTTATCTTTGGGAACCCTAAACAACAACTTACTTTACATCCTGCTCTATTCCTAAAGAGGAGGAAGTAAAGGTATGGAACCAGAAACTTGGACATCTTTATCTCAAAAAAATGTATGAGATCATGACAGTAAGAGCCATTACAGGGATACGAAATCTCAAGGTTATAGATTGAGAAGTCTGTGGTGAATGTAAGGTTGATGTGCAACCCACAATGTTTCCATCAATGTTGCAACAATAGACTACTTGCAAATTTTTAGAACTTCTTCACATAGCCTTAATAGGACCAATGAAATAAGGAAGCTTGGGTGGAAAGAAGTATGTCTTTATGGTTATAGATGATTTCTCTGAGTTTACATAGGTAAGCTTCATTAGCGAAAAGTCAGACACCTTTGAAACCTTTAAAGATATATGTCAAGATGTTCAAAGGGGACAAAATATGAGGATTGTCAAGATTAGAAGCTATCATGATAAAGAGTTTGAGAGTGCAAATTTTTTAGAGTTTTGTGCTTTTAGAGGCATAAGTTATGAGATTTTATCTTTCATCTCTTCTTAACATGATGAAATTGTCGAGCAAAAGATGAGGACTATATCAGAATCTGCAAGAGTAATGCTTAATTCTAAGAATTTTCCATATCTCTTTTGGGCTAAAGCTATGAATATTGCTTGCTATGTTCATAATAGGGTTACATCGAGGGATGACACTATAACCACTCTTTATGAGTTATGGAAAGGAAGGAGACCTATAGTCAAATAATTTCGCATCTTTGGAAGTACATGCTATGTCTCATCTAACAAAGAGAATGGTAGAATGCATCATGAAAGTGATGAAGAAATATTTCTGAGATACTCTTCGAGCAACAAAGCTTATAGAGTCTTCAACTCCAGGACTGGGATGCCAATATAATCGATCAATGTTGTAATTGATTATTCAATTACTGAACAGATGACAGATGTTGAAGACGATGTTAGGACATTATCTTGTCAGAATGTTGAGGCTGAAAGTGAGGAAAGTTGTAGTGTCACTACAATTATTCCAGATCATTCTCAAGTGAGTTTAGATTTCTCAGTGAAAGGATATACAGAACAATCAAAGGCTCTCATTTCAAGACAATCAATTGAAAGAGACATCATGGAAGCACAAAAGATGAAAGACTTTGATTCTCTTGAAACGAGAGCCTTTAATTATTGTCTTGAAATGAAAGCCTTCCAAAATAATCAATTTAAAAAGGGGGAGTAAAGTGTTATTTTGTTTTTTGCCTCTAATACTAAATCAGATGTCATGACTTTATGTCATGTGTGCACTACTGCTTAAAAAGAGTAGTTGTGTTTTTTTGTTGTTGAACTTGTGCAACTATTTAGGGGGAGCATGACAGCCTGTCATGCCTGTTGCTACTGCTGAGACGATTTGGAGCTCTTTGTTGTGTATGAGAGAAGTTATTATTCTCTGCAGTAGGTTTTAGTATATAGAGGGAGTAAGGCTGAGGTGGTTGTTACTGCTCTTTATGGGAACTTGAATTGTTCAATTTTTTTGTGTTTTTTTCTCCTTTAGGGGGGGAACTGATTATGTGTGACAGGGGAAGTGGTGTACCTGTTTGTTTTGCTGCTAAAAGATTGCAGTTTGTACAGATCTTACATGTTCTCATGTAGCTTGTGTTAGTTTGTGATGTCAGACCTAATGTCTTGACATTGTGCTGTCAGATGTTTTTTTTTCTTTTTGGTGTGACAATATTCTAGTTCTTGGGTTTCTATGTTTTTGTGTCCTAGTTTCCGTTTTATGTATCTCTGATGTGGGCTAAGGTTGTTTTAGCTAAAATTTTCCAAAGGGGGAGATTGTAAGTCACGTGGTTGTTAGATTGGCTGCAATTTGGTCAAACAACATGTTGTTAGTAAGATGTTGAACCAGATGTTTTGCCATGTTAGTTAGACATCATGTTCTACATGATGTTGTGACATGTTTTAGGACATGTTATACCAGATAGTTGGGGCATGACTATTTTGGTAATTTTAGTGTGATTTTGAGTGCGCTCTGATGTACACGTGGGTGACTTTTATGGGAGTATATTGTGGGAATTTTTGTTATTGCAGATTCTGTTTATTTTCATAAAAATGTTCCTTGAGCATGTTTAGGAAGGTTTGTATTTTTCTCCTATTATTGTGCAGGATGATTTGCAGCCAGTTTATACTGATTGCTGCTATTTGTGTGCCTCAAGAAGCCCAAGTCCAGTAGGTCTAAAGGCTATTTAAAGAGAAGAAAACCCTATTGGAAGAAGAAAGCATATCGTGAAGAAATTAGAGAACTAAGATTAGTCATTGTTTTGGTTGGTCCCTAGTGTTTTCATTTGTTAATTGTATGTCACTCATGTATCTTCTGATGCATTGAGTTTAACTGATTGTTCATTGTTCACTCTAAGCTTTTAAGCAAAGAGTGTAGTGTTCTTGGTTGAAGCTTTTAAGCAAAATTGAGTATTGTTTTAGAAGTGGGATCTTCTGTTTTGTTGGGTTATTTTATAGACAGTTACTAGGATTTTGACTGTTTGATATCACTGAGGTGATTAGTGAGTGAAAGGGGTTCTCATATCTAGGTATTCCTAGGTAGATGTTGCACTGGGTAGGGATTAAGTAAGGAGTTATAAACTAGGATTGTTTAGCTTCAAATTAATACTATTGATAGTGGATTTCTTTCCTGGCTTGGTAGCCCCCAGACGTATGTGAGTTGCACCGAACTGGGTTAACAACTTTGGTGTTATTTATTTTTTGCATTTTAAATTTTTATTATTATTATGTGTTCAAGCTGTGTTTTGATCCTTGTGTTGTGACATTTGTCTCTACATTTAGTATTTGTGTGCCAGAATTTCAAAACTTAAAGAGATCACATCAAAGAGATAAGTAAAAAATCCCCCAACTAGGAAAGGGAATCAACCTTTGAAATCAAAATGATAAAATAGAACATGAAATAATGCGAGAGGGAGGTAAATTAATAAAAATAATTAAACATCACCCGTAAATCCTCAGTGGGAAGAAGCTAAAACTTTATTAGAAAAAATAAATTAAACACATCTAGTTTTGGCCACATATTCCGATCACGTAAGGTCATCACCCTTATCTATCGTAAAAAGCAGAAAAGGAGAAGTAAGAGTAACAATAGCCACTCCATAGAGGGATCAAAATCTAACCTCATTCAACTACGTACGGTCTACCATAAGTTCCTTAAACTGGTTAGAGAAGAAATTAAACACCTCTTAATGGATATCAACAATGTTAGTTGAATATGGACATATAATGGCTAGATAAGAGGGATATAGGTTGAATTGATCTTTCCCTTCTTAAAAATATTTTTTAAAACAAAGTAAAGAGCGAAAGTATAAGTATGAAAAATGTTTTTTAGAGACTATGCAATTGGATAAATGTAAAGTGAAAATCTAAAGGAATTTCAAAATAATGATAAAATAAAATAATAATAATGGAAGAGTTAATCTACTTAAATCCAAACATAAAAAATTGAATATAATTAGATTAACTAATTAAACTTTTTAAAGTTATAATTCTTCACTATAATCAGCAGACATTTTTTTTTACAAGACTAGATATAAACATACTTAAAGTTTAAAAAATTAATCTCTATGAACAAGAAACAATCCAAAAAACATGCAATCTATTGGAAAAAAAACTATCATGCAAGATCTAAGTAGAAAGTAAGGAGAAAGAGTTAGAGAAATTGTAAGTCAGAATTTATACTGGTTCAACACCACGTCCTTGCATGGCACCTCCAGTCTATGATGATAAACCATACAAAAATTATGGTAATCTTCCACTATAAATTTACAACGTCCTTTTGTATATATGGTAAGCAAAACAAAATGTTTAAATAGTTAGAATTAGCCACTAATCTATACATATTGATTCTAGATTCTTTTTCAACCACACACAACTCAGAAGCATTCTAAAATCTCCAAGATCCACGATCTTGAGTTGACTCACATTTACAAATCACAATTACTCCAAGAAATCATTCTACATCCATCTTCACTCGATTCTACCATAATTACCTAGTCCGAGTCTTTGACCTAATGAAAAATGCTAGAAGCTCCAAAATTTCTTTGGAGAAGACTTCTTTTTTTTATTGGAAATCACTTGCCAGAAACCCAATAACCTGATTTCTATCTTGGAAATATTCACAATATCACCAATACCTCTAATGGATCACATCACAACAAGAGCTCACTGTCTATCCTAGAGTTTAGTAACACTTATACTCGCCAATGGTTTTTAGTATTTGAGGTAGAAGATGAAGTTTTAGAAAATCTCATAGAAAATAAAAGTTTCATTCAAGAAATTAAATTTGTGAATGATGAACAGTAAAATTTATCAACAGTTCTTTTGAAAACATGAGAGAGAAAAGTGTTAGAACACAAATTGGTTCTTAATATATCTCAATAATTTGATGATAACAATAATGAAATTTTGTGTGGAGAAAATATATACTCTAATTTTGTTCAAGTGTTTTTATTTCAGATAACAGAATAAATATTCCTCTGAACGTTAAGCTACAGCTGCAGAAGACTCTGAGCGTTTGGTAAGAAGCGAAGCTACATAAGACTCTGAGCGTTTGGTAAAAAGCTAAGCTACAAAAGGCTCTGAGTGTATAGTATAAAGCGAAGATTCAGAAGACTCTGAGCGTACAACTCAACGCTGCAACTATAGAGGCTCTGAGAATCAAATAAAGTAAGGCTCTGAAATGTTAGTAACCAGCCTCTGATACATTTGGATAACACATAAGAGAGAAGATCTGCTCTGATCTAAAGTGTTCCTCTGGATGAATAGTTTGTTCAAACAATCACGCTAGCACTAAGCTGCAGAACTCTGGAAGAGAGTTACTCTGATAAGGAGAAAATGGAACATCATCAGAGGATCTGATACAGAAGAAAATGGAACATCATCAGAGGATCTGATGCAGAAAAAAATAGAACATCATCAGAGGATCTGATGCAGGAATTATTTCCATATTCGTTCATTCAAAAAGATGTTGTTCAAGAAAGACTTGTTGCCTATTCCAACGAAACTATTCCTACATCCAATGACATTATTCCTCTTTTGTGTATGAAACAAAATGTCAGAACAAAAAGGATATCTCTGAGCATTCCTCTTCTGGAAAAGAACAGTCAAAGAAGACAAAAAGTTGTGCACGCTATTTGAGAAATGTGAAGTATTTAAACAAGTCTTCAACAACAATTCATAGAACACATTATTCCAAAAAGTGAAAGCATCATTCTACAACGTACATACAACTTTTGCTGAAAAGAAAATAGAAAGTTTCATTGTTCTTAAATTTGTGTAAAATCACTGTTGTGAAATAGCTTTTCTAAGAAGCACTTAAACATATTTTGTTATTACTTTGTAATAGATCCTTGAGAGACCAAGTTGTGGTCAGTATTCTTGAGAATACTAAGACAATTTTGTCTTAGTGAAAACATTGTAATCAGTTTTTTGATTATTGGATTAAGTCCTCGTTTGAGAGAGACGAAATCACCTTGGCCGGGTGGACTGGAGTAGTTTGAGTTCAAATGAACCAGTATAAAAATACCTGTTATTTTTATTGTCTTATTTGTTTTTAAAACCCTTATTCAACCCCCTCCCCCCTTCTAAGTGTTTTCCTACCTTCAGTTGGCATCAAAGCACGGTTCTAAGTGCTATCACTTAACAGTGACAAAGAAAAGATCCATTGAAAAACTCTTTGATTTATTATGGCTGAATCTTCAAACAACGTTGGGTTGAATAACAAATATGAAGAGAAAGACAGAATCAGCACAAAGCCTCCTATGTTTGATGGAGAAAAATTTGATTACTGGAAGGACAGAATCGGAAGCTTCTTTCTTAGCTATGATACTGATCTCTGGGATATAATCATTGATGGATACACTCACCCCACTAATGGTGAAGGTAAAAATATTGATAGAAAATCAATGACTGAACAACAAAAGAAAGACTTCAGGAATCACCATAAGGCAAGGACAATTCTGTTGAACGCTATATCTCATATTGAATATGAGAAAATCACCAATAGAGATACAGCGTATGATATGTTTGAGTCCTTGAAGATGATGCTTGAGGGAAACACACAGGTGAAAGAAACAAAGGCTCTAGCGCTGATTCAAAAGTATGAAGCCTTCAAGATGGAGGAAGATGATTCAGTGGAAACCATGTTTTCTAGATTCCAAATTCTGACTGCTGGATTGAAGGTTCTTGACAAAGGCTACTCCATTTCTAATCATGTAAAAGAGATAGTCAGAAGTTTACTAAAAAGGTGGAGACCTATGGTCACAACATTAAAGCTCTCAAAAGATCTTAACAGAATTACTTTGGAGGAACTCATCAGTTCTTTAAGAAGCCATGAGATAGAGCTTGAAGAAGATGAGCCTCAGAAGAAAGGTAAGTCCATAACTTTAAAATCTAACAAAAAATCTGAAACTAAAGCTTTTCGGGTATTAGAAGAAAGCTCTGGAGATTCTTCATCAGATGAAGACGAACTATCTTTACTATCTAGAAGAATAAATCAACTATGGAAGCACAAGCAAAAGAAGTTCAGAAAAGTTAAAAGACCAGAACATCGTGGAGAATCCTCTGGTCACAAAAGATCTAGCAAAAAGTAAGTAGTGTGCTATGAATGCAAAGAGCCAGGACACTACAAGAATGATTGTCCCAAACTTCAGAAGGATAAACCCAAGAAGAAGTTTGAGAAGAAAAAGAAAGTCCTGATGGCTACTTGGGATGACTCAGATTCTTCTGAAGCCTCGTCAGAGTCTGAAGACGAATGTGCAAACGTTGCACTAATGGCTGACATAGAGGAGCATGAAGAATCATCTGAATTTGGATCAGAATCAGATTCAGAAGAGGTATTTGCTGATCTCACTAGAGATGAGTTAATTGAAAGCTTATCTAATATGGGTGAAAATTATAGTAAGATCAGACTCAAATACAAGAAACTGAAAAGCAGTTTTGCATCTGAGAATGGTCAACTGAAATCAGAAATTGCTGAGCTAAAAGAAAATAATTTTCAAATTAAAATTGAATTGGAAAAAGCTCAACAAAAATCTGAAACAGATACTACGTCTAGCTCTAAAAATATTTTAGAAGAGTATGATCATAGTTTTCAAAGGTTCCTGTCCAGAAGCATAGACATAAGCAAAATGGCTTCTATGATCTATGGTGTGAGCATGAACAACAGAAAAGGGATTGGATATGAATCATCTTTTGGGAAGGAATCAAATCCAAAACCTATTGACAAGTTAATTATCAATTATACTCCTCTGTATTCTCATTTTAAATTTGGTCACTCACATGACATAAAATACACACGTTCAGATCAGAACACCACAATTTTTAATAAACCTAAGCTGCGTCAGAACAGAACCACTTTTAATGGACAAAAGTTCAGGCAGAACTTCAGAACAACTAACCCCGGAGGACCCAAAAAGATATGGGTACCTAAGGATAAAATAATTTATGTTGCAGATGTCCTTAGCAGCAAGGTTGAGACACCAGTCCTGGTATCTAGACTCTGGATGCTCACGACACATGACGGGAAGAAGGTCTATGTTCCAAAGTCTAGAACTTAGATCTGGTGGAGACTTGAAGTTTGGAGGAAACCAAAAGGGCAAGATCATTGGCTCTGGAACAGTTGGTAATGGTAACCTCCCTTTTATCTCAAATGTTCTGCTTGTAGAAAGATTAACTCATAACTTGTTGTCCATAAGTCAATTAAGTGACAATGGTTGTGATATTATCTTTAATAAAAAATGTTGCAAAGCTGTTAGTCAGAAAGATGGAACAATCCCCTTTAATGGTAAAAGAAAGAACACTATTTATAAAATAAAACTTTCAGAATTGAAAAGTCAAAATGTTAAATGTCTTATGTTTGTTAATGATGAGCAATAGGTCTGGCATAGAAGATTGGGACATGTTAGCATGAGACGTATATCTCAGATTAACAAGCTCAATCTGGTCAGAGGACTTCCTAAGTTAAAGTTCAACTCAGATGCTCTTTGTGAAACATGTCAGAAAGGCAAATTTTCAAAATCCACTTTCAAACCAAAGAATGTTGTTTCTACTTTTAGACCATTAGAGCTTCTGCACAATGATCTGTTTGGACCAGTGAAAACTGCATCCATCAAAGGCAAGAAGTATGGGCTTATCATCGTTGATGACTACAGCAGATGGACATGGGTAAAATTCCTAAAACACAAAGATGAGTCTCACTCTGTATTTTTTTATTTCTGCAATCAAGTTCAAAATGAAAAGAAATTTAATATTGTCAAAGTCAGATGTGATCATGGTGGTGAATTTGAAAATAAATCTTTTGAAAAATATTTTAAAGAAAATGGCATTGCACACGATTTCTCTTGTCCTAGAACTCCTCAACAGAACGGAGTTGTAGAATGAAAGAATAGAACATTGCAAGAAATGGCTAGAACCATGATCAATGAGACAAATATGGCTAAACATTTTTGGGCAGAAGCAATAAATACAACGTGCTATATTCAGAACAGAGTCTCTATAAGACCTCTTATGGAGAAGACTCCTTATGAATTTTGGAGGAATAGAAAGCCCAACATTTCATATTTCCATCCTTTTGGATGTATTTGTTTTATTCTAAACACTAAAGATAATCTGAACAAATTTGACTCTAAAGCACAAAATTGTTTTATGCTTGAATATTCTGAACGCTCAAAAGGCTACAGAGTATACAATACTGAAACACAGATTGTAGAAGAATCAATTCATGTCAGATTTGATGATAAGCTTGGCAATCAAAAGCCAAAGCAGTCTGAAATTTCTGCAGATCAAGAAGTTCTTCTCACAAACTCTGAAGAATCAGAGGCAAACAAAGTTCCAGCTAAAGAACCCGAAGCAACTCCAGATGCCACTCCATTAGTTGCTCATCTGGACAACTTGACTATTTCTGAAGAACCAACTCTGAAAGGATCCTCCAGAATCAAATCTTCTCATCCAGAGGAGATGATTATTGGATAGAAGAATGATCCCATAAGAACAAGATCCTTCCAATCCTCTGGGACATCATTGTTTAGTCTGGTGTCAATTATTGAACCAACCTCTATGGATGAAGCTCTGCAAGACAACGATTGGATACTTGCTATGCAAGAGGAGCTGAACCAATTCACAAGAAATGATGTCTGGGATCTAGTTGCAAGACCAAAAGGATTCAACATTATTGGAACAAAATAGGTCTACAAAAATAAGTTAAATGAGCAAGGAGAAGTCATCAGAAATAAAGCGAGACTTGTTGCTCAAGGCTACAGTTAGCAAGAAGGTATTGACTACACAAAGACATATGCTCCTATGGCAACGTTAGAATCCATACGTTTGTTAATTTCTTTTGCTGCATAGAATAACATCACTCTGTATCAGATGGATGTTAAAAGTGCTTTCTTAAATGGTTTAATAGAAGAAGTATATGTTCATGAACCTTCTGGATTTGAAAATGAAAGATTTCCAGAGCATGTTTTAAATTAAAGAAATCACCCTATGGTCTAAAACAAGCTCCCGGAGCTTGGTATGAAAGGCTGAGTAATTTTCTTCTGGAAAATAATTTTATCAGAGAAAAGGTTGATACCACTCTTTTTCATAAATCAATTAAGAAAGATATCTTAATCTGTCAGATTTATGTAGATGATATTATTTTTGGAACCACAAATATTTCACTTGGAAAGGAGTTTGCTAAGTCTATGCAGGCAGAGTTTGAAATGAGTATGATGGGAGAGCTAAGATTCTTTCTGGGCATTCAAATTAATCTGACTCCAGAAGGCACCTACATACATCAGACGAAGTATATGAAGGAGCTTCTGAAGAAGTTTAATCTAACAGAGAGTAAGCCAGCTAAGAATCTCATGCATCCAACTTGCACTCTGGGAAAAAAAGAGGTAAGTAAAAAGGTAGATCAGAAGCTGTACAGAGGTATGATTGGCTCTCTTTTGTATTTGACTTCTTCTAGGCCTGATATTCTCTTCAGTGTATGTTTATGTGCTAGATTCTAATCATATAACTCCCCAAACCATCCTCTTGAAATTTCTTCTCCCACTCTCATTCCCTCTCATTCTCCAGATAAACCTTCATCCTCTTTTGAACCTTCTTTTTTTAATGCCCTTAATCAATCCTTCTTAGAGGCCTACCTTCAGCCCAAACCCAGACCAAATGTTGGTAATCTGTTATCTAGTTTTGAAACGGAGATGCAGATGTGGTTTTCTGCTATGTTAGGGAGAAATGCCTCACTAGCACGAATCCTCATGACTCTGAAGAGATCTGGACTTCCTTCAGAAAGAGATTCTCTTTTGTGACTATGAATCTTCAGGATGCTTGCTCTGGAGATGCGCAAGAGAGAGTTTCTGAAGCTCTGTAACTTGCTCAACTAAGTGTCAGCAGAACTTCTATTCTTTGTCTGGAAAACACACCTGCAGAACTTCTCTTCAGTGTATCAATTCCTTGAATCTCCCACTATTCAGTGGCTTGGTCAAGATGTATGATATTTGTAGTTTAGTCTTACAGTGTTGGAGCTTGATTTTTCCCTTGCTGACTTGGTCTCTAAGGAAGTGGAACTTAGTATCAATATGTTTGCTCTTGTCATGTGACATTGGATTCTTTGCCAAGTCAATTGCTGATTTGTTATCTACCAATAGCTCCACAGCTTTTTCATTCTAGATCTTCAACTCCTTGAGTAGTGCAGTCAACCACAAAGCTTGACAAGCAGTTGAGCATGTTGCTATGTACTCAGCTTCACATGTTGAGAGTTCTACCATAGTTTGTTTCTTGGAACTCCAGGATATATGAGAACCTGCAAGCATCCCATGGTGCTTCTTCTGTCAACCGTATCACCATATCAGCCAGGATTAAAGTAGGTTACAAGGTGTAACCTATTGTCTACTGCATCATGACATGGAAACAAAATACCATGGCTCAGAGTTCCCCTTAGATATCTCATGATTCTTTTGGCTGCCACCATGTATGAGTGTCTGGAATCACTCATGAATCTGCTGACCAATCCCACACCGAAGGTTATCTCTGGTCTGCTATGGCATATGTATCTCAGGTTGCCAACCATTTTCCTGAACAATGTGCCATCAACATGTTCTTCATCTTCACCTTTTGTCAGCATTACATTTACCTCAGCTGGAGTTTCTACTGACTTGGATCCCAACATTTTGAATTTCTTCAATACTTCTAACACATACTTCCTCTGGTGCATTATGATGCCACTTTCTGAGTATAAAAACTCAAGGCCCAAAAAGTAGGACAATGTACCCAAATCATTCATTTCAAACTCACTTTTCAGCTTTCTCTTGATCATCTCTATAGCATTTGGACTGCTGCTAATGATGACTAAATCATCAACATACAGACGCAACATTAGCATTCCATATTCCTCCACAGTCTATAGATATATACCATGTTCTACTAAGCATTTCTGAAAGCCAAGACTATTGAGGTATGAGTATATTCTTTTATTCCATGCCCTATGTGCCTGTTTTAGGCCATATATGGCCTTCTTTAGCCTTAACACATTTTGCTCCTCACCTTTGCACTTGAAGCCAGGGGTTGCAACACAAGTACCTCTTTATCAAGTGGCCCATTTAAGAAGGTTGACTTGACATCTAGCTATCACAGTTTCCAACTTTTCCAGCTAGTTATTGAGACAATCAATCTCACAGTTTCCATTCTTGCTACAGGAGCAAACACCTCATCATAATCCAAGCTTTCTTGTTGCATCAATCCCTTTGCCACCAGTCTGGCCTTGTGTTTGGCTATGGATCCATCAGGTTTAAGTTTGGTTTTAAACACCCACTTGACAGCTACAACCCTTTTGTCTTGAGGTAGATTTACCATTTCCCAAGTGTCATTCTTTTTAATACTTCTCAATTCATCTTCCATTGCCACTCTCCACACTTTTTTCTTGATAGCTTCCTCAAAAGATATAGGTTCCATGTCTGCCATAAGAGCCATGTGCTGCACCATATTTTCTTCTTTTGAAATATGGCCAACAGAATATACTTGGTAATCTCTGAGGTGTGTTGGAGGTTGTCTTATCCTTGTAGGTCTGCCTGTGGCTCTTTGTTCTTCATTATCCACAACTTCTTGTTTTATTTCTTCACTTGGACCACCATATTCCCATTCAATTTTAATGTTGGAGTTGGTCTTGTCTTTTGGTTGAGTTTCCTCCCATGACCCTGCTTCATCAAAATAAACATCTATGTTGAACATGACCTGCTGGTTTTTTTTTGGATTGTATAGCTTGTATGAGCCAGTTGAGTTATATCCCACAAATATCATTTTCTCACTTTTATCATCTACCTTCTTTCTCTTCTGATCAGGTATGTGTTTATAGCAAAGAGATCCAAAAACCTTGAAGTGTTTGACATATGATTTGTTACCTGACCATGCCTCTTTAGGAACCATTGAGCTGAGTCTTTTAGTAGGACATCTATTTAGCACACGTACTGCAGTCATGGAAGCTTCACCCCATAAGCTGTGAAGAAAGATTTCTCTTTAAGCATGCTCCTAACCATGTTTAGAATGGTTATGTTCCTTCTTTCTGCTGTGCAATTATGTTGTGGTGTATAGGGTGCAGTTACTTCATGTATTATGCCCTATTTCCTGCATAAATCTTCAAACTCTCCTGATGTAAACTCTCTGTCACCATCTGTTCTCAGGATTTTGATTTGCTTCCCTGACTGCTTTTCCACAAGAGCCTTGAAATCTTGGAATGTCTTGTACACATCACTTTTGGCCTTGATTAGGTATATCCAAATCTTCCTGCTCAAGTCATCAATAAAAGACACAAAATACTTATTCCCTCCTAGTGATGGTGTTTCAAAGGGGCCACAAACATCAGAATAAACTACATTCAGCAATTCACTAGATTTACAGTTGATGTAATTGTTGAATGAGTTTCTAGACTGTTTGCTAATTAGACACTTGTCACAGATCTTATTAGGTGTCTCAATTAAGGGTAAACATGTTACCATTCCTTTTGACCACAATTATTTAATATCTTTAAAATTCAAATGACCTAATCTAAGGTTCCATAACCACGAATCATCATTCAGAGTATCAATAGAGAAACATTGTGTTTCCATGGTATTTAGGCTTACCTTGAAAGTTTTGTTCTTGGACAAAGGAGTTTTCATCACTATCTTTCCATCTTTATCATAAACCTTCAAAAAACCTTTGTCTGACCTAGATGAGAATCCTTTCTCCAACAGCTGGCCTAGACTTATCAGATTTGTGGTCATACCAAGGACATACAACACATTTGTGATCACCACTTGTCTTTCATCTTTTCTCTTGACAATGACATCACCAGTTCTTTTAAATTGAGTAACCATGTTGTCTGCAAACTTTACCATGCTCTTCTTTTCTGAATCAAGGTTTATCATCCAGTTTCAATGCCCTGTCATGTGATTGGAGCACCCCGAGTCAATGTACCATATTTCATTATTCTGAGAATCTGGATTGGTAATCATCATCAGCATTACTAGTTGTTCTTCAGCACTTGTTTCTTCTTTGGCTATGTGTGTTTGATGTTCTTGCTGGATTGATGAGGCTGTACACTCAGATGAAAAGTGTCCAATGCGATTGCAGTTGAAACATTTAAGCCTCTTTCTTTCAATCTTCTTCTTTCCCCCTCGCCAATTTGTTGCTCTTCCTCTTCTACTTGAATTGCTTGATTGATCTTGCTCACTCTTTTCTTGTTTTTGACTCTGAAAATTTCTCCAACTCGTGCTTCTGATGTCTCTTCCATGACCCCTGCTTTTTGACCCTAATCTGCCATTGAAACCACCTCTTATAGGTATGTAAGCTTGCAAAGCTTGATTATCACTGATTTTCTCTGTACTTCTCTCAGTGATTCTTTGCTCATGTGCTTCTAGAGAACTTTGTGGTTCTTCAACCTTCATGTCTTCAATTTTCTTGGATTCTTCTATGACCACTACGATATAATCGAATTTGGGGGTTAGGGTTCGTAGAATCTTTTCAACAATCGTTTTATCTTCAATCTCTTCACCACAATTCTTCATAGCATTTCTGTGAGTTGTGGTTCTATTGAAGAAATCTGATATCTTCTCATTATGTTCCATTTGCATCAATTCGTATTGATGCCTCATCGTCTGTAATCACATTTTCTTCAGTTTCTCCGCACCCTTGTTGCACTTCACCAAGATCTCCCATGCCTCTCACAAAGTTGCAGCTCCTGCAATCTTCTCGAAATGCGCTTCATCAACACACTGATGAATCAAGAATGTCGCTTTATAATATTTCTTCTTGTTCTCTTTGTAAAGCGTCTTTTATACGTTTGTGGGATTTGCAGGAAGTTCTGGATAACCATCTTCTACAACTTCTGTGACTTCTTGGTACCCCCATTATCGCCTTCATCTGCACTCTCCATTAATCCCAATTCTTTCCGGTGAGGACAGGAAGATTTGTTGTAAACGTTGCGTCGGTTTGCACCATTGTGTATACTGCAGTGACCCCTTGATCGAACCAGGCTCTAATACCAGTTGTTAGCTTTCTATGCACAACAATGGTGATGATACAGTTAGGAAAAGAAAGAAAGAATAGCAGTATGCAAGACTGTGTATATTCAATGTTTTAGTACAATTACATTGAATTTCTATATAACAGACTAATTACAGGGCTACACATACGGGCTTTTACAAAACAAGCCCAATAGCAACCTATAGTATTGAATTACTCTTAACAGTTTCCAACATTAAATTCATTTTCAAAATAAATGTTCATGAATTCGAATAAGATAGGATCATGATTTAAATCATAATTCCTCAATTCAACATTGGAAAATCATGAAAGCTCATGATTTGAATCAAAACTACTCATAATTCAAATCATGCTGAATATCACAACTTGATTTGAAACATTCAAATCCCTTATTCGAGTTAACTGTGTTGACATTAGTCAAATATCTAACTTTATGTATGTAAAGTGATTTTCAATGTAAGAGCGAGTAAAAAACTTATGTGAATGACTCAAATATAATACGATTATGTTACGAAAAAATTAACACAAGTAAGTTGATACTCTTATAAACGGAGCAATTTTATTCTCCCCTTTTTAATGGTTGATAAAATTTTGAAATTTGTGTTCATCAAAGCTTGAATTCCCCTTGCATTCAACACTCATGCTCGTAAACTTAATGTTATAATTTCATAAACTTCATCCATTTTGATGAAATAAAAAAGAGAGGAAAAAAACAAGACTAAAAACACAGCCTACAACAGATTTGTGACATGTACGAGGATTTCTTATTTGAAATGATAACGTTTAGTAGGTATGAATCATCTTTAAAATACATATAAGAGATATAGGTCATCAAATCTAATTCATCTCTTACAAACCAACATATAAGAGAGAATTATTCTTATGAATAAACATATTTTTATGTTTTAATTATATTTAATATATAACTCTTAACATGCATATTTAATATTCTAATTATATTTAATATATAACTCCTAACAAACAGAATGATATGTTTTAGTATTATTTTTCTAATGTGTCATGAGCTTAGGTAATAGTGATGGGAAGAGCAGCAAGATAGAAGAACCTTTGACTCTGAAACCTCATCAAACCCAAGATGGTCAGCATGTTTGACCATTTTTTATATGCTCACTTATCTTGCTTACAGATGCAGAATGGGGTGGGGAAAACCATGCTTCCAACACCAATTAATAATGCTTTTATGTGAGACATGTACTGTGAATGAATGTGGTTTGTGTTTATAGAGAAATATTTTAATAAAAATGTGTGATTGAAGAACTTGCTGAGGTTGGCAAATATTATGTGTAGTGATGGTTTTCATCATTTCACAACTACCACCATTATTCTTTTTCTATTTTTACACTATTACAACTGTTTCCTTTATCAAATTGTATGACTTGTGATTCATGGATGGGTTGCTACTAATTGTGATCTCATTAATTTTCACACACAAAGTCTCATAACCAAAAATATCCAACTAGATTGTATATCATTTTAAGAATAGTACTATTTTTTTTTAATGTATAAAGTTTTATTTAAAAAAATTGTTGAGAAATGCTCCTGCTAAAAGTTGAATTCTGAGCCAATAGCAAATATCCATCTAACCAAACTATAAGTTGTGATGTTTCGAGATTTAAGTTTGCATTCTATAATGTTTGCCTCATTATGCAAATTTATTCAATTGGTCTATTCAAACTTTGCAAATTTGCTGGGCTATTTTTATTGTTGGGCTTCGGGAGGATTTTACTTAGACACCCAGAAATTGAGCATATAACCTGTCATCCCGTCTCTAATATTTGACACCTCCATATTTTTATATTGACGAAACTATCTCTTTTATTATTTACTAATCAAAATTTACATTTAAAAAAATATTTTTTTTTTAACTAATCTGTAAAATTAAATTCCGATAGTGTAAATGAAATTTTTGGTACAATACTTTTTTCGTATTTTTTAAAAATCAAGCATTTTTACCGTTTTATTTTTGTAAATTTGCGATGAAAAAATACCGACAATTTTAAAAATTCCAGTATTTTTTTAGAAAAAATAAAAAACATATCGATAATTTTTGAAATTTCTAGATAGATACTAAACTTCTAGAAATTTTATATTTTCCGATATACCAGAAATTTTGCTTATACACATAATTTTCGATAGCGTGGAATAATGTTTTATTTGTGTGGTTCAGAACCGGCAGGATCTTCTGCATATTCCTATATAGATTTTACGCAGTTCTTCATCATTGACGTTGTATCTTTTATATGTAACAAGTTTAATTTAAAGGTTTTCCCGTTTTTACGATATTGATAGTTTATTATTTATATATATTCTAAATGACAAATATTTGAGTCTCGATCTAAAGTCTTAGCATGAGCACAAACTATTGGTGAACAACATGGTATTAATATTGTCGTTGTTTGTTCTTATACTGCAAATGGAAAGTGAGGGAGAAAGATAAATTGATTATGAATTGTGAGAGAGGAGGAAACTACAAAAGTAAGAATGCATTTGAAAGTAATAATTCCTCAGAAGACATTTATAGTATGAAAGTTAAATGTCCTTTTAGGTTGAGATTTGTGCCAAGTGATATCGGTTAGAAGATGATGGTTAGGTGCAAATTGCACAATCATATATAAACTATCTAAGGATTTATAAGGCCATAACATATTGGACTGTCTAAAAAATCATGAAAGACAGTTTGTGAATGACATGACAATGTACAATATGTTTCAAAGGTACATAGTTACTGCTTTGAAAGACATAGATCTAGAAAACCTTACTAGTGTTACCCAGGTGTATAAAGCTAGAGCTACATACAATGCAAACAAGAGAGGTTCATTGACAGAAATGTAAATGTTGTTAAGTCTTATTCATAGAGAGAGAAATGCATGTGATGGACTAGAAATAGGGAAGACTCAAATGTTATTACTGATATCTTTTGGATACATCCTAATTCAGTGAAGTTGTTGAATATGTTTCATTTGGTGTTGATTTTTTATTGTACATTAAAGACAAATAGGTAATGGCCAGATGTTGATTTTTTTATATATTTTAGACATATTTTGATTCATCATATTTTTTATTAAGTGCATCGTGATCATACAGGTATCGACTACAACTGCTTGAGATTGTTGGTGTTACGTCAACAAAGTTAACATTTTCGGTTGGCTTTTCCTATTTGGAACATGAAAGGGAAGAGAACTTCAAATGGACACTGGAGAAGATAAAAAATTTATTCTTTTTAGAGAATTTTCTAGTGAAGGTTGTGGTGATGGACCGGGAACTTACTTTGATGAATGTCATAGTAGTTGTGTTCCTAAATTTAACTCATATGTTGTGTTCATCCCATGTTTCAAAAAATGTTAGTATGAAATGTAAAGAGTATGTGAAATCAGAGAGACAAGAATATGTCATGGATCTATGGAACAATATCATGTATGCTAATTGAGAAACTGAGTTTGTCGAACACTTGAAGCACTTTGAGATAGTTTGTGATGATATTCCTTTATTTGTTAAGTATGTGAGTGAAACATGTTTGACACCTTATAAAGAAAGGTTTGTTGCTGCTTGGACTAACAAAGTCACTCATTTAGGGAACACAACAATAAATAGGTACATGGACATCATTTTAATGTTATTACATTACTAAACATGATTTAACATATATTTTTATTTATGGTTTTTAGGGTGGATTCTGCTCATTGGAGACTAAAAAACATCTTGACTACAAGTCGGGGAGATTTATGACAAAGTTGGGATGCTGTGAACACCATGTTAAAGTTGCATATAGATTCAACCAGAGTCTCGTTTTTAAAAAAGTATTGTTAACATTGAGCATCAGTATAACACTCCATTTTATGCCAACTTGCACGGTTTTGTTTCGAGACAATGTATACAGCATATTGGAAAGGAACTAGAAAAGGTAAATTTTGTTGGTGCAAGCTAAGATGCATGTAGTTGCTTCATTAGAATAACACACGGGTCACCGTATGCATGTAAACATTTTAGTTCCCAAATACAAGGAAATCACGTTCCTTTAGTTCCAATTCATGTTTTTTTGGAAGAAATTACACATAGAATAACATGATGTCAGTCATGAAGAAAGTGGTACACAATTGGATTTAGAAGCAGAGTGTAAATAGTTGAAGACATGTTTCAGTACTTTTGATATTATAGGCTAAAGCGTGTTGAAGAAAAAGGTTCGAGAACTAAAGTGTCCATCCCCAACTTCTATGTGTCCACCGTCGGTGAAGTACAATCCAAATAAGGGAGTTAAGAATAGCATAAAAGGTCAAGAGAATGATGTGCATCGTGATCCTTCATAGTGGGAGTATGTTAAAGGCTCGCATGGGAGTAAGACTACAAAGAGATCATGCAGAAAACCAACTGGAAGTCAAGCATCAAGTATGTCGGCTAGAAGTCAACCATCCATCGCATCTTCAAGAGATGTTTACTTGTATCACTTTCCTGATTTCTTACATCCTAACATTGGTGAAATGGTTAATATGGGTGAGGATGGAAATTGTGGTTTCTGGGCTATTGAAACTTTACTTGGATGGGGCAAAGAGTCATGGCCTTTGATTTGGACGTAATTAGATACTTAAGTTCATCGACACCCTCAATTGTTTTCCAATTTGTTCTATGACATGATATCTACAGTTAGGAATGTGTTATGAGTAGAACACTTGGGTGTGTAAGGTATTTATAAATGGACGATGATTCCTGATATGGGCTGTCTTATTTATTGTATATACAATGTCATTTTTGTCTCCATATCAAATAGACTTAACATCATATTTTCCTTTTTGCCTTAGCTCCACATATGTTTACGAGCAGACATAAAATCATTATTGTTGGTTTTGTCAACAATAATCATTGGGTTCATGTAAATTAGAAACCTAATTGTTCATTGCCTCTCATCACTGACTGTTGAAGACAAAATTGTACTAAAGATGCAAAAGCACAAAAATCACCATATGCGGGATGCATTAGGCCCTGGGAAGATGAAGTTAGGAAGTCATCCGAATTTTTTTTTGTATTCTTGTATGCAACAAAGTTTTTATTATATGTATATATTTAATTGGGTAGTTTTTTTTATCAAATCAATTATTCAAGAAAAATTAATGCAAGAAAAAAATGAACAACTTTCACCATGGTTGCGTTTTAATCAGATTTGTTTCTATCTTTTAGCAATGTGTTAATTAGATTTGTTTGGCAGATTGAATAAGATCAAATCTAAGTATTTGGAGATTTAAATTTGAATCAAAACAAATCAAATATTTTTGTTGAAGGTTTTTGAAAAACAAATCAAATATTATCCCCATTGAAGAAAAGTCCAGAAGTTGTATTGTTATTTAATGAGACTCAAACATAACGTTTGAAGTGTGCCCAAGAGTTGAAGATCTTTGTGTAATGGTTTCTATTTTGAGTCTTTGTTTGTGTTATAGTTTGTGGACCACTCTAGTGCCTACATTCATATCTAAAGGCATAAAGATTGTTTGAAAGTTGAGTTATAATTCAAACAATCAATATTCTGATTATTGTATTGATCACTAGGGTTTGTGGTTGAGAGTTAGTGAGAGGGGTCTCATATTTAGGGGAGGTCCCAAATAGAAATACATATGTAGAATTAAGAAGAGGGGCATTGAACAAAGATTGTTCATCTAAGACACTTTTTAATAATTCTATTGAGAGTGGATTTCATTTCTTGGGTTAGAAGCCCCTCATACGTAGGTGACGTTGCACCAAACTGGGTTAACAATCCTTTGTATTCTTTATTGCTTTTTGTTTTATTTCATAGTTATTATCAAACTGTTATTATCAAGTTGTGCACAATTATACCAAAAATTTTGTCCAACATCTTTTCTCTTATGAATAGAATTTCATACATCATTTTATTAGAGTACTTGTGGAAGATAAAGTTATCACTCTGGATCATGTATCAATAGAAAAACAAAATGCAAATATTTTTAATAAGGCCTTAGACGCAACAAAATTTCAAATTTTGGGAAGTGATTTAGGTTTGTGTGTGATAGAAGCTTTATAGAAATTAATGTTGAGGTGGATGAATAGTAAATAGACCCAAATGTTGTCCCTTCACTCCACCAATTCTAAGAAGTGTGAGAGGAATATTGTATGAACCAATGAGAATTCTTAACCGCTTCATATTCAAAATAATTCTTTTACCACTTATGTATGTTTTCATGCTATAGTCTCATATATCATTCATCATCATCTCTAATCAAAAAAATTCTCTCTGTAACCCTAAGACCAAATGTTCAACTTCAACTTATACTTCTTACAAAAATGGTAGGAATACACCAAGGTACCAACACCTTAAGAAAAGAAAAGAAAAATGTTTAGAAAGTCAAGAAATTGTCTATGGAAGATAAACCTATAGTCAATGTGCATGACATGAAAGTGAAGGGTGTTGTTATTGGAGGGAAGGCCAATGGTCAGGCTGGGGGTCCTCCCCCCATATAAAAACCAAATGAGGTTAAGAAGAAGAGACTGAAGAATATTAATGATCAGACTCTATTAACCATATATGACCTTACATGAAAATGAGGGGAAAATGTCACAAAGGTTTCAAAATACACCAAGGATCCCATCAACGCTCAATCGAAATTCTCTTCTCATCCTTCAGATATGGTCCTGGAAGTTTCTCCTCTCCAAGTTATGTTTCCTGACATGGTAAAAATTAAGTCTTCCAAACGTGTTGAACTTCCTAAAGTTAGTGTGCCTGAAAATATGTATGTTCCTAAGACTGGTTATGTAGCATATATACCTAGTAATAAGGCAAAGGATGTTGGAGGAATGAACATGACAATATGAATCAAACTATAGAAACCATGAATGCATGTGATAACCCTTCTAGAAACAACAATATTGATAAGATTCATACTAAAAAAACATGTTCAAGAGAAACTTATTTTAGAGAAATTTGTAGATGTTCCTATTTTTGATATTGTTATTGAAAACATCCTGAATGAAAGTGTGTCTGAAGATGTTGAATCTATTGAAAAGGACTGTGAGGCGAATCTGGATGATGGCAAGAAGGATGTATTTAATAATGTTGATGACATTCCTCAAACAGGAGAGAATGAGTAAAAAGATATTGATTATGAAGAAATTAATGATGAAGAAGTCAATGTTGATGCAAGTTCAGAGAAAGGTGAAACGGGTACAAAAGAGATTGAAGAAGATACCCAATGGATAAACTAGAGGCTTGCAAAGAAGATCTTGGTAAATATGTCAGAGAATCAGATAAAGACAATGTTGATGTAGACAAGGAAGCTGACATTAACATTGAAGATGTTCCTACAAATGTTATTGACAATCTGGAGGACATGTTAGAGACTGAACCTCCAGGCCAGAATGTTGTTGAGCAAGATGTTTCAAAGATCAATGAAAATCATAATGCTGATGAAGTCGAAAATGATGTCAATAAAAAGAGTACTGGCAATATTCATGATGTTGTTGTTACTATTAATGAAGTGAAACCACATAAAAAAACAAGAAAAGAGCTGAGGAAAAGAAATCGGTATTGAACCCCAAGAATAACCCTACCGAAAAGTCAAACACATTAAACAAGAAGAGAGAAAATCCTAAGGAAAAGGAGAACATGCCAAAAAAATAAGAATTCTAAAGGAAAGAAAATTGTTGTTAAAAATCATGTTAGTAAGAAAAAGTATGTTCCCAAAAGGAAGAAGGTTATAGAAGTGGAAGTTATGGAGGAAGATTTCAATAACAACTCAGATCATATGTTGGTACCTTTGAAAAATAAAAGTAAGAAGGTAATTGTAGGTAAAAAGTTGCTTGACAATGTTTCAGCTGTACTATTTGATGATGTTTCATAACATTCTGAAGAGAGTATCTTGAAATGGTAATATATGTATCACATGAGAATTTCCTCTCTCTGTGTGTGTGTGTGTGTGTGTGTGTGTGTGAGAGAGAGAGAGAGAGAGAGAAAGAGAGATGAAATGAAGCTTTGAAATGTTATGAGATCATGGAGTTGTTAGAAGATGAAAAAGTCATAAAAATTGTGTCTAACATTGGTCCTTTTTATCTTGAGTTGGTTAAAGAATTCATAGTGAATCTATTAGAAGGATTCTAGTGAATTCAGGAAGGTTCATGTGAGAGGTCACTAATTTTCTTTCTCTTCATCCATAATCAATGATTATATGGGAAGATATAAACTAATAACCATTAATTGTATTCCACCCTTGAAGACTATAGCGTAGAAGATAGCCGGGAATGTTCATAATGAATGGCATGATAAAGGTCTACTGTCTACAATAAGTCTAAGTGTGAAATATGCCATCATCAACAAAATAGGAGTAGCTAATTGATACCCTACCAATCACAGTTCATGTATCACACTATCTCTTGCTAAACTACTTTATCATATAGGAACAAAATATGTCTTTGATTTTGGTGAGTGCGTCTTTGAACAAATTTTGAAACAAGTCGAATTATTTGTTGTAAAGCTTCCTATTGTTTTCCACCCTTGATTTATGGTATTATTATTAAACAAAAATGACATTTTAAATGTTGAAGATGTTGTTGGAATTACTCCTAGCGCCCTAAATTTCAGTTATAAATTATTTTCTAGGAAACATGTCCCAGACATTGTGCTCCCCAACCTTCCAAACTTTTGTGAAGCCGATTTGTCAATAGGTGTTAACCTACCTGAGGTCACTCATATGTTAGGAGATGCGGGAAGACACATGTGAATGAGCTTATGAAGGTCTCCAAGACTCTTAAAGAGATAATTATTACCTCAATGACAAGGAAGAGTAAGGTTAATGGTCTCATTCAAATGATGAATCCCAAAGTTTTTGTGGCTTCCACCTTTCAAGTTGTAGGTAAGGATGTTGAGACATCAGGTGAAAATGATGAACAAGTTGGTGGTGAAGATAGTGAAAAACATGGTGAAGATGTGGAGTACGAATCTGTCTCGGATGGTGACTTGCAGTAACAACTTGTTGAAAGATGAAGTTTTTGTTATTTGTTGATTAATTTGTGTGTAAGACAATTGTTTTGTAGGATTCCGTTTTCTTTTCTCGACCCTTATGCGGGTATTTAGGTTCTGATGATGTGAATTCCATCCATGGGTCGAATAATGGTTCCTTTTACCCTCTGTTGGATTTTTTTTTTTTGTTTCTTTTGGTACTTTTCCCATTTATGGGCGAGATATTACTTTAACATCCATTGTCCTTTTTTTTTGGAAAACATGGGAAGATGAAATACAAGTCATATTTCTCTTATGCTACTTTTATATGGTGTTTTGAGATATTTTATTTTCTTATAATCATATGAAGATGTTCTTAGTTAACATGTTACATGGCTAGTTTTGCCGCACTCTGATAGTTTAATAACCATGTCTTGAAGAATGTCAATAAGTTTGTGCCTCACATCTTGCACTCAGTATTTACTTAAAATTGATGAGAGGGGGAGTTTATTATTAGATATGGTTGGCAACCTTTTATAGGCAACATGTGAAGCAAGATGTTCAACCAATATGTGAGACATCTTGTCTCTTGGTGATCAAGACACTTTAGTAAGAAATCAAGATGTTAAGCATAATGTATTTCATTATGTGAGACCTCCTATCCCACCCTAGTTTGCTTCACGCACAAAATAATTTGAGAAATTCTCACATCTTTGAGGATTTGTTTCCTTTTATATTTAATTTGTGTTTCTTTTGTGCGCTTTTTAGAATAAGGAAGTTTTACTCAAATTTTAGAAATATTATATTGGAAATATTCTGATTTGTTCAAGATTTAAACAATCAAATATTTTCAATTAACATAATTTAAGATTATTTTCTAGCGCCTTTAAGAAAGTTCAGCCACATTCAAGACCAAAACTCTAATGAGTCTTTGAAGTCGGTTCTCTGTTGCTATTTAAGGAGGCATTCTCCTTTGTGAAGATTTATACCTTGCATAAAAAACTTAGTGTTTGTATTTGTTTTGAGTCTTGTGTTTGTTTTTTGTGTAATAATCATTTCCTAAGTCTTTCTTTTAAGTTAGGAGAATAAAGTATTTGAGCTATAAAATTGTTCCATGTTTCATAATCCTTTCTAGTTGTCCAAATACTTATGAGAGTGTTTGAGTGATAGTGAGAATGGTCTCAGATTCAAGGGAAGTCTTGGATCAAATTTCACGGGTAGTATTAGGAAAGAGGCATTGAACTAGGAGATTTCAAATTAGACCAATTTGTACTTATGACTATTAAGAGTGATTTTCATTTTATCAAGTTAACGCTCTTTAGATGTATGTGGCATTGCACTGAACTAGGTTATCAATTTCTGTGTTATTTTATATTTTCATTTATTTTATAAGTTACGCATTACATTTGTCATACACATTGTTACAACATTATGTCTGATATCATATTATCTAGATAACATAATTTAAGGGTACATAAATCGAGATCCATAAGACAACTATCCAGAGTACCAGGATATCATCTCTAAGGGTCGTGTTTGATGGTTCTCATTGTACGTTGTGAAATAAATGTCGTCCGACATAATACGGTCAAGTGCAGTTCGAAATAACTCGATCACTTGATTCCCCTTGAGTGAGAAAAGGGAGCAGAAACATGACAGTTCCTCAGAGTATTCTTCAACATATTCCTAGCCATGGAGATGTGAAAAATGATGGTATTCATGCCTGAAAATGGTTTAGATGAAATTAATATCAGTAAGGGTGAAGAAAATTGTCGTAAATAGAGACATGATTCTTGTCATTTGTCTCGTCTTCCATTAACTACCTACAACTAACATGGAGTATAGGTGCACCAAAATAAAATTCCCCCTAGTTGTAATTATGAATCTTCTCTAAGTAAATGAAGTATCTAATATAGACAATATTTACATATGTTGCATTTTTTTCTCCATAAAATGGTTATGCCAACCAAAAACATGAAATATAACCTCAATGCAACTTTATGATATGCAACCCGTGCATCAGCACCCGCAATATCTGAAATCGCATTCAGGCCATTAACATAATTTTTCATAAGGAAATAAAATATGGCATGACATACTCTAGTGTCGTCTATCTCCTGCTAGACATCACTTGGATTAACTCCTAAATATGTCACCATCAGGTCCAATGCATCAGGTATATTGATTTTAGAGTGATCTAATAATCTTCCTATGATCACAAGATATAAAGGGCATGATACTTCATTAAGTATGATGTTCATCTCACCGATTGAAATATGAAATAATGATGTCACTACATGCCATCTCTCAAAAAACACATACAATAAAACATGGTTAATATAACCATATCCAGTCTAGTAAAAATCCTTCAGCCCAGATAGTTGTAAGACATCCTAAAACCATGGTTCATCAGGCTGCAAAAACTTTTCTACTTTTCTGCCTTGGTTAATACATTTCAACGTGTCCCATTACTGCATAAATAAATACATTATCGTCAGAAAATTCAATTGTTATAACACTGATGTTTAACACGAACAATATAATTATTTCTTATCTCTCTCTCTCTCTCCCTATCTCTCTCTCTCTCTCTCTATCTATCTCTCTCTCTCTCTCTCTCTCTCTCTCTCTCTTTCTCTCTCTCTCTCTCTCCCACACATGCCTATCAATATGTTGTACATATAAAGTAAGTAATGAAAGGTGTGAGGAACCTGTCAAAAAGCTTTTGGACACAACAACATAAAGTTCATCATCGGGTACAACAACATGTATTGGAACAACCAAGGCTTCATAATGAGTCAGAGATACATAACCCCAGGAAGACGATCCTTTATTAGCAAATAGTGATCCCCACACCGTAAGTCACGAGGATCTAGCTTTCTCCTTGCACACTGATACATGTTGGACCATTCTACCATGTCTTAATGGTTTTGGTGGTCAGTCATTTTTACTAAAATCAATCAAGAAAATGCAAATCATAATCAACTAAGTGGAAATAATGTATTAGCAAAATTCAAACAATCCACAAAATAGAGAAATTCAAATTTTGTTATTTGGAATAATGTGTCGGATTTCAAAATTTGCTATGCACAAAACCACAAAACCGAGCATGCATTACAAACCCTAATCTCAAAATTTTAAAATTTCAAACCAAATCTAATCCGGACAAAACAAAATACAACATTTCTATTGTATGTAACCTAATGTAGTATAACTATAACCTATTTAGGAAATGCATGTATCATAAATAATATAAAATAAAATAAATGATAAACTTACCAAATGTGAGGGATGGATGATCTTGGCTTGAATATGATGGATTTTTTATACTGGCTTGAATATGGCTTGAATATAGTGGATTAAAACTTGACAAATGTGCTAAGCTTGAATGTAAGAGTAAAAATTGTAAGAAAAATCGAAAAATCTTGGCGTAGGAGTAGGCAGTGGTTAACTTTGTTTCATTGGTTTAAATTTGAAGAAATGAAATAGAAGGAAAAGAGAAAGGTCTAAGTGCAAATACTTAAATGAACCCATACGAATTTTCGGCATACAAGCAAGATAATTTATTTTAATATATTTTCCTTTGCAGTTTTCTACACACACACACACAAGGTTACATCCATTTTCAAACAACCTTTGATACTTCTCAAACGTAAGTTTTCATAGTCACCATATGAATCATTGAGTACCTTTAAATCTACTGGTGGTTCTTCATGCTAAACAAGCTTTGATCGTACCAAAGAGGAATTAAGTTTTGATAATGCCAAAGTAATAGACCATAAACATCATGAAATGAAGAATATATCTTAACTTAAATAAAAAATAATAAATTTTTTTATAATAGACTTAAAAGAATCAAATGCAAAAGAACAACATAAAAAAAACATACTTATATGCTAAAATCTCGCCATTTAATCTTATGCTCAAGTTGCATTATCATTTATAGGATAAATTGTGTAAATTAAGCATGATACTCTCTAAGTACTAAAATATAATCACACAGTCACTAAAAACTATTTTTAAATTTCATTTTTTCAAACTCTTTTGAATATGGGAAAATAGTTTTTCACTAGTATAATCGATTAAGGTAAGCACATAATTAATTATGAAGCCCCCGTAATTAATTTCATGTTGTTCATAATCGATTATGGACGTGTCATAATCAATTATAGTGATAATATAATCAATTATGAAGCGAGTTTTGCTTAGTAATCAGTTATAAAGACCTAATAATCAATTATGGTTTATATCAAAGTAAAATTTTCCTAATTTTCTTGGTCATAATCGATTATGGTTTATATCAAAGTAAAATTTTCCTAATTTTCTTGGTCATAATCGATTATGGTCGTGTGGAATATTATATTATGGTTTAGAATGGTCTTTTCCAAAGTTTTCAAATATTTCTAAATCCTCTACTATAAAAGGTGATCTTGTGCTCATTTGAAAACACCCAAATTTTTTGGAAAATATTTTCTCCTTTACTCTCTGTTGGAGATATTTCCAAAATATTAAATTGATAAATAATAATAGTTAAATTATCAAAATAAATGACCAAAAGTTGTAACTCTCTAGAATTAAACCAAAGATCTTATTGTGATAAGGCGCGTGGTCATAAGGTGCAACCACAAGATCAACACAACTTTTCATGAAATGGTTTGCTATTATGATATATAATGGTTCGCGAATGATCATGTTTAAACCATTGAAACATTGTTTCTCCTCACGAGTTGGTACAAGTTTTTCTATAAATAGAGATACTTGTTAGGCATAAAAAAGACACAAAAACTACTTGTTTCAAGTGTCAAAAATTATATCTAAGTCATTCTTTTATTTTTCTTGTACAGGAGAATAAATGACGAAACTTTATTCAGTAAAATATTATTAATCGATATGCTTAACGTGAATGTGCGATTCATGTTAAGATTTCCAAAGTATCTTGAATGATATTCGTTGGTTAACCTTTTTGCATCCAATTTGCATAAATTGGTGGGGGCAAATCGAACCTAAAGCTTAGTGTAAACACACACTTTAGAATTATTTTGTGCAACTTTCATCGTACTGTCTTCATCGTCTTCTTCATGTTCATGTTTTGCAGCAGACTCCCAATACAAGATCTAACACTCTCACATTTATACTAATTTTTATACTCACTTAAAATATTATTTTAGTATTAAGAAAGTAATTATTTAGTAGAAACTTCTTGTGTAACCACTGCTTTACTTTTCTGATCTGTAAGTGTAAACCGATAAAGGCATGTTCTTTTGAGCTCAGATAAGATATAAATGTTGCAAGTTGAATCTAAAATAAAAGTTTGGTATAATAAGATTATCGACAAATCATGTGTTAAAAGCTCTATAATAGTGGAAATCATAATATTCAATCATTCGTGATAGGAGTAGGCATCATAGTTTTGAGCCAAAATAATATAAATCTAGTGTGTTAATTCCTTTTCCCTTATCTTTTAACTAATTTTCTTTTATACTTTTGTTATATTGTCTTCTTATACTCAACTCTTAAAATCAACTTAAATTCACTTTAATTTGCTTAGTTTAAAAAGAAATTTTTTTTATCACAAATCACCACATGTGTGCCTGAAGTCACTTGGGTAACAAGTGGTATCAGATCTTAGCAAATGGTATCATATCTTAACTCTTGGGTAACAAGTAGTACAAATTGTTTAGAATGATACTTAAATAAAATATACAAAAAAAAAACTCATTCATACAGTAAATCACTTAAGAACTCTAGGTAAACTTTTTCAATATGAGGATTTAGTTCATAAAATCCTTAGATACTTGAACCGCAGTTGAAAAAAAAATATTTAAAATAAACATTACCTATATTGAAAAGGAAAATGAAAAACTAATAGAGCAAATTGATTGTCTTAGAGAAAAAATATTTTTAATTTAAGGTTCTCCTTTCGATATTTTACTAGATGGATCTATCAAGTGTGTATAATGCAAAGTTTTAGAAAACAAAATTGAAGATTTGTGTAACACTCTTGATAAATTTACCAAAAGGAGAGATAACTTGAATATCATTTTAGGTCGTCAAAGAGGAACTTGTAATAAATTTGAATTAGGTTATCAACTTAAAAATAATATGACCTTTAATCATAACATGTCTAAATGCATTTATTGGGGGTAAAAATTGTCATATTTCTTATTTTTACTTCAAAAGAAAAATCCATGAAACTAATATGAAATGGACTTATATAAATAATATGTATTTCAATCAATGTTTTAAAAACCGGACCGGTAATCGGACCGGTGAGAGTATTGGGTCATTGCTTTATCGGTTGAACCACTGGGTCACTGGTCGAACCGCATGACTAAACCGGATTAAACCGGATAACTCGTTTGAATAGACCTGTCATCATAACAAAATCATATAGGTATAAAATCGGTTGAACCGGATAATTCAGTCTCTAAAAAAATATAACTAGCACTTAATTTTTTTGAAAATATCATATAATAAATTCTCAAGTTCATAATTTAAATTTAAATTTTAAACATAAGTATCAAATACAATAAAATAGTACAAAATTACAAAGTCTAATTGCAACATAATATAATTGAATAATTTATAACAAAATAACTCCAATGTCTACTTAAGTTTAGTTCTAAGGAGGTAAAATTATTCCAAGAAGGTAAAATTATTCTAAGGAGGTAAAATTATTTCAAAACAATGATAACAAATTTTTTTTTTTTTATAATTTTTATAACTCAAAATGACATTGTTTGCATTTAAATTTTAATTAAAAAATTAAAAAAGTATTAGAACCGCCGATTTTCCGGTTTTTCTCGGTCCAACCCGATTTGCACCGGTTTTGACCGGTTTGATGACAAAGGCGATCCAATTATTGAACCAGACCGGTTACTAGCCCGATTCCTGGTTCAACCGGTCCGACCGGCCAGTCCGATTCGGTTTTTACAACTATGATTTCAATAGTGCTAAAGTATCCAAAATGATTTGGATATCAAAGGTCAAAGACTTAATTTTTAATTGATATGTGCTTTAAACTCGAACTCAAAATGGAAATCACATCTCTTATGGTGACAAAAAAAGGTAAAATTATTGGTTATGGTAATATTGATAAGAAATTTAATGCTACCAGTTGAGATGTATTAGCTAATTGTGTGACAAAAGTAATGTTGTACTGTTTTATTTTTCTATATGCGTGGACATAAGATTTGAAAAAAAACACATTTTTTTGAAAAGGTTTTTTCGAAGTTATAAAAAAAAGAGTATGACTATAGAAGAATTTGTACATGTTACCTTTGATGAAATTAACCTCATAAATATCATAGAGGTAGAAGTTTTTTGTGTGTGCATATATTCTAGAAAAAAACTTCCTAAATTTAAAGACAAGGATGGGGAAGGAAAAAAATCTCTTTAATATATAATCAAAGAATGGAAAACCTCGAAACACTTTTATCTTGACAACTTCACATGAGACATATCAAAAGGGACAGAAGGAAATCCTCAAAATAAAAATGTCGAAGAGATGATTGAGTGAGTAAAAATATGCAAAAATAAATATCAACTCATACTATATTTTCAAAGATGAGGAAGGTAAGTCGCTAGAAGAAGTAAGAACCTATATCCACATTTTCCCTAATATTTTTATTATTATTTGTTTGAACATGTATATTTTTGATATCTTTTCTAAGTAAAATTATACATCTACATCTTCATATTTATCCTACTCCCGATGCTTCCTGCTCAGTGGGCTATCAAAGTAATGTAAATTTCATATTCGTAAAAATCTAGGTAAAAGAAAAAAGGGCAAGATGATCTAAATGCATACATAAAGCCTAACCTTAATCCAAGCCCAAAGAACAACAAAGACTTCCAATAAATAAATTGATCTCAAAGTTTGATACCACCCACCACATAGTATAACTATGGCCTTATTGATTTTTGAATATGGTTCTGAAAGTTGTTTTTCTATTAGATAACGTACTTTCTTCAATATTTGATAATTTCAAAGGGGATAAGTATATTTTTAAGGAGGGTATACTCACGCTATATTTTTTTAGGGGGATTTAAAACTCCTATTTCTTTTCTTATTAAGATTTATTCTAATTCACCTCCTTAAGAGATGCTTTGTCTTCATGAAAAAGAGAGAGGATGTAGTTAACAAGTTTTGATGATACCAAAGGAGGAACAAAGAGTTTTAATGATGCTAAAGGAATAAAAAAGTAAAATATCATAAACATAATAAAATGAAGAATAAATATTAAATTAAATTAAAAATAAAGTGAGAAATTTATGATGATTTACTTAAAAGATTCAAATGCAAAAGAACATTATCAAGAAACATACTCATTTGCTAAAAGCTCACCATCTGATTGTGTGCTCATTTTTTGTTATCTTTTAAGGATCAAATATGTAACATAAATATGGTACTCTCTATTTACTAAATATACTCACACACTCATTAAAAACTATTTTCAAATTTCATATTGTTTAAACACTTTAGAAAAATCATTTGAAAATGGGAAAATGGTTTTTCTCTTACATAATCAATTAGGGTATGGACATAATCAATGATGAAACCCCATAATAGATTATGGATGTGTCATGATTTGTTATGGATGCGTCATAATCAACTATTCACCTATTTATGATGAATATTCAATTATCGTGGTAATATAATCGATCATGAAGCGAGTTTCACTTATTAATCAATTATAAAGACCTAGTAACAGACTATGGTTTAGATTAAAAAAAATTCCTTATTTTCTAGGTCATGATCTATTAAGGTCTTAACATAATCTATTATGATTCGAATTAGGTTTTTCCAAAGTTTCTAAATTTGTCTAAATTTTCTACTATCAAAGGGGGTATCGTGCTCATTTGAAAACAAACAAGTTTTATAAAAAACACTGTCTCATCTACTCTTACATTCCTCCTAATTTTCATACTTAAAATATCATTATAGTGCTAAGTAACTACTTAGTAGAGATTTATTGTGTTACGGTTGCTTTACTTTTATGATATGTAATAGTAAATCAAGACATGATTGTTCTATTAAAATAATATAAGATATAACAATTGTAAGTTGAACATGACATAAAAGTTTGGTGTAAGAAGATTGTGGGACGAGCCTGTGTTAAAACTTAGTGGTAGTGTAAATCAAAAAGTGTGGTCCTTAGGGAGTGGATTAGAACTCATATTTTTTTGCTAAGCCAATACAATTATGACATGTTCCTTCATTTTTCTTTATCTTTTAACTTATCCTCTTTTATCTTTTTAAGATAATTCTCTTCTTCTACTACATTTTTAAAATTAACTTAAAAATCACTTTAATTTATTTAAAATTTATGAAAAATATGTTTATCACAGTTCATCCCCTCTTGTATTTGAAGTTGTTATACCCTAATTTTTAACCCTAAGATCATATCCACTTTTTGCATTTTTGCATACAAACAAGATCACAAGCTTGGTTCCTTTCTTACACTCTCATCTTTGTGTTTTCTTTTGCAGAGATCATCAAGCACCTCTTTGTTTCCTTTTGTTTCTTTGCAAGGTATGGTGCTATATCAAGAACACCAAACATGATTCATCAGCTAGGGTTTTACTCCCTCAAGGATAAAATATGGTCAACCATTGATTCTCAAAGGCTATCTCATCAAACCATGGTTCTAATATCAAACTAAAAGGTTTCAAGCATCACTCAGTCTCATTTTTATCAAAGATATCTCAAGGTTTAGTAGCTTGGCTCCTAAGAAAAGTCAAAGGTTCATGTGTTTATTTTCATACCTTCATCAACAAGTTACCTCAAGCTTTGGTCAATTTAATCAAAGGAAATTAAAAGATACATTATTTTGAGTTCATATGATTATCCATGTGCTTTGAAATTCAAGGAAAGTCCAAGTTTACAAGTTGGTTCAAGGAAGTTTGGCCTAAAAAGTCAACATTTCAAGTCAAAGTTCAAAAGATCGCAACTCTTTCAATTCTAAATATCTTTGAATGCTTCTTTTTGCATATGACTCTTCTCAACATCCTATTCAACTTCTGTTTACATGACAAGATCCAATTATGCTTGAAGGAACATCAAAAGTTTGAAGACATTATAGGTCATTTGTGGACTTAGGGAAATTTTGCATATTTTCAAGTGACTTTTTCTCAATTTTCAAGAATCAGAACTTCTTCAGTTTTCAAAAGATGGAGCTCATTATTTTTTCAAATTATCATTTGTGATTCCCTCTACAAGATTGCTTCAAAGGTCAAAGTCAAATTGTGCTTGGAAGGCCATGAAATTCATTGATACATTATATGTCATTTTCAGCCATTTGGACTTGGAATATTTCAAGTTTGGTTTGCCAGATTTTTGTGCCAACTTCAACATGACATAAATTTTTGCTCAAACATCAAAATAAAACCTTTCTTGGTACATTTTGATCTTTGTTATGATTTTAACCAATTTCAAAAAGAATGGAATAAAAAAGCCTTGTGTACAACATGCCCCATTGAGTTAAACATGGTTACTTGAAACTGAAGTTTTCACCATGATCAGAATTTTCACCTCAAACAAAATTTGTTTACATGCCAAATTACCACGTATTTTGAATCTAAACATGATTAGTGAAGTACCCTGAAGTTAATTGACTCCTAAAATGTATCATTTGGCTGAATTTTGAAGCACATTGAGTAACATTTTTCTCACTTGGAGGGTGCACACGATTACACTGAATTCTAGATCATTCCACCCTTCTCAGCATTGCATCATCGTCTCTTATAAATAGAGACCTTATTCAAATTATTTCTCAAGCTTTTGATAGCCAGAAAGCCCTTGTTCCACTCTCAAATTTTTCCAAAAAAAAGTGAGCTATCGTGTTTTGATTTCTAGCTTGTTTCAACTCAATTTCTTGATTTAGTTAGCTCCATCGTCATCCTCTGAAGCTTCTACAACAATTCCCAAGCTCTAAGAGTACCTAAATCACTCCAACCAAATATAGTTTTAGAGCTCCTCCGATCGTTTTTGGACAAGGTAGTTTGAGGCTCCATTTTCAATAAAAACAAGTTACCACAATGTAGTTCTTTTCCTTCTGATTGTTTCCCCTAACTTAGCTGGTGTTGATAGCTTGTGTTCATCATTTAATTTTTATTTTCGTGATTTTTATTTCACTGAGTTTTATTTGCAATTCTCCTTGATCACTTTCAATAAATGAAAATTGAGTAAGGGGTTGAGTTTGCCTTGATGAGACGGTTACAATGATGGTGGTCTCGTGCCTTAACTTTACTACTTAGCAGTCTCCGGTGAGCATCTCATCAGAGAAGATGACCGGAGAGGTGGACGATGAATTTTAGAGATGAGCCACGCTGGCATTTTGAAATGTTTCTATTGGCTTGATTTGAATGTGATCTTGCGTTGTTTTTCTATTAAACTCCGTTATGCTTAGCGCTTTTGGACCTTGAGATCTGCCAAGTCATATTAAGAAACCTGATCCAACGCGCATGGTTTTTTCTGATTTTTTATTTTAATTGCATTTTCTTTCTAAAATTCATAGAAATTTCATCTTTTATCCAAAAAATCCCAAAATAATTTCTAAATTTCTCTTTTATTTTTCTCTTTCTGATTTTATATTTTTCATATTTTATTTTCACCATCTTCTGTTTTTCATGATTTTTCTCATTTTTGAAGCATTTTAAATAGTTTTATGCATTTTAAAATTCTCAAAAAATTTATATATCAATCTTGACTTGTTTCTGACTTGCATAAATTTTCTTGGCCATTTATTATTTGATTTGAAGCATCATTTGCATTTTCATCTTTGTTTTCATTTTAAAATTAATTTTAAAAATCATTTTGATGCATTTTAATTCATATTATTGTATTTTATATTTGTTTGACTTGTGTTGACTTTTGTTGGCCTTGAAAGTTGATTTGACCATAAGTTTCATCAAACGCAATGGATCTTAGGTGTTGGTGGGGTAAAAACCCTAATCCACCAAAGTGGATTATTGATTTTGATGATAACTTGATCATCACTTAGATCCAATTTGGTTTTGGCTATCTTGTTTGGTCATATCTCCTTCATCTCTTTCTTTTTTTCTTTTTCATCTTTCTTTTGATCAATTGGAAGATGTGTAGTCCATCTTATTCAAGAGATCTTGAGTGGAGCTTGATGAACTTTCATCATTTCAAATCTACCATTTGATTGATCATTTGATCAATTGAGATACTTTGAATTGATGCATAAGTTTGTCAAAAATATCATGAAGGATTGATTGATATAATGGATCCATCTTTCCTTGACTTAGGTCTTGATCCACCTTGTTTTGACTTGTGCTACATGTTTTAAGAGTATGATCTTTATATCATATCTCTAACATGTATGGTACATAAATTGTTATTGACCGGCCTCCCATAGTATGATTTTCCTTATAGATTGTGCTACGATTGCTTAACATAGCGCTAAATTTGTCCCTAATCAGAAAGTGATAATTTGGTCCAATTTTAGATATGAGTAATTTTTAGTTTATATGTAATTCTCCAATCTCTATAGTGTGTAGATTCTTTTCCATCTAAGAAAGCTAGTGACATACTTGTTGATTTTGTCCAAGTTGGAGCCCTTCTCAAAGGATGATGCAAAGTTCTCATACTCTTTGGGTTGATTATTTGAGTAATCTACTTTAAATGACCAAATGTCTTTGTCATTAACTTTGACACTAACACTAACTTTAATTGTGCTAACTTTTACTTTATCCCATTTATTTTTATGTATTTTTATCTTTATGCTCTTTATTTCTTGCTCATTATATTATTGTTATCATTTCATATCATATTTTCATCTTGTTTCTATTTATGCCTTTTTCTTTTTGTCCACTTAGACTTTATTTTTCTTTTTAAGACATTAATAAAGGCTTAAACCATTAAAAGACTCTTAATTTTTCCCTGGACTTTTTAGTGACTATCATTTGCTTATGGACTTATGGGCTTAGAATTAGGTTTTTTTCCCTATGCTTTGGATTTGTGACTTGAGACCTTGGATCTTATCTAGTACTTTGACCTTGAGTTGACCTCCTTGAAGACTTGTCTTGGATACTTGGTTTTCATCTGATGCTTAGTTATTATTGCTTATCTTGTTGTTTGAGTCTAAAGGATGAGAGTTTTGGCTTGTTTATGTCAAAGGCTTACTATCTTGGTTAGATATTTCCTTCCCTATATTTTATTTTATGCTTTAGGATAGTCTTCTCTTTTTCAAACTAGAACCACTTTCTTAATAAACTTTGATTTTGTCAAGTGCATTTTCAAACTTATTTTCTTAAAAATACTAATCAATCTTAAGCATATCAAGACCATTTTCAAAAGAATTAAAAAAGATAAAACTTGTGAGATATTTGATCAAACTCTAGTATGATCGAAGGTAGCTTCTTAGTTCGACAGATGTTTAGCATGCAGTCAAAGGCCATTCACATGTTTTTATCTAAGTGTTACATATTATAGTCAAAGTCATTTCTAATATGTATTATCGAAATTGTAATGTCGAATTGGGCCTTGTGTTAAGGATCTAATTGTTTTAGTTAGCTTGTACCCTAAGTTAGCTTGTAATGGGTAATTGTTAAAAAACCCCAATAATTTAGTATGTTAGATTTTATTATAAATAATATAGTAGTCTCTCATATTAAGTGTGAAAAATTCTAATTAGGATGAGAGGGTTATTTGCTATTCTTGAGTACTTGTAATCTGATTTAAAAAGAAAGTAAAGAATATCTTTTATAACCAATCCTTGTTGTTCTTATTCTTGTTTTTCCATTAACCCTAACCCTTGTGTGTTTCTTGATCATAAAGAAATTGTTTATACTTTATTTTAAGACACCGTTTTTCACAATAAAACTCATCCAAACCATTATGTGTCTTTTGTGCACGTTTTGCTTTTAAAACTTTTCATAAAGTTTAGATATGAGTCATTTCCATAGTTGAGATGCGGTTCTCCTATCCTCGTAGTATTGTTTGAAATGAGTTGTTTTTTCCCACCTTAGAGAGTTAGTGACATACTTGTTGGTTTTATCCAAGTTGGAGTCCTTCTCATGGTGATGCAAAGGTCTATTTTCACATACTTGTGGGTGATTAGTTGAAGTATTCTCCTTTAAATGACAAATTGTCTTTTCATTTAAAATGAAGCATAATAAACCATTTTGTTATTTGTACCATGAACTACGAGGTTTTTATCCTCCATTGCACTTTGTGGATACGTAGGAACGACACTCAGGAAGTCTTGTTAAACACAAAAATATTTAAAAAAAATACTTCTCTTCTCACCTCACCAATATTTTGCAAACAACGCCTTTCTAAGTTTATTGCTAGATTTTTAAGAGGTTCTTATATAGTACTATAGACGTTTTGGGTGCTAACATCTTCTCTTTGCGTAACCAACCCCCCTTACCCTTGCCTCTATTTTTATTAGTTTCATTTTAAAATTTCTTTAGGTTTTGTTCGCTCTTTTCCCTTTCCTTTGAAAAAATAAAAGTGCAGTGGCGACTCTTGTTTTGGGAGTTAAGTTAATCAATAGCCTAATCTCAAATTTCTCCGCTACAGAAGTCACTTGGTTAACAGTCCCTTCTTATTTACTTGAGCCTATATCTTTCCTTTCTTATTCATTCATGAAAAAATTCTCTATTTTGGTTTGTGTTTGTTTGTTTGTAAACGTATATCTTTATTTCCTTATTTCATTTGTTTTGTTGCTTGTTTCTTTTCGTTTCTACTTGAATTTCCGTCAAGGCATGATGATTCTTTAGGAACTAGAAGTCTACAAAAAGGGATGAAAAACCTCCCCTTTTCAAGTTTCCCACTTTAGCATATGCTTTTCCTACTTTAACAAATTTGATGGTATTCAAGATTGGCAGAGGTTAGAGAGAGAGAGAGAGAGAGAGAGAGAGAGAGAGATATTTAAGTTTTTTAGTGATTCTATTGATTTTGGTACTAGCAATAACTATTGATTATGTAATAACCTCTTCTTCATCTTTCTCAAAACAAAACAAGCATTTTACTAAGTTTCTAATGGATAGCTCCGAATTTGGTTGGCCCAACTCCATGGTGTTTACTAATTGACTCCAAACACAAGAGAGGGGGGGGGGTGAATTATCATATTCAAAAATTGATTTTTTTTTAATAAAAATTTGATTTAGAAAACATTTATATTAGTATAGTTAAACAATCATAGAAATATAAGTGGAAAGATATAAGGGAGACGACAAAGAAGAAGAAGAAGGAGAAAAAGAAGAGAGATTGATCCATCGATTTATACAAGTTTGACCTAACTACTTGGCCTACTCATATCTCCGAGAGTTTCCTCTTGAGATTTCCAAAAAACTAAACCCGAAGCTTTTACAAGACCAAACCAAACAACCTTCAACAACACTTAGAGCTTTTACACATAATCAACCTATAAATCTTCTAACAACAAACAAAGCTTTTACACAAGCTTAGCTCAAGAACCTTTTAAGTTAACACAAAGATATTACACAAGCTAAGCTCAATATTCTTCACCTAAGTTTTTTTCCAGGTTTAGCTTGCAACCTTCAAATCCTTTACAAAGATATTTCACTAGAGAATCACAATCTCGAATAAATAAATCAAGCACAACACTGGTACAACATAACTTTCAGAAGGACTTTTCACCCTTTTAACATTAAGGCAGCTCTAGTGAATGATTTTTTTAGAAAGAAAGAAAGTACCAAATATTAGAGAGGTTTCTTATTTCAAAATGTAATGCGAAATGAAATGAGGAGATTTATATAATAAAATATTTTGCTAAAAAAGGAAATAATCATTGGGCCAAATTAAAGAGTTAATCGATTAAAACATACTTTTGAGCAATTAAACTACCTAATAACGGAAACTCTAATCCAAAATTATATATTTAAATTTATTAATGGAATTACTAATCAATTAGAAGGATTTTCTAATTGCTTTAATCGATTTGACAAACTCCCTAATCAATCAGGCAATGAGTTAACTTTTCTAATTGATTAGAAATACTTCTTAATTGATCTCATACTTTCTTGTATTAGTTTTAATAAGTTTACAAAAGATTAGAAGAGGCTTGAAAAGTATTTTGTGTGTGTTTTTATGTGTATGTGTGTGTGTGATTATCGTAGTACCTCAAGAATTAATCTTATACCTTTTACAATATAACTGATCAAACTAAAGCTTTAAGCATATCACCAAACAATTTTTCACACTTTTTGACTTTCACAACTTCAAGGCTTCATGTTCCTTTCCTTGATTCAATGTTATCTATTACTTCAAATGGAATTTGAATGATTGGCCGAGGAGGACTAAGATATCTTATTTTGATGCCATCATCAGGATCCATTAGATAGTTGTAATCAAATTCTCCTTTGACAGGTGTCACCAAGGACTATTGAAAGAGCTATCAACACCAAAAGTAGTTTGACTTATGGAATTTCCAACTTTTAAACTGTTTTTCAATTGTCATCATCAAAACCAGAATTGTCATTCACAAAGCCACATGAGATTTATACCCATATAAAACATAGATCCACACAAGGTGATGTGATATTCCTTAGACTATTGTAGTGATGAAAAAGTTAAAGGGTTTTGAGCATCCATTTGTGTTTAAACTACTAGCAATGAAGATATTATGGTTGTTGAACTAGTTAGGGTGAAAATAGTGTATTCATGGGCGTTCCCAATGGTCTCTTAGGGAGAGCTTATGCATGTATGCTACTCTATTATAGGATTTTTTTTTTTTTGGGGGGGGGGGGGGGGGGGGGGAGTGAGATTCCATTCAAACCTTTAAAATGAGTGATGCTCATGGTAGATATGTGCCTTATCCATAATTTCAAGCCCTTGTTAGGGCATTCAAGATACTGTGTAATGGTTTATCTATATGTTCTCCCATAGGAGTATCTTTTCATATTGATCCCAAAAAAGATAGATAAAAAAGGGTTGTGTTTCGATTAAAACCCAACCACATATGAGCCATTTAAAAAGGATATCATTTGTATTAGGGATATGAACGAGTATAGCAAAGTCCTTTTTAATATGTTAGGGGGATACATGTTTCCTATTTATGTAGAGAGATGGCCCACTCATATTAAAGATTTCAAGTATGATAAACTCTCGAAGATTAAAAAGTTATATGTTCATTTGTGGGAATCTTTTGCTATGATATGTAAAGACCTATTAGAAAACGAGTTTGATGTTGATGGACTTCATGTTTTAGTAGTATGTTTTCATTTATTTTTCCCTATGTACATATTATAATATGAATGACCTTCATTTAATGAAACCTGTGTTTTTATTTTCTCAGGGAGGATGACTTTTATGAAAGACTCTTTGTTGAAGGTATAAGTTACAAATATATGAATGTAACTTCTCCTAAGGTAGTGGTTATGTTTTTGGCCCGTCGAATCCAAAACTTGGCATATAGTAGATTAAAATATATAGTTATTTTAGGGTTTTATTTTTTGGATTATGGTTGTCGTTTTTTAGGTAGTTTAATCAATTAAAAGTATTTTTTAACTTTTAATCGATTAACACTTTAATTTGGCACATGTATTTTTTTTCCATTTTGATCCAAATTTTTTCCTAGATAAATAAGTTATTTCCTCACTTCTAGACACCAATTTTTTGAATTATCAACTCTCTTATCTCACTCTTTCTTCTTCTTTTATAAGTTTTATTCACTGAAAATAGAATTAGTGTTGGGAGAGTGAAAAACTTGAGTGTTGTAGTGTTACGATCTTATGCTAAATTTATTTATTCAAGAGTGTAGTTCTCTTGTAATAAATTTGAAAGTTGTAAGCTAAAATTGCAAAAAGATTGATGTAAGGTTGTTGGGTTGAACATATGTAAAAGCTCAAGTTGTTTGTGTAAGGTTGTTAGGTTGAACCTGTGCAAAATCTCAAGTTATTGGTGTAAGATTGTTGAGCTGAACCTGTGAAAACCCCAAGTTATTGTTTGCAGAAATCTCAAGAGATAACTCTTGGGGACTGAAGTAGGTCGTATGGTTAAGGCCAAACTACGATAATCTTTGGTGCGATCTTTCTTACCCCATCTTTTTATGTATTTGTTATTACTTTTCAACTTCTAATTCTCTACTTCCTTTGTCTTCTTAAAATTAACCTTTTTAAAATCAATTATTTTTTCAAATGTTTTTGAAATCTGAATTTCACAATCCACCCCTCTGTTTTTCTTTAAAAAGACTTGGAGATAAAGATTTAATCAAATGAAATTTTGTTAAAACCTAAAGCTCATTAAGTGTCTAAGAAGTCAAATTAATTTGTCGGTGGTTAAAAGAATTGAGTATGGTCGACAATTATTTTTACAACGTGGCAAGGTATGTTAACATCAACACTAGAGGTGTTTATGAGTGCGGATCAATCAACAAACTCACCGATTCAAACCAAATCAATCTAATAATTCCTCAAACTCATTTATGTATGAGTATATCTGATCCAATCCATGATAACCCGCATAGTTTTGGTTCAATTATTGAGTTTGAGTTTTTCAACCCGTCCACCCGTTAACTCAACCAATCGATTTAAAATTAATAGATTCTTTATTATTTATTTTAAATAAAGTAATAAAATAAATATATAATTACAAAGTATTTTTTCCCTCTAACTTTTCACTCACCACCAATATTTATATTAGACCAATATGTTTGTGTAATTTGAATATTAAGTGAGATTGATTATTTACTTTTGTATCATTTTCATCTTATAGATTTTATTAAAATGAGGCAATATGTGAAATTTGATACTATTATTTATTTTAAGAAGTAAAAAGAAATAAATTAAAATTAAAATCACTAGCATGAGACATGCTAGGATTTACCCAGTACAAAAATTCTGATTCAGAATTATGGTCACGACAATACCAACTAACCCCTAGAACACTTATTCCTTCAGCAAATTCAAACAAAATACAAATGCCATGAACCTCACAATAAAAAAAACGAAAGAACTAAAAAAGCAATTAGTCTAGTAGAAAAAGAAGAATAAAAAATGTCTTTTATACTTTAACAAATTCGAACATAGAACCTTCTAATTAATTAGTCATTCAGTTAGTTGAGCTAAGCAAATAACTTGATGTAATTTTGTTATACTAATAAAAATATTAAAATTTAACTTTTTTGAGGCCTAAATCCTCTTTGAAAAAAATATTTTTTTCAGGCCCAAGACAAAGGTCTAGCCTGACTTAGCGTTGGATCGGGTAGTACTTTTAAACAATTCTTAATTAAATTTATTATTTTTAAATTAAGATTTTTCAATACATTAATTACATAATTTTTATATAGTAAACTAAATACATTAATGATTTAAAAATTTTAAATAATAAATTATTTTTAGAATACTCATTAGCATCTTTCAAGTAAATCAAAATATTAATTCCTTTTGTCTCTGTCTATTATCAACTACACATATTTTTATATAGAATATCTGCTTCCTCTCTTGTCTATCTCGTTCATTATAAATAAATTTAATATTATGTAATTTAAAAGAAAACAGCACACATGAAGATAATAACTTCATTAATTGAGGAAGTTGTCCACATAAAAAAAATGGTAAGCAATTTGTGTGTGGTTATTACCGTTTTTTATTATTATCAAAATTATGAACACATAAACTATTATCTTTTTATTGTCATTGAAGTTAATAAATTATGTTTTTAAATAGTCAATTTAGTCATTAAATATATATTTTACTAAAGTCAATTTAGTCCATAAAACTACTCTAAAAAATATATATTATTATGGGTGTGAATAAATTAGAAATAGAGATATATGTCAGAGTGTAATATAAATTTATTAGGATTAATTTTGTTTTGTATTTGAATTTCATTTAGTTTGAATATATGTATATAAGTTAAATTTGAGTTTTTAGTTGTAACAGAATTATAGTATAATTAATTTTTCCATCATCTTCTTCATCTTTAACCTTGTACATCAACAATTAGTATGTAGAGTTTCAATACAGATTTAGATCGGAAAACACGAGTGTACGTGAGGCGTGTGTGATTGATTTCGGTTCTGAAATTTAGAGTGAATTGAAGTTTGAAATTAAGACAAAATCACATTTCTTGATTATGCGGGATTGGGAAACACGAGTGTTAGTGAGATTTGAGTGAATTTGCACAAGATCGAAGATGAACTGTGAAAACGGTAGTTTGAACACAAAGCTTCCAATCTTTGATGGAAAGAATTGAAATCGATGAATAATTTAGGTGTGTGCGTATGTTGTTTGACGCTCAAGATGTTCATAATCTCGTCAATGATGGTTATGCAGTGGTTGCAGCAGATGCAACTGAAGCACAAAAAAATGTGTATAGAGAAACAAGGAAGAAGGATCGGAAGGAGTTGTTCTATATCCATCAATGTGTGGATATGAATGTGTTTGAAAAGATCATTGATTCAACGACGGTGCAGGCTGCATAGGACGCACTGGTACGGTGCTATGGCGGTGATGCATCAGTGAAGAAGGTGAAGCTTCAGTCTGTACGTATACGCAGTATGAAAATCTCAACATGAAGAACAATGAGAAGATACATGATTATATCTCCAGAGTGATTCTGATCATAAATGAGATGAAATCTTGTGGTGAGACTCTCTTTGAACATGTAATCTTTGAAAATATATTGAGATCACTTACTCCTCAATTTGATTGCATTGTTGTAGCAATTGAACACTCTAAGAACCTCAACACCACGAGAATTGAAGAGTTGCATAGTCGTCTAGAGGCACAAGAGTTGCATCAGACTGAGAGAACCTCTGAAAAAGAGTTAGAGCAGGCTCTGGAGGCGTCTTCTGGTAAGAAAAATCGAAAGCAGTCATGGTTAGAGGCCAAGAATTGGTCATAGGTCAAGAAGAGACATGGTGGTGGTTATCAGAAGTCGCAAGCCTCCAACTTTGATGAGAATAAGCATCATAAGGGAAAGTAGAAGTTTGACAAGAAGAGGATTCAATGCTATTGTTGTAAGAAGTTTGGTCACTTTGTTGCTGACTGTTGGTCAAACAAGAAGAAGCCAACATAGCCAGAGGAGAGTCTGATGATGAACTCGTGATATTTATGGCTTCTGAATCTGATAGTGGATATTTGGTAGACTAGTGGTATATGGACATTGGATGCTCAAATTACCTAACTGGAAACGAACAATGGCTGATTAATTTTGACTCTAGCAAAAGGACAAATATCAAATGTGTTGATGTTAAATGTATTAATGCTGAAGGAATGGGAAATATCAAGGTCAGAGTGAAGAATGACAAAACTGTTCTGGTCAAGGATGTTTTGTATGTTCCTAGCATGAAGAGCAATTTGATGAGTGTTGGTAAGCTAATTGAGAAAGGCTTCTCAGTTACTATGAAGGACAATCTCTTGAAGTTGTATGATTTGGATCAGAAGTTTATTATGCAGTCTGAACAGGGAAGCAATATAACATTCAAGGTGAATATGGAAACAGCTGAAACTAAATGTCTTAGTGTAAAAGGTGTTGAAGGTGACAGTGAGTTGTGGCATAAGAGATTGGTGGAATTTGGACTTCAGAAGCTTAAGGAATATGAGTTATAAGAAGCTGGTACATGATAATCCTAAGATTGTGAAGCCTAATAAGTCATGTGAGACATGCATGAAAGGAAAGAAACCCAGTTTTCCATTTGCATCATAAGTGGCCCCAATAGCAAAACATGTTTTGGGAATAGTGCATTATGATGTATGTGGAACATTTGAAGTACCTTCACTTGGGGGAAACAAGTACATGTTGTCATTTGTGGATGAGTTCCCAAGAATGATATAGGTAGCACTCATCAAGTTTAAGCATGAGGTGTTTGCCGAGTTTCAGAAGTTCAAGGTGAAGGTTGGAAAATAAAGTGGTCAGAAGCTGAAAATTCTCAAGACTGATGGTGGAGGTGAGTACAACTCATCAGGTTCATAAGGTTCTATGAAGAGAATAGAATTGAACATGAGGTTACTGCTTTATATACTCCTGCTGAAATAAGAAACAGGACTTTGCTTGATATGACAATGAGCATGGTTAAGGAGAATAAGCTCTCTCAAACCTTGCGAGGAGAAGTTGTTGTCACTACAACATATGTGCTCAATAAGTGTCCAACTAAAAAGTTGAAGGAAATTGTTTCGTTTGAGAAGTGGACTGGAGATAAGAAAAATGTGAGCCATCTGAAGGTGTTTGGTTTTGTTTGTTATAAACTTGTCCCATATGCTAAAAGAAGGAAGTTGGATGACAGAAGTAGAGTCATGTTGCTTGTAGGGTACCACAATACAAGTGCTTATAAGTTATATTGTCCTGTCAGTAATAGGGATGGCAACGGGGCGGGTCGGCGGCGGGTTTTACTATACCCGCACCCGCTCCCGCCTCCATGTAACACACCCGCCCCCACCCCTAAACCCAACCGGGGGTAAAAATTTACCGTCCAGACCCGCCCCCAGTAGAGAACGGGTGCACCTGCACCTGCCCCGCCTCCACCTGCAAAAAAATTATTATTTTTTAATTGCAATAAAAATTAATAATTTAATTAAAAAATTGATTATTTTAATAAATTAATTATTTATTTAATTAAAATTTTAATTAGTAAATGAATATTAATTTGATTATTTTGATTATTTTAATTGCAATTAGGACAAATATTTTTTTCAATCACAAACCTGAAATCAGTACAAACATTTTACTCTAATCATAATATTTTTAAAGTTACACAAATATTATTGGTGTGATTCAAGGTACAGATCACTCACAACAACAATTTTTTACAAAGTACAAATACAAAAATAAAACAGTACCATCAACAAAAGAACCAATCCAACAACATGGAACAAAATATACTAAATCATCATAACAAAAAAGGTTTCAAATAAACAACAAATTTTCTAATAATCTTCATCTTCGAGGCTGGAGTTGGAAATAGAAGTAGCACCATTGATCAACAAGTCATCTGTATTGAAAAATGAAAGTTAAAACATAAAAATTTAACTTGACAAATTTAATACAAATAGTATGAATAATACCTTCATCATCAGACTCCATTTCATTGAGTAAAATGGCATTTTCATTTCCCACGTTAGATTTCAAATTACCTATCAATATAGTAAAATATAGTCAATGATAGTCTTGACATATATACCTATAGATAAATGGGATATGAATTTTGCTTCTCCTATATATTTGCATAGATAGCTTTCTTTGTCCACACTTTATCAATCTACAATTTGTTCTTTTGCTTCTTATTACTCTTATATATAGATCTAAGATCCTTCGAAGTTTTCATGAGTAGTGAAAAGATGGTTCGCATGGTATCTCGTTCTGGAAGGGACATGCAGAGATACAATACTAATGGTGGTCGCCAAGTTGTAGGGTTAGCCACTTTGGTTTCTAACTTTGTATTTCATTTGTTTATATATGTTATATTGTGTAGGTGCATACCATACATATATAAACAAAACATTGATGGCAGTATGAGCAATGAATTGGAAGTACTTCTTGTTAGTTCACAAAAGGCTCATACATTCATGTTTCTAAAGGTAGTAGTTGATCTTGCAAATAATATATATATATATATATATATATATATATATATATATATATATATATATATATATATATATATATATATATATATATATATATATATATATATATATATATATATATATTCTTAAATTCGTTTCTATTATAAATATATATATATATACTAACATTAATATATATCTTTTTATTTGTTTTGTTTTAGGGTGGATGGGAAGTTGATGAATCTATAGAAGTAGCAGCTTGCAGCAAGAAAGTTCTAGTGTAAAAAAATAATAACAAGAAAGGTCTTACCAGTATTTTCAGCACTCCATAACCAACTTCTTGCACAAAGCTTCTAAAGTGGTCCAATGAAGTCGACTTCGATGAGGGCTTACGATATGACCGCTTGTACTAAATGCAGATTCAGAAGCTACAGTAGAAGCAGGAATTGCTAATACATCCCTTGCAATTGCTTGAAGTGTTGGATACTTAATGCCATTCAACTTCCACCACAATAAAATATCAAAATCTGGACTTTTTGGTAAAACTTCCTCATCCAAATAAACATCCAACTCCGTTTTAACAGATAAAGTTCTAGCTCTTTTTTTCCTTATGACATACAAATCATATTCCATGACTACTTATCCTGTTGAGTTGTACATAAGAACAAACTAAAAATTATTAATATTCTACAACATGAATCCGACATGATCAAAATGCACAAGCAAAAGCATACATCACAAGCAAAAGCGACATGAATACAAATTTGTAATTATAATCGCTAAGTTGGTATTTCTGCCACTAGAATTATAATATATAATTTTTCTTTTGGAACATATTAAGGTACTAATGCCACTGTAATTATAATATACAATGGAAAAAAAAATAACAGACTTTATCTTGCTTACATATTTTGGAACATATGTAAAAAAATAACAGACTATAATATACTAATGCCACTGTAATTATAATATAGTTTTTCTTTTGGAACATATTTTGGAACTTTATCTTGCTTACACTATGAAAATAGGAGGAATTTCTTTTGCACTGAGTGTTGGTGACTAATGTCACTGTAACTCTAACTTACACTGAGTGTTGGTGACTAAATAGGAGGAATTTCTTAATTATAATATAGTTAAGGTACTAATGCCACTGTAACTCTAACCTACACTGAGTGTTGGTGACTAAATAGGAGGAATTTCTTTTGCAATGATTAGAGAAGCAAGAAGTTAACTCTAACTTATCCAGCCAAGGTTTAGAACACAACAACAAAGGAAACAACTTGACTGATTGACTTCCCCAAATGGATATGCCTAGTAACAATCAACAAAAAGAAAGTATTTCCACCTTTTTTTCATTTCAACACATTTCTGTCAATTGCAGATCATGAAAAAATGGTGGTTTGTCAAAATGTTACGCTGCGGCGCTATAGTGAATCCATTTGATGTCATTTTATTCACTCACATTAAAGACAATATTCAAGTGATGCCACAAATTTTTAAAAAACAGAGCAAATTATAATTCGACCAAACTTTCTTCCAAATGATAGATTGCACAATACATTTAACAAAAGGTGATCCAATGTAAAACTGATCAAATAAAAATATCAACCATAGCTGAAAACCAGTTAATCATATGTCAAAAATTGATAAATTACATAATAGTAAAGATTTAAATCCTATCACCCATGAACTCTAAAAGGGACTTAAATTGCTTCAAACAAGTTAATCAACCAGAGAGAACCCAAAAATAATTGAAATATCATCGCTTAACATTCAAATCTTTAAAACAGTTCAATCACTGCTTCTACTTCTGTTTGAAATAATTTGTTAATACCAAATTCATTAATACCAATTATGATCACTCTAGCCATATCAAAACACTATAACATTCCATAACTCCCTAACCCAGATATTCAAATAAATATGGCCAAATAAATTTGCATAATACAATTTGAAAACACTAACTCAGATCCAAATAATTACTTCAAAACATAAAAAATAAAGCATAAAATTAAATAAAACATACCAAACCAAATATAAAATACTTCAATATAGCACATTGACAAAAATATTACCGAATGTCGAGTAAGAATCTATATCAATGATGTATGCTGACGCTCTCTTGATAAAACTTGATGATTTACACCTGAAGCAACAACCACAAACCTTGATTCCACCTGAGCAACACTGAAATCAGCCACAAAAACATATTAAATTTAACATGATATTACTTTGATTGATATCAGAACTTTATCTTGCTTACACTATGAAAAAAAATGATATATTGTGACTATCATTTTTAATGATACCTTATCAATTTAGAACAATAACAAACTTCACTAGAATCACATTTATTTCAGAAACAATAACAAAACTTCTTTTAGACATTTGAATAAATAATTGGTAGACACAATCCAAATTAAAAATATACTGTTATTAACTTGTAAATTTCAATTGAAAAATTGATGAAAAATAGAGAGATAAACAAACTGAACACCTTGAAATCATTCAAATCACAAAACCCTTTTAGTAAAAAATATAGAACACAAGAAGATAAAGAAAGACTATGAAAGACATAAGAATGGAGAGACAAAGAAAGACATAAAAATCAGATTTAGATCAAATAAAAGATATAAAGAGAAACTATGAAAGACATAAGAATGGAGAGATGAACTACCGTTAATTTTAGAAATAGAGGAGAAACATAATTGTCGGCAAGTCGCGACCAAGAACTTTTGTTTTGTAAATTGTAACTTGCTGTGTACTTGTGTTGACTGTTGAGAGGAAGAAGACGAGATGAGAGGAACTGAGTAAGGAAATGAAAAGGTTCTCAAATCTTAAATCTCAAGTAGTCAATTTTTATGCCAATGCTAATGGCCAGCCACTAATAACTGATTAGGTATGGGTGAGAAAAAAAATATAATAATAAAGTAATTAAAATAGGGATATTAAAGTAAATTCCATCTGACCGGGGGTGGGTGCGGGGCGGGTAGTAGCACCCCCCGCACCCGTAATTAAAAATCTGGTTTTCCCTGCACCCGTACCCACTCAAACCGGGTTTTCCCCGCTAATTTCGGGGCGGGTCCGGGCGGGGCCCGACGGGTCTGGGTTTTTTTGCCATGCCTAGTCAGTAACTAAATTGAATTCAATAGAGATGTCATTGCGAAGGAAATATAAACATGGGATTGGAACAAGTCTCAATCTAACTCTAGTTCAGTGTTAATACCTGAGTTAAATATTGAAGATATTTCAGACTCTAAAGGAGAATCTACCTCTAAAAGAGATTCTACCTCTGAAGATAAGTCAGAGTCTGAAGGTGACTATGATACTAAAGATGAGTCTAAATGTGAGTCTAACCCTGAAGGTGAATTTCGTTCTGATCCAGATTCTAATAATGATCCAGATTTAGGTGGTCCAGCCCCTGAATGTAGTCCAGCATATTATACTGTTATAGCATCTGAAGAAGATTCTTAACAAGTTCAGAGACCATAAAGAATCAGACAAAAACCAAGAAGATTTGCAGAGTTTTGCATGTTATGAGATACTAAGATAGACTCTAAAGGGGAAGTCATTCAATGTTCCATGTTACGAGTTTTGCATGTTGGTAGACTATGAATCAGCTAGTATTGACGAAGCTCTCAAGAGGAAAGTGTTATTGAAGGTCATGAAATAAGAATTTAAGGCTATAGAAAGAAATAAGACTTCAGAGTTTACTGAGCTTCTAAAGAACAAGAAATCCATCAGTGTGAGATGGGTGTACAAGTTGAAACTGAATTCAGATGGGTAAATTGGGAAGCACAAAGCAAGATTAGTAGCTAGAGGATTTCTACAGAAATCTGGATTAGGTTACTTTGAAATATTTTCTCATGTAGTTATGCATGAAACATCCATACTAGTGAGTGTTATAGTTGCTACTAGAAATTGGTCTCTGATACATTTAGATGTGAAATCTGCATTTCTGAGTGGTCATTTACAAGAGGAATTTTATGTTCACAACGTCTTGGATTTGTGAAAAAAGAATCAGGAAGGGATGGTGTACAAGTTGCATAAAATCTTGTATGGACTGAAACAAGCTCCTAGAGCATGGAATTTGAAAATTGATTCATTCTTCAAGCTTCAAGGTTTCATAAAATGTGAGATGGAGTATGGTGTTTATGTTCAACATACATCTAATAGCAATATGATTCTGGTGTGTCTCTGTGTTGATGATATATTGCTAACTGGAGTTGTTCAAATGAGATATCTAAGTTCAAGAAGGTGTTGATAAATGAGTTTGAGATGAATGATCTAGGAAATATGAGATATTTTTTAGGGATGGAGATTTTGTACTCTGATAAGGGTATAATTTTACATCAGCTGAAATATGAACTTGAGCGTTTGAAGAAATTTGAGTTAATAAATTGCAAGTCTACAATCACACCTGCTGAAAGAAATCACAAGTTGGATTTTAATGTTGAGCGTTTGAAGCTGTTTGAATTCTAAACTTGTTACAGGATCTGAAGATCAAGGTGAGTAAACCCATGAAGTTAATGATTGACAACAAATCAGGTATAAGTCTTGCCAAGAATCCAATGTTGCATGGGAGAAGCAAGCACATTGATCGAAGTTTCATTTTTTGCGAAATTGCGTTTTAAAGTGGAGTGTTTAAAGTTGTTCATTGTAGTACTCATAAGCAACTTGCAGATGTGATGACTAAATCAATAAAGACTGAACATTTTATCCATTTGAGGAATGAAATTGAAGTTGTTGATTTTAGTTTTGAATATAAATTAAGGGATATGTTAGAGTATAATCCAAATTCAGTTAGTTAGGATTAATTTGATTTTACATTTGAATTTCATTTAACTTGAATGTGTGTATAAGCTAAAGTTGAGTTATTAGTTGTAACAGAATTATAGTGTAATCAATTTCTCTTTAAAATTTAATTATAAATTCAGTTCTCTCTCTTTCTCTTCCATTATCTTCTTCATCTTAAACTTGTGCATCAACAATCTATAATCTAATTTATTTAAAGTTTTATTTGGTCAAACTTGTTCTCGTAAAATATTCAAATTTTAAATTTTATAAAGTCTATCTTTAAAAATAGGTTAGACTTAAATTCTCTAATTTTTTTTAAAAATGATTTATATTTATTATCAAAATATGTTTAAATTTACATTTTAATCTATTTTTAGAAAACGTTAATATTCACGTTCACGTTTAAATTCACATTTAATTCTAAAAATAATAAGTTTATAGGTATAAGTTTGATTTTTAAACTCACATTAATTTTAAAAATAATAAATTCATGTGTATAGAAAGCTTCGGTAACTTTAGTTAATAAATTATTAATCATTTATTCTTTTATTTTGTTAATTAACTGTCCTAATTGATTCAGTAATCACTATCACCGCTGCCCCTAGTTTTGTCGTCTATAATCTTTAGCTGAAATTGACATATTCCATCCATGTTTTGTGAAAGTGATAGCTGTGCATGCATGGTGAAAAATAAGGGAAAATTTTCGTAGCATAACTTGTCTCTTCCTTTTTCTTACTTTTAGAATTCATTCATCTTTATTCTTTAGCACTTATGATGGATTATATGATATCATCACATTGCCATGACAAACCGACCCTGTCTCTTTGTCTGCAGTGCTAATTTGTGGTGGTGTCCAGTCCAGGTACACAAGTACGAACGTTTTCTCCTACGCTACGCATATAGGACTCTTGTCTTTTATAGAATTTTGATCTCTAATTTAAAAATTAAGAAAATTTGGAATTGTTTACATCTATACTCTACTTTTCCCCCTCAAAATTGTTAAATATTTTATTTTTTAGTATCGGATTTTGTTGTGAATCGGATACCTTTAAATAAAGTATAAATTTTTTTTTAATAATCAAGAAATACACAAGAGTTAGAGTTAATTAAGAAGACAAGGTAAAATAACAAGAAACAACAAGGATTGGTTATTTAACTGTTATTCTTTTCTTTCTCTTAGAACAAGATTACAAGTATACAAAAATAACAAAATAATATCTCTCTCTCTCTTGAAATTAAGATTTTATCTTTCTATTTTTTCTTATAAATAGGATGTTAGTTTCTCAATCTTGGTTGCTAAGGAAGGAAGCGAATGAGTGACGTCGAAGAGATATAAGGCAAGATTGGTTGCTAGGGGGTTCACTCAGAAAGAAGGTATCAACTTCAATGATGTGTTCTTTCCTGTTGTGAAGCACATATCCATTCGAATGTTGCTTGCCACAGTGGCACAGTTTGACCTTGAACTGGAACAGATGGATGTGAAAAGGGCAGGAAGACTATGTGTGCAAGCTGAATAGATATATGGATTGAAACAATCTCCTCGATAGTGGAATAGGAGATTCGACAAGTTCATGGCACGCATAAGTTTCATCAGAAGTCAGTTCGACCACTGTGTTTACTTTAAATTTTGACCGGGTAATTCATTTGTTATTTTATTGTTCTATATGGATGATATTCTAATAGCAAGCAACAATGTCAAAGATGTAATGAGGGTGAAGGCTGAACTCAATAAAGAGTTCGACATAAAGGATCTAGGAGCTACGTCCAGGATTCTTGGGATTGACATCCGGAGAGATAGAAAGCAGTCAAAATTATGCTTATCTCAAGAGGCATACGTATGTAAGGTTCTCGAAAAGTTTGGTATGTCGAATTCAAAGCCTGTTGTGACTCCGACAAACCCTCAGTTCAAGCTGAGTATAGATCAGTGTCCCAGCACTGATGTTGAAAGAACTTATATGAATAGCATTCCATATGCTAACATAATAGGTTCTTTGATGTATGTTATGGTCTGTACTAGACACGACATAACATATGCAGTAAGTCTTATAAGCAGGTACATGGCGAATCCTGGACAGGCTCACTGGCAAGCATTGAAGTGGATTTTAAGGTACATAAATGGGTCCCTGAATAGAGTCTTAATTTATGGTGGAGCCTTGGGTGAAGATCAATGTTTTAAAAACCGGACCGGTAATTGAACCGGTGAGGGTATTGGGTCACTGGTTTATCGGTCGAACCACTGGGTCACTGGTCGAACCGCATGACTAAACCGGATTAAACCGTATAACTCGGTTGAATAGGCCTGTCATTATATAGATATAAAACCGGTCGAACCGAATGATTCAGTTTCTAAAAAAATATAACTAGTACTTAAATTTTTTGAAAATATCATATCATAAATTCACAAGTTCATAATTTAAATTCAAATTTTAAACAAATGTATCACACATAACAAAATAATACAAAATTACAAAATCTAATTGCAACATAATATAATTGAATAATTTATAACAAAACTCCAATGTCTACTTAAGTTTAGTTCCAAGGAGGTAAAATTATTTCAATATTGGGATCTCCTTGGTGGTGGTGTTTTCAAAACAATCAAAACAATTTTTTTTTAATTTTTATAACTTTTGCATTTAAATTTTAATTAGAAAATAAAAAATGCATTAGAACCAGTCCAACCCTAAACCCAGTTTTTCCCGGCTCAACTCGGTTTTTCCCGATTTTTACCGGTTTGATGACACAGACGATCGAACTAGTAAACCAGACCGGTTAATAGGCCGGTTCCCGGTCCGACCGCCAGTCCGGTCCGGTTTTTAAAACACTGGTGAAGATAGTAAAGCAACAATCGAAGGATATGTCAACTCTGATTATGCAGGTTGTATGGATTCCAGAAAATCTATCTCTGGATATGTGTTCACTATGTTTGGGACAACAATCAGTTGGAAAGCAACACTTCAGAAGGTCGTTTCCTTATCAACCACTGAAGCGGAGTATATTGCCCTAATTGAAGCTGTGAAGGAAGCATTGTGGCTTGAAGGTTTTGCAAAGGAGGTAAAACTTCAAGGTCGAGTTATCACTGTTAAATGTGATAGTCAAAGTGTAATATACCTGTCGAAGAATTCGGCCTATCATGAGCGAACCAAACACATTGATGTGAGACTGTATTTCGTCAGAGGGGTAATCGAGCGTAGAGAAGTCCAAGTGCTGAAGGTTTTGACAAATCATAATGTTGTTGATATGATCACCAAGACGTTGCCCAGTTGCAAGTTTTTCCACTGTATGCAGTTAATATAACTGCATGAAGAAAGCTATTTTCTTGATGTTATAGAGTTAGATCCAAGGTGGAGATTTGTGAGATGTTGGATCAAACTCTAGTATGGTTGAAGTCTGTTTGTGAGTAATGCATGCTGTAGTCGAAGTTTGTTCTAACATGCATTAGTCAATATTGCTAGGGTTGTTAGCATGTTGAATTGGGTCTTGCTTGTAAGCTCAATTGTTTAAGTTAACTTGTACCCTAAGTTAGCTTGTAATGGGTAATTGTTAAAAAGTCCATTAGGTTAGTGTGCTATTTTTCTTATAAATAGGATGTTAGTTTCTCAATCTTGGCATAAGGAAAAATAGGAAGATAAAATCCTAATTTTAAGAGAGAGAGAGAGGTTATTTTGTTATTCTTGTATACTTGTAATCTTGTTCTAAGAGAAAGGAAGGAATAACAGTTTAATAACCAATCCTTGTTGTTCCTTGTTATTTTACCTTGTCTTATTTATTAACCATAATCCTTGTGTCTTTCTTGATAATTAAAAAACTGTTTATACTTTGTCTCAAGGTATCTGATTCACAACAGATTTAATTTTACTTTTTATATTTTTTTAGGATTGAGTTGAGTTTATCTATCTTTATAAATAGAGACAAATAAGAATACTTGACCAATGTCAGGTAAACAACTGAATTTATGTATAATTTTAAAATACACAAAATGATGGATGAACTGCCTCCTTTTCCCCAAGCATGTGATAAAGTCCATTAACACTATCTGCAGGACGTTTTTATGGACAGGCAACGAGTCGAAGTCAATAAAATCCCCAATTGCATGGAAGACGGTCTGTAAGCCTCGGAGGAAGGGCGAGCTGAATGTGTTGGATTTGTCCGAGTGGAACACGTCCTGTTTAACTAAGTTGCTTTGGAACCTTTGTAATAAGAAGGACTCCCTTTGGGTGAAGTGGATCCATTCCTTTTATTTCAAATATACTGATATTATGCAGGTCTAGAAAAAATATTGTATGTCATGGATTTTCAAAGCTATTCTTAGACATAGAGACATCATGATAGGCATGGAAGATTGGAACGATATGAAGGTGAAGTACTCTGTGGGTAAAGTATATCAGTACCTCAAGAAGGATGAACCAGATGTTGGTTGGAAGCACATGTTATCCAATACTATTGCTAGATCGATAACACTTTTTACTATGGGGATGACATGCCACCGTAGACTTGCGACAAAGGTGCGTCTCAAAAAGCTTGGCTTTACTACGTATGACAGGTGTAAATTCGACAACAAAGAGGAAACAATTGACCATCTTTTATTCCAATGCCCGCCATTTAAAATCTGTTGGCAGGAAATTCTGGGTTGGATGGGGATTCAACATACCCCTTGTGATTGGCAGGAAGAACTTAATTGGATTATAACACAATGTAAGGGAAAGGGCTGGAGGAAGTGCCTCCTGCGTAGTTCCATAGCGGAGACTATTTACAAAGTCTGGAAGTATCGTAACAACGTCGTCTTTGGCAATACTATGAATACCATTGAGATTAGAGATGTAGTAATCTTTACCCTTGCAAACAGAGAGTGGGTTAATACTAGAATGAGACATCATATAACTAACCTTCTTATAGATTAGTGTGGGTTTTTTTTTTGTTGTTTTGTGGGTGGGGATACCTTATACCCTTGTATATACTCTCATCTTTTGTTTTATATAAAGTTTCTTTATAAAAATAAAATAATTAAAGAAAAATTTTTAGTATGAAATTTTTAATGGAGTCATTATAAAATTATATAATAGTATAAATAATACTTGTCATATTTACTGAAAATATTAATAAAGTAGTTTTTAAATATATATTTATTTATTAAATTCCAGATCAAATAATTAAATTAAAAAAATTTTACACTTATTTATAAGAAGATATTTTGATCAAAATAATATAATATAGAAGTAGACGAATAGTCGAAGGGTTATGAGATAAAACTTTTAAAGTGAGATTAAAAACGAATTTTAATATATGTAAGGGATCATTAATTTTTTTTTTTTTTTTTTGAGATAAGAAAGCATTAAGTTATTTAAGTCTAATAAAAGCAATAAAATTAGGAGAGTAGATTGAGTAGATGACAGCCAACAGATATAGTTTTTTTTTTTTCTTCTTGATCAATAGATATAGTTTTAAAAACAGAAAATGGGAAATATCTATGAAGATATGACAAAATACGCGTGGGGAAGACGTGACAGTAATTGATATTTTTAGCAAGGAAGCAAGCACCTACAGGCCACAGGGCAGTGACAGATAGACTTGATCAGATATTTTTGTTGTTATCCTTTATATTTATTTATCCTTCCGTAGATATCTCTCAATGAGAGAGAGAAGAACAAGGGTGACTCTCATTTCCCCAAACCCTCGATTCCTCTCTTTCCGTTTCCACGCTTTCTCTTTTCTGACTTCCCTTTCAGGATAAACGCCGTCGTTTCGCCGCCGAACATCGTCTCATTACGGTAATCTCACATTCAATTCGTTTTCATTTTTATTCTATATATTCTGTTTTATGTTTTCATATGAAATTCTGCCGTTGATGAACGATGAATTCGTTGATTTTTTGACTCAATTTTGAAGCAGTTTAGTTATATTTTTGTTGAAATGTGATTTTGTTCATGGCTAATTCTGATTGTATTATATGTTAATTAATTAAAAGTTTTAAATCCTTGTGTTATTGTTAGGAAGTTTGACAAATTGTGACATAGGAAATTGTTAAATGAAAAGGAATCATCGCGTGGATTTGTTAAGTGACGATTAAATCGAACCTTAGGTTGAGATTGATATAGAATTAATGATGATATTTATGTTTGAACATTGAAGAGTTTAGCAGGATGATAGTTGAAATATTTATTTTAATGCATATTTGGATTAGATTAACCGTGAGTTTGGCGAAATTAAGATGAATTTTATTGAAGCTCCATTCAATAATCAAAATCACATTGATATAGTGTGAGTTTGTCAAACTGTGTCAATGCAAACATGCAATAAGAGAGGTATATGATCATTGAAGTTTCCCCTAATTTTTTTAAGTTATCGACATGATGTTTCTCTTCGAGGGATGAAAATGTCCATTTCTCCGTGTTTTGTTTATCTGTTCTGTATTTGTGTTTCCTATTCTACATTTGTTTGAGTAAATAGGCAATTGCATCCCTGAAATTGTAACCATCGGTTGAATTCATTCCTAACTCTTATCAAGTAGCAATTTTGACCTTGAAATTGTAACATCAAAATAGTTCTTCTGCTAAGTTTACCCGTTACACAACATGATTTGACAGTCCATATGTATTCTACATTGACGTCACGTCTCCCGGACGAAATTGTATGTTATGATTTTGTATGGTAAAAAACTGGAAGTTACTCTGGCTTTATTTGAGAAAGAAACTCTTAGAATTTTACCAAACAAAAGTGTAATTGATAATTTCATCCCTAAGTGTCGTGGAGTCCTCATATATTGCCACATTTTCATCTAATATACCACATGATGTTATTTAACAGTTAAAATTAACAGAGACACCGTTTTTATTGACGTGTTACAATATAAGTTCTGAGAAAAAATTGCTAATTCATAAAAGTTATTGGCAAATTTGACCAACAATTACAATTTCATTCCTAAAACTGTCTATTCACTCTCATTTCTTTCCTTGAAATATCCCTTTATTATTTTCTACAAAATTACTTTTTATAGAAGTTTTTTTCCTTGAAATATCGTTATTCATCTAGTCAAAAGAAATATTTTTATTCAAAATAATTCTTTATTCAAATATAGTAATTTGATTATTTTGGCATTTAAAAATATTTTTTCATTTATTCTAATTCTGTCTGAATGTTAATTTTTTATGTGTACTAATTAAAGAGAATATATTTTTTGATTTTACATTTTTTGTATCACTTTTTATTTTTTGACTGGGAATATATATGCATATCACATTTTAAAATGTTATTGACGTAACTGTTTATAAAATAAAAGTACTAAATTGTTTAAAAAAAACATACAGGACGGATTTGTTATAAACATCACACTCAGAGGGTCATGTAAGATAGTATGTATTTGGCCTAAAAATTGGCTCAATTTTGTTGTACATAGAAAAAGTTATGATTCATTGACAGCAATATTGTATCAATATATAAGGAAATTTACCAATCTTATCCAAAGCTATGTGTAATGGCTTATCTAAATAATAATACAATGAAGGGAAATATTTGAAACATGAGATTTTATAATCTTCTCAAATTATTTTAATTCAATACATCTTATCCTTATTTATCTATATAGAAAGAAGAAAAATAGATCTTATCCTTATTTATCTATATAAATATTACAAAAAGAGTTGATGATTTGTATGTTTATGCAGAGCAGTGAAGAATAAACTGATGGCTAACATGGATGGCAAATCACTGAGTCCTAAGAAATCCATTCCCATACCCCCTCCTTCGCCACAATCAGCAGCAACAGGTTATCCTTGCGAGTATGTGGTGATGAATAATTTAGCACCCAGAGGGCGAAGCAGCTGTGTCCCAACTGCAACAAGAGATTTGTGGGAGCGTCTTTTCAATCAAGGTTATAAAGCCGATGTTCACATTAATACTGATAACGGTGGCATTATTTATGCTCATTCTAACATTATTGTAAGTCCATTCATCCCACTTGATTTAGCATATGCATTACTGAGGAGTTATGTCAAAATTTCATTGTTAAACATGTTTTTTGTGAACTGTGCTCATACTTCTTTGAACAATTAGTAGTAGACACAAGGTTTTCATAGGCTTAGCAGGTACGGTTACAAAACTAGTTAGTTTTTAGGTCGCATGTGTCATTGCTTAAGAGTTGATTAATATACAGATAACAACTAGAGTAGACATGGTTAGTATGGTACTACTGTAGTATGATCTGCTGTCATCATGGAATACTGATATTGTTTCATTACATTAACATGAATGATCTTTATGTTATCTTGAGTTCAACTGGTGTGAATAACAGTCACTTTATACTATATGACAGGCGGTGGCTTCTCCTGTATTGGGAGGTATGCTGAAGCAAGCAAATCGTTCCAATCGATGGCGATCAATCTCAATTTTTGGGGTTCCACATGATGCAGTACGAGTTTTTATTCGATACTTGTATTCTTCCTGGTATGTTCAATCCCCTTGTGAATCTCAAAATTATCAAAAAGTTTTGTCCCCCTGTACTGTAGGGTCAGGCTTCATAATATTATCTGAAATTATATTTGCTCAAATTAGATGCCATTGCATGATTAAATATTGAAATACTTCCACTCGTTGCCGATAGGCAAATGTAAAACAATATCAATTGGTTGCGGAGAGTTCCTGGCTAATTACATCAGCAAATCCCAAGTATATCAATTTCAAAGTAGTAGAAATGTGAACCTGAAACAAATGCAAATGTTAAAGCAATCCTTTTCTGATTGCGTTTTTGTTGCTGCCGCTGAAATGTATTTTGCATCATAGAAATGTGCTGAATTTTGTGTGCCCTTTTTTATAGTTACGAGAATGAAGAAATGAAGGAATTTGTCCTACATTTGTTGGTGCTGTCACATGTATACGCAGTCCCTCACTTGAAGCGTGAATGTGAACAGAAGCTAGAAATAGGTTTGCTCACCATAGATAATGTAGTGGATGTATTTCAACTTGCATTACTGTGTGATGCACCGCGGCTCAGTCTCATTTGTCATCGTAAAATACTAAGAAACTTCAAAACTGTTTCGGAGTCAGAAGGATGGAAAGCAATGAAGCAGAGCCACCCGATTCTAGAAAAGGAACTGCTGGAATCAATGATCGAAGAAGAAAATGTAAGACTCTGTCTCTGCCTCTCATTTTGTGTATTATACATAATCGATAATTAGGCCACGATCTAATTGGTTTTTTTTAATGAACCTGTTAATCAGAGTAAGAAGGAGAGGATCAGAAAAATGAATGAAAAAGAGGTCTATCTGCAATTATACGATGCAATGGAAGCTCTTGTTCACATATGTAGAGATGGTTGTCGAACTATTGGCCCTCACGATAAAGACTTCAAAGCAAACCAACAACCGTGTAGGTATACATCTTGCAAAGGGCTAGAACTGCTAGTTCGCCATTTTGCTGGTTGCAAATTGAGAGCCCCAGGAGGTTGTGCCCATTGCAAACGGATGTGGCAACTGTTGGAGCTGCATTCTCGACTCTGCGCTGATCCAAATTCATGTAGAGTGCCTCTCTGCAGGTAACAATTTTATCCAATGTTGTGCTTAAGTCAGCTCAATCATTCAGATGAATTATAACAAATTCTTTCATTTCAGGAACTTTAGACAGAGACTAGAAAAACAAAGCAAGAAAGATGAAATTAGATGGACAATATTGGTTGAAAAGATCTTGAAAACGAGAGGAATTGGAATTGCACCATGCTTTCGGCCACTATGACCGGTTTTCCGGGAATATAGAACTATAGAGTATAGCAGTTGATATATAAAAACTTGTTCAAATTGTAAAGTTTATGAATGTATTATGTATGTATGAAATGTCCCTTAAGGATGAAGTATTACTCCTCTCTACCTTTATTGTAAAAAATATATCGCAGAGGAATCCTTTCTTCCCACCTTGCTTTATTATCTTATTTGTTAAATGAACTGCATGGCCAAATCAACATTTTAGATTGATTTTGGACCTTTATACGACATTTCAATTTTAAACTAGAAATATCAATATCAACCTCATTCAAGCTATTCTGATTTGCTATTATCTTAACACCTTATTCTGTCAATTTTGTGACTCCATTTAACAGTTCTTTAAAGAATGAGTGATCTCATTCTATTGAAATCAAAAACCTTTCTTAATTGATACTATGAATATCAATGACAGTTGGTCCATGTGGTGAAGAATTTGATTCTTTATAAAGGAGCAACTCAAAAAGGAAAAGAAAAAGTAGCGACTAGCAAAACCATTGGATAGTGATACAGTGGTGATTTACAGCTAGTTCACTACTAAAGTATCCATCACTCCCTTTATTCAACATAAGTATCTTATCTTTTCCTTCTTAATGTTTACTTTCGAAACCCCTTTTGTTCTTTTCCTTGAATCACCAGTGTAAGGAATTGATAATCTCCTCCTTGATACAATTATTGGGGGTAGAATTAAAGGTTAAAAGCTAGTCTAGTGCTTGGAAATAGGAAGGGGTTTATTTTGTTGATTGAAGTGATTTCTTTGCCATAGTAAGGAAAAATAAACAGAAAATTTATCTCGAAATCTAAAGTACTAGTATAAACCTTAATCACGAAATCTAATGTACTAGTATAAACCTTAAAATATAGGTACATATGAAGAAATTGCTGCAAAACAGCTATTTATTATATCAGTATTTGATGTTTAAAAAATTACATACAGAGCCTCTTACGTAAATCAAAACATTCACATCATTAAAATGTGTTGAACTATGTCTCTAATCTAATAGCCCCTATATTTTGACTTGTAGCATACGTATTTCAGTGGAAGAAACGAAATGATGCATTTCTTGCACTTCCCATTTGAATGAGGATAGTGGCATTGGCATGAACCTTTGTAGCACCATTTGAGTAGATGTAGAAATGGTTTCAACGGTATGCTCCTTTCTCTTCCCCACGATGAACATGCATTTAACATGTTTGATGTTTTATCTCATTGAAAATTATCCTTCACTGTTCTCCCATGAGAATTTAAATTTGCAAAGTCATTCATTTACTTTCACTGTTATTTTGAGAGGCTATTGTTTCTTTTTGTATTCACAATACTAAGGGGATGATGAGCTTTCCTCATCCGAGCTTCTATCTTGTTTCCCATTGTACCTGTTAAGAACTGGTAATGGTGCATTTGAAGCTATTCTGAAGGATCTTGAAGCGCCACCGACAATTCTATCATGCATCTTTCCTACTTCTTTGCAAACCAAATCCAAAATGTTAAGGAAATCTCTAACAATCATGAAAATTCTTAAAGGGTGTGCTTCTTCCTTTGCTGCATTCCCATGAAAGTATTCGGTAACTTCTTTCACAAGGAATAAAGCCTCTCTCTCATGAGCCTTAATTTTCACAATTTCATCTTCTGCATATTTCAAAAAGAGTTTCGTGGAATTAAAGAATTTGCCTTTCATATCTGGTTTTTCATATTGCAAAACGAGCCGAACTTTTTCAAGCCCCGTTTCAAGCTTTGTAACGTAGCCGCTTAAGACATCTGAGTCCATTCCTGCTGCTTTTTTGACACTATCAAGGTCTTTACTGAGACCAGCCACAACATGCAATCCTTTTTTCTTAAACTGCTCCTCGTTAAATTTGGACTCCATTTGTTCGGGAATAGTTCCGTTAGCAGATTCAGTTTCTGCCCCTTCAGATCTAATGATCTCTTGGACAACAAAGTGAAGTAACGTGGTTTTTCCATCTGTTCCCTTTATATCTGCGAGTTTTAGGAGTGTGTCGAGTTTGAAAGCTTTAGCGTCACCTCGATTAGTGCCGACATTCATTCTGTTTCCTGTCCTGAGAACAGCTTCAAGGAGTTTGAAGAATAATCGACTGTTCCTTAGTTCCTCACTTGCCGCCTGACAGATAGGCAATAACAAATTAATGGTTAGTTTGTCAAAAGACATCAAGAAATCAAAGATAACAAGTTGTTGAAAGTTAGCCATACCTCAAGGGTTTGGAAAGACTTCTTGAGGTAGTTGATTTCTGAATCAAAATTGGCTCTGTATAGCATAGCTTCAACTCTTTTGAAGGCAAAAGGGATATCAAGCACTGCTTTAAGAAATCTCTCTGCAGATCCAAGTTTCGAGAGATCGCCGTTGAAGTTTTTCAGTTTTATCTCTTCCTCTTTAGTAGGAGCCATCTTTACTAGGGTTTCAAATAGCTCAGCACCCAAACCTTCAGGATTCCCTATTCCATTAAAAAAATACACCACCCATAAGTCCATGTTAATGATTAATATCGAGATGTTACTGAGAAATAAGAGCGGCAATGCTGCGACCCATGCGTATGCACGGGTATCCGACTAGTTTGACATATATTAGACATTTATTACTGTTTCAATTAATTAATTTTTGGCATTCGCACAATTTAAAGTTTATTTTCTTTTAGACATTTATAGAGAAAGCATAGAGAATGATTTGGGCATATCACCTTAGATCAATCACTAAACTAGAATGCAATTGCTTTTAGAGGAAGCACCGACCGATAGAACAAAAAGACAAATTTAAGTTGTTTAAGAACACATGGTAGTTGATTTTGGTGGCAATTGCAGTAACTAGTTTAATGACAAAAATTCTTTCGGTAAAAGAAGACAAAAACAGCTTGTGAGTTAGAGATGTTTATCAATTAAGATGTCCTTGTTTATATTCTTCTCAAGTACATTGTATGAGTTGGATTTGATTTTTACCACATTTTGAAATCCCAGGACAAGAACACCTAAATTTGCACCTCCCTTTAAATTAAATAATGATGCACGTGGATGTTAGCATGCTACATTACACATGCAGTGATGAAGACTTTTTGTTTTCATGCTGTTGAGCCATGCTTCTCTACAAATTTTCCATACTACATACATAACTGAATTGATAGTTAAATATTGTAAAAGTTAAATCTATGCCTATGTGAATCAACATTGTAGACAAGGCACCACAAATACACAACAAAACCTAGAATCACTCAATTGGTATGTTTTACCGAAATTAGAAAATGTGACTCGAAAGTTTTCTCATCTACCATGCAAGTAAGTATATACTCCAAAAAGGGAAAGAAAGAATGGAAGAAAGAAACAACTTACCATCTAAAAGAGCCTCAGAAACCTCATCTCTTGTCACATTCAATGCCCTTAGAAGTATAGCTATGTTCTGTGACTTCTTAGGATCTAACACCTTGTTCTCATGATCAGCAGACGGAAGAACCGATTTTCTGACACCTTGTTCTTTCGGTTTCGGAGCAGAATTGGTTGCATTGTTGCAGCCAAACAAGGACTCCATCATATCCTCATTTAATCTATAAATATTAAAAAACACCACAAAACAACAACAAACACCACAAACAAATGAGTAATATTAATTCACAATTGTACTTGAATTGAACAACTACTACAATCCCAAAAACGAAACCGAGCTATGAAACACGGATACCTCGAACACGATATTAAATATACTTACTGAAATGAACTTGATTTTATTTGGTCCCATACAGTAGCACGGTCTGAAGTAGCTCGAACTTTATCCCAATGCAAAGCTTTCAATTTCGGTTTTCCACTTTCCGTTTCATTGGCTTCACCTTCAAACCTATCGGAAGAAGATCTCACACTCTCATCATTATCAACATGATCTGAAACAGAGTCTGAACCTTTTGTTACACTAAGAGCTGAATCATCTCCTACACTTAACCTCTTTATAGATGAAGAAGATCCTGAAACCTTCTGCGGCGATAATGATTTTCGAATCATTGGTGGTGGTGGAGGGGGTGGTGGAGGAGCAGGTGGAGGTGGCGGTGGCGGTGGAGGAGCAGGAGCAGATAGAGGTTTAAGTGAAAATGTATTAGTTGTTGATTGAAGATGCGCCAAATTCGGAGGTGGCGGTGGCGCTGAGAATTTTGGTCTCCTTGAATGGCCTCCTCCGGTAGTTAACTGTTTTTCCGGTAGCTGACGTGGCGGATTCGGAGTCTGTTTGATAGACGGTATGATAACGTGCCGGATATCCGGCGACGCAGCAGAAAGACGAGATTTCGGTGAAGTTCTTTTTGATAACGGAAGAGGCGTAACCGTCGAATGATTCTCTTTCTTCACCGAACTACCGTTAAAGAGGCGTGTAACCGGCGTGTAAAACCCGTCTTCCTGACTTACCGACGAGTTCTGCGGCGAATGAAACGCTGTGGCGTTACTTTCCTCATCGGAAGAAGACGAAGACATCACCGGCGGGATATTTCCGACTACAGGAGGTTTACTCAGCGGCGGCATTGGCTGCAATTCAGGACTCGGTCGATACCGATCGGATCGCTTAACGGAATTCAGTTTATGATACGGTGAACGGTTAGGCTTCTCTGTTTCTCTGGGATCGTTGACCGTAGTTGACCTTCTGGAAGGTTCCACTGTTCCGATATAGAGAAAACTCGACGGTACTGGAGGAGCTGAATTTGAATCATTGTTCCTCTGTGTGTTATCACACACTAGCTTCTGTGTATCCGCAGGGTGCTTTGCTCTGTGTTTGTATAAAAAGAAAGCCAACGCCGACAACATTCCAAGCGTCACAATTCCAACAGAGATCACAATGGCTACTTTTTTGGTTCCTTTTGCTGGTTGTGTTGCCGTTGGATTCGCCGGTGAAGCGTTTGATGATGATATTACCGGTGCTGCTTGATTCTGATTCGACGGTGGCCCTTCTGGATATTCATGGAAGAATGGAATGTTGTTGGGAGAAGGTGGTGGTGGTGTGACGGTTGGGGTTGGCGGTGGAGCTGAAGTCGCCGGGAATAATGGTTGATGGAGGATCCTCCTAGTGTGATGATCGGATTCATTTTCTGTAGTGTTGACTGGGATTGATACAGAGAGTGTGAAGAAGAAGATTAATATTATGATATTGAAGCTTGAATTATGAATTTTCATGATGAATTTTGATGAGTTTGTATAACACAATTCATGTCTGAATTTACTTGTTTTTGTTCTTCCGTAAATTCCTCGTCTGGAATAATGAAGAGAGAGAAAGAAGAGAGAGAAAGAGGAAACTTCTTTCGGCTGTAAGATCTAGATGCTCTGTTTCTCTTCCGACAGATTCCGTCAGCACAAATCGCATTTATATTTTCTCTTTTTCCCTTTATTTTATTTTATATTATTTACATTTTCTCTTTTTAATTTATGTCACCCTCAAACGCGATTTTCTGATTTCTTTTAATAAATACATAAATAGAAATAGATTTGCATGTAATAAATGAGTATATGCGGACAAAAATAAACTAGGAGTTGGACTGAGAATGAAACGTGGCACTGTTGTTTGCAATTCGTGTCTCGTTTTTAAATCCACCTATTTAATTTAAATTTATATAAAAATAAATAAGGAAGATGGTAGTTATGGAGTAGTGACATTAAAATATTGTGTACTACGTTAGTGTGTGTGTTCGTAAGTAGGTAGGCAAGGCACAAATTCGATCTTGGAAGCCGTAATATAAGTTCGTTGCCTTTGCCTTTTATCTTTTCTTTGCTTGATGCTTAGCTTCGGTATTTCAAGTTCAAAAGCCTTATAAATGAGACTTGTCTTACCCATACTTAGCCTAGTAGGTTTGATATACATTTCCCACATCTAAAATTGATCAAAGAGGCATTTAATTATTAATGATTAGATGAACATTTGTCTACTACACAATCACACTGCTTCTTTTATATTTGCAAGTTCGATCTCATTTATACACAAACTTAAATTTTATGTCGTAAACGTGTTTTAAAATTTTTGTTGATGAAAAAAAAGAAAATATATTTTAGAGATTGCATTTACCGTTAAAATTAAAAGTTTTAAAAAATTGAAAAAAAAATTGGTCAGTGAATAGTGATATCCGCGCGGATGAATAGTGTGTCCGTACGATAAATAGTATTTTCGAGTTTTTAGGCTTTTTCGATTCGGTCCATGAGTCCATGTGATTTTTACATTTGTTTGTTGGTTATTTACTATTATAAATATGTATCTCTTATATGTTTGGTGTGTGACAATTTTAGAGTTTTCACCAACAAGAAAGACCAAGGGTTTAAAGGCATAACATAAGGTTTCAACTATGCACAAAGAAAATCTTAGATTACACATTGAGTTTGAGTGATTCATATATTGAGAGTTGGAGAGATATGATTGTTCTTGGGCGCCTTCAGGGTTGTTCTTGGAAACTGAAGGCAAAAGATATTTTCTTGTAACTAAACTGTAATCTCTTGTAACAACTTTTTGAGTATAGTGAATTAAAAGCTGCTCTCTCCCACAGAGTATATCGTTTGATCGAATTGGATAAACAAATCTTCAGTTCTTTCTTACCTTATTTTGTTATATTATTATATGTGTACGAATTATTATTGCTGAAGACCATTTATTTTGGTTGCTATTGTTTTTTGCCTCAAAAATTGATATTGAATTTTGTCGTAATTCACAACAAGTGGTGCGGTGAGTATGAAGCAAAGAGATATTGTTGACAAGTGAGAACCATGGTTATTAGATGGCAGATTGAAAAAATTTCCGGTAACAACGACTTCGGGTTGTGGAAAATTAAGATGCAAGCAATTTTAATTCAAGAGAAGTGTATCGATGCTTTGAAGAGTGAAGCATTGATGCTTGTAGAGCTTATACAGGTACAAAAGACTGAGATGGTGGATAAGGCTAAGAGTGCTATTATCTTGTGCCTCGAGGATAAAGTTCTAAGAGAAGTCGTCAGGGAGTAAATTATGGTTGCTATGTGGGCAAAACTTGAATCATTGTATATGACAAAGTCTTTGGCTCACAAGTTGTATTTGAAACAATAACTCTATTCATTCTGAATGATAAAAAAACAAATCCATAGTTGAGCAACTCATAGAATTTCACAAGATTATCGATGATCTTGAGAATATTGAAGTGAAGATTGATGATGAGGACAAGGCTTTGCTCTTGTTGAGTTCATTACCCAAATCCTTTGAGCACTTTAAGGATGCCCTTCTTTATGGTAAGTAAGATACTATTACTTTTGCTGAAGTCTAGACGGCGGTGAAATCCAAAAAATTTTCAAAGTCGAAAGGTTTGAAGATTGAAGATAGTGGTGAAGGCTTAAATGTGTCAAAAGGAGGATGCGAATATAAAGGGATGTCCTAAAAGAGGTATGACAAGTCAAAGGTAAAATATTTTAATTGTCAGAAAATCAGTCACTTTAAAAGGGATTGTCCTGAAAGAAAGGTCAATGAAGATTCTGTTCAAGCTGTAGTTGTATTGGGGGAGGAAAATTATGAGGATGTCGAAGCACTATCGAGTTTGGAAACTGAAGATAGTTGGGTCATTGGCTCGGGTTGCTCTTGTCACATGTGTCCAAGAATATAATACATTGAAACTTCGAAGATGGTGCAAGGTGGAGTAGTTCGCCTTGGTAATAATAAGGTATGCAAGGTTCATGGTATTGGTACGGTCAGATTTAAAATGTTTAATGATCGTGAACTTCTTATTCACACTGTGAGGTATGTTTCAGAACTCAAGCGAAATTTGTTATCTATAAGTATGTTTGATGATTTAAGCTATTGTATTAGAGTTGAACGTGGAGTGTTAGAGATTTCGCGTGATGAATTGATTATTGCTAATGGGTCTAAAATATGTGGTCTATATATTTTAGAAGATTCAAATATTATTATTCATTCATCATTAACTAGTGGAGGCTTTCATGACAAGGAAGAGCCATGGGATTTGAGTTTAAGGCGTTATGAATGCCTTGAGAAAGTTTTAGACGAGTACAATAAATTTTGCAGAAATCAATGTTACTGCCGAGTTTTTATTGAGTTTTTGGGGAGGAGATGAGGTTAAAATAACTTACTTGGTTGGTAAAGAATTTCTTCAGAAGAAGAATAGTGAAAACCAAGGGAGAAACTATAACGGAGAAAAATCAGTTTGAGGTGGAGTTTCCTACTATGGATACTAGCAGTAGTGAGGGAACGATTATAGAGATCTCTGATTATCATTTGACTCATGATAAGGTAAGGAGGATTATTGTAGCATCTCAAAGGGATGGTTATGCTAGCCTTGGATATTATGTTTTTAATGTGGCTGAAGGACTACAAAATAAAAGAAGAAAAACCCTCAGGGAGGCATTTGGAAATTGGTGGAGTCAAGGGTGGTTGAAAAATCATACTTGTAGGCTTGTTAAATTACCTATGCGGAAAAGGGTAATTGGGAACAAGTGGATGCAAGTTGCGAGATCAAGATTCAAGGGTTGCTTGAATTTGACCAAAGTTATTAATTAAAGTATCAACTTGGTAGAGAACAGCAATGTTGTTGATTGTTAAATTGGTATCAACATGATTTAAAGTCAAGGTGGAGATTATTGTAAATGTGCCTTAAAACCTTTGTTGATGAAGAGAAAGAAAACATATTTTGGAGATTGCATCTACCGCCAAAATCGGAAGTTTTAGAAAGTCGGACAAAAAGTAAAAAAAAATCGGTCGGTGAAATAGTGCTATCCGTACGAATGAGTAGTGATGTCTGTACGAATGAATAGTGTGTCCGTATGATGAATAGTGTTTTTGAGTTTTCAGGTTTTTTTTATTCGGTCCATGGATCCATGTGATTTTGGGATTTGTTTGGGTATTTGCTATTATAAATATGTATCTCTTATATGTTTGGTGTGTGACAATCTTAGAGCTTTCACCAACAAGGGAGACAAAAGGTTCAAAGGCATAACATATGGTTTCATATATGCACAAAGAAAACCTTGGATTACACCTTGAGTTTGAGTGATTCATATATTGAGAGTTGGAGAGGTAGGAAAACACTTGGGTAGAAAATAGGGTTGTTCTTGGGCGTCTTCAGGGTTGTTCTTGGGAACCTGAAGGCAAAAACTATTTTCTTGTAACTCATCTGTAATCTCTTGTAGTAACTTTTTTAGTATAGTAAATTGGAGAGTTGCTCTCTCCTCCAGAGTATATCGTTTAATCGAACTGGGTAAACAAACCTTTAGTTTTTCTTTACCTTATTCAGTTATATTATCTGTGTACATATTATTATTGCTGAAGACCATTTATTTTGATTGCTATTTTCCTTTGCCTCACAAATTGATATTGAATTTTGTCGTAATTCACAACACTTTAAAGTGTCAATCTTTTTACAGATATCCCTTTTAATCACTAAAAAACCATAATCATCGCACTAGAAGCTTTTTATTCTAACTAATTCTCTTTCAATTTTGAACCGGGGTGGTATTGGAAGTCTTAAGAAATATTCTTATAGCATAATCTTTGTCTCATACAGTTGAAGATTATGATAAATTTATGAATCATAGTCTAGAAGACATGATTCGTGATATTGAAGTAAATGTTTTCAAAAAAGCTAACATGGTAGATACTTTGCAAAGAAACATGGAAGAGTCATTGTATTCGGGATGCAAAAGCTTTGCAAGAATGTTAGTTGTATTAAGACTATTTAATCTTAAGGCAAGAGGTGGGCAGACGGATAGAAGTTTCGCTGAATTGCTTGAAATGTTGAAAGAAATACTTCCAAAATCTAACACGTTGTCGAACCGTAGTTGTGAGGCCAAGAAGATATTATGTCCAATGGATTTGGACTATGTCAAAATACATGCATGTCGTAATGATTGCATATTATATAGGAAAGAATATGAAAACTTATAGGAGTGCTCGAGATGTGGGGAGTCACGCTACAAGCAGAAGGAAAATGGTGTTAGAGACGTTAGTGGTGTAACTACAAAGGGTATTTCTTCCAAGGCGATGTGGTACCTACCGATAATTCAAAGGTTCAAGAGATTGTTTTCTAATGTAAATGACACAAATAATACTAGATGGCATGAAAATGAAAGAGTGTGTGATGGAAATTTTTTCCATCTAGCTGATTCATTTCAATGGAAGAAAATTGATTGCTTGTTTCTAGATTTTTGTCTTTAAACCAAGTAACCTTAGGCCTAGACTTTCCACCGACTGAATGAACCCTTTTGATGATTTTAGTACTAACCATATGCCATGGTCTATTCTTCTCATAATTTACAACCTATCTCCATGGTTGTGCATGAAGCACAAATAAACAATGTTATCGATGATGATTTGGGGTCTAAAACAACCAGAAAACAACATAGATACATTTTTAGCACCATTGATTGAAGATTTAAGACTTTTCTGTGAGGAAGGCGTTGATGTTGATGATGCGTATACATATGATAACTTTAAGTTGTGTGCTATGCTATTTTGCACAATTAATGAGTTTCTTGCATACGGTAATTTGTCCGGGTACATCGTCAAGGGACAAAGCGTGTCTTACATGTGAATTTGGTACATGTCACCACCAATTACAAAATGAAAAAAAATAATGTTTACCTTGGGCATCAAAATTTTTTAAGACTGGATCATTTATATTGTAGATTGCGGAAGACTTTTAATGAGAAGAAGAAGTTTGATATTTCTCCAAAGCTCTTAACCGGGAAGGAAGTTTATAAAAGACAACAACACATTAATGTTTTCTTTGGAAATAAACAAAAAGTTCTCGTGGACAAAAATATTTGGAAAAAGAGCTCAGTGGTATTTGATTTTCCATATTAGTATAGTCTTGATGTAAGACGTTGTCTTTATGTGATGCATGTGGAAAAAAATGTATGTGATGGTTTGATTGGAACACTTTTTAACATCAAAGGCAACATCATGTGATGATATGGTGGTGATGGGTATACGACAAGAGTTAGCCCTAAAAGAAATATAAAGTATAATATATTTGCCCCTAGCTTGTCACACTTTGTCTAAAAGAGAAAAAAAGTTTTTGCGAATTTTTGCAGGGTATCAAAGTTTCTCAAGGGTACTCATCAAATGTGAAGAAACTTGTGTCAATGAAAGATCTCAAATTAGTTGTCTTAAAATATCATGATTGTCATATCTTGATGCAACAATTTCTACTTATGGCTATCTGTGGCATTCTAGTAAAAAATGTAAAGGTAATTATAACCAGGTTGTGCTTATTCTTCAATGATATATGTAGTAAAGTCATTGATTCTGGAAATTTAGACGAGCTAGAACATGACGCTGCAATTATCTTGTGTCAATTAGAGATGTTTTTTCCTCCATCATTCTTTGACATTATGGTTCACTTAGTTGTTCATCTAACAAGGGAGATTAGAATTTGTTGTACAGTTTATTTATGGTGGACGTATAAGGTAGAGTGATACATGAAGATATTTAAAGGGTATACAAAGTATCATCACCGTCTAGAGGCTTAGGTTGTTGAACGATACATCACAGAAGAACTATTGAAATTTAAATGTTAAGAGTTTTTTCCAACATGTAGCTCTTTAAGCACATTTCTATATATTGAATAACATGTATACAGTTTACTTGTTTGATCACAAAAGTCTTCTAAAGGAAAAAAAATTCCCCCGGATGAATGAAACATGATTGTTGAAAGAGCATAACAAATCTTTCATAACATGGTTTAATGAAAGTGTTTCTAAAGAGAGTAGTACATCAAAGATTATGAAATGATTGTCACGTATGCCTAAGTTTAATGTAATTACTTGGAGTGCATATGACATTACTAAATTTTTATTCTATACAAAATCAAAGAATGATCGTAGTACCATGCAAAATAGCGGGGATATGGTTGAAGTTGAATCCATGTACTTCTCTAGTTCCAAAGATAACAATCTTGTACTAGCATTTAGAGTGTACTTTGGGGTCGTTGAGGAGATTTTGGAAATTGATTATGTTGTTTTTAAAGAGCCTTTATTTAAGTGCAAGTGATTGAGAGTAACACTGATGTAGAAACTGATGAATTAGGATTCACACAGGTTAATCTTCGAATGGAAATTTATAAAAATAAACCATTCATCATGGCAACCAAAGCAAACACGTTTTTTATGTCATTGATCCTTCTAACACTAGATCGTCAATTGTTCTTCACAGAAAATATCTTCCTAATAGTATTGATGAAAATCAAGATTTTAACTATGAGCCTCCTTGTTCCGCAACACATGTACGTCATTTATTTGAAGAAAATGATTCAAATGATGTGCATGTTATTCGTCTTGGTCATAAAAAGAGGTTATGAGAAAACTAGTAAGTATATGTTTTATATCACTTAGTAACTTATAATTATTCATTTTACTCATTTTTATTCCTTTTACTAAAGATTTAATGTTGTTGATGATTATCCTAATTAGCCTCAAATATTGTTCAAATTATAGGTGCTTAACGACTAATGACAAATCTTAGCGTAAAACTTTTGGAGAGCCTACAAGAGTTTCCATTTTAGTTATTTCTTTTGTTGATTAATCATTTATTTTAGTTTTTTGTAAAATTATAAGAGGTGTGCTATTTTGACTTTGCATTTGCATTTGATGTAAACAATTAATATTTGTGGTACAATATTTATGTTTGAGAAATTAACAAAATCTACAGGTTTATGTTTCAGAAATTTAAAATATGATTATATATTATGTGATATGGGTATGTAATAATGGTACAAACAAAGTAATATATAATATCCTATGAAAATGTCATTGTTATGTGAGAACATAAGAATGAATTTGAACAATTAGATTTTAAAATAAATGGTGGAGATTATGTGTAGTTTTTATTTTTCTTTCGCCTCTATTATTAGAATAAATGATGGTGGAGAGAGTAAAAAAACAGACACATTATCTCCACAATTTATTTTAAAATTTAATGGTTTAGATTAATTTTCATTTTCTCATCTAAAAATGGAATTCTCATATGATACGTTATATATATATATATATATATATATATATATATATATATATATATATATATATATATATATATATATATATATATATATATATATATATATATATATATATATATATATATATATATATATATATATATATATATATATATATATATATATATATATATATATATATATATATATATATATATATATATATATATATATATATATATATATATATATATATATATATATATATATATATATATATATATATATATATATATATTATAACCGAGGTAAAAATATTGCGTTATTACCTTGATTTTACACAAAACTGATATTTAATATTGGACGCACCATTCGATTTTGAAAATAACAAAATGAAGATGCTCGGGATCGAACCCATGTGCAGATAACTTTATCCATCAGTTATTTAAAAACGAGGGGTAAAGTAGCCACTTTTCATGACATCCTTTGTTACCTCGCTTCTATAGTCGATGTGAAATGCATTTCGCGTTCGAGGTTAAATATATTTTTGTGTAGTAGTGATCTCTGCATAAAAAGTCCTCGTTTCATATCTGATAGGAAATAATTGAGGGCAACTATTTTGGGCTAGCCAATTACCCACAAATACCGATCCAATTCCATAAGGGCGCACTAATCACTAAGGACCACGTGGAGTTTCATCTACAAGCTTTGTACACAAGCACAAATATGCATTCAAAGGTTCTCCGCTTTTCATGTCGGACAAATCAATAACAATTATAATCGTCTCCTATATATATATATATGTGTGATCGTAAATTTCACTCAAATATTTTTTAAGTTATACTTACACAGTTCCACCTACTTCTTATACCGATTAGAGCGTGAGAGTGCTAACATTTTTGTAGATAACGCAATATTTTTATTCAAATATATATATCATAACAATCACACTGAAATTTTTATTGCGATGATTATTTTCAATCAACATCCATTTGTGTTCTAGTATAAAATAAAAAATTTTTTTATAATAAAAATCGGATATTTGCTACGCGCAATTGTAGAAACTAATTCCTTAAATCATATAAAATTTCGATAAAAAGATAAAATTCTCCTTTAAAAAAATTTAACATTATTGTTTAATCAAAAATGGATTCGTACCCATGATCTTTAGTTAAGTCGAAAAGATCCATTACCAACCCATAAAAAATAAAATAAAAAAAGTCTAACCTAATCAAGATGTATTTATAAAATAAAATTCAGTGATACTTAATAATACTGATTATGTTGACTTTTAATTTTTTTTTATCAAAATTAATTTTGATATAAATGCCCCAATAGCCCCGCACCTAGACTTTGTAGCTCAACGTATTGTACTATGGTCCCGGCGCCCCGCTTCTATTTTAAGCTTTTGTGTTATATTTTATTATATATATTGTCAAAAGGATGGCGTGTTTATTGATGGTGATTTTTTTCTTCTTATATTTATTTGTATGTTACCAATTAAATATATAATAAATTTATTATTGATTGATGGATATATTTGATCACGATAACTAAACGTGAGCATATTAAGATTTGGATTGGGTGACTTTGTGGGAGGAAAATTATGGTCACTTTAGTGTATTTTGAAATTGTTTTATGAATAAATAAATAAATAAATAAATATTAATAATTAATATGAGAAAGAGTAATATAGAAGAGAGATATTTCCATTCTAAAGTCACCAAAGCATAACCCAGAGGATGATGATGTTGGAGGGTAAGGTCTCAAGCAACAAGAAAAAAAAAGTTTAATACTTTTTAATCTCATATCTTAATTTTATGATTCATTTTGGTTTTTTAACTTAAAAATTTTATATCGGTTTCTTAACTCTTCAAAACGTACTATGTTATTTATTTTTGTCTAATTAACAATGAAATTAATGACTAATTTTTGAATTTTTTTATGATTAATTAAATAAAAATTGTTAAAATAATGCATTTTGAAGAGTTAAGGGACCAATACTAATATTTTGTAAGTTAATGGACCATAATAAACTCCAAAGATAAGATACAAAACTAAAAAGAATATTAAATCAAACTAAAAATAAAAATAAAAAACATTTCAAAAAGGGGAAAAAAGAAAGGCTAAGAAAATCTAAAAGTAGAGAGGCTCAAATGGTTCTTACAAAAAAATCTTTTTTATGAATAAAGGTAAGATCTCCTATCATAAATAACCAATGACATTATGGCTATTGTGAGCTAGTTTGTCCGCACACACGTTCCATTATGTATAAATGTGATAGAGGAAAGTCTTGCTACCTATATAGAGCTATAATTGTGCCACCGATTTCTCAGCCTCCTCAAAATGAGCTCAATATTGTTGAAGACTTGAATTGCTCATTGGAAATTGTTGAAATGTAATTCTTTGTGTCGAAGCAAGTAGTGCTTGACAGAAACAAAGATATGTCGAAACATAGTATTAGATGTCGAAGTGTCGAAGCAGATTGCTTAACACACGACTTCGACTCAGACCAACATAGGTATTTTGGGCTTTAGCTTTGAAAGCAAGCTAGCTCAATTATAAATAGAGGGACTGACCCCTATTTTTAGTAAGAAGTAGAATAATTTGTAATCACTTACAGTTGCAAAATTAACAAGTTTTCCACAGTTTGTGGGTAGAGAGAGACTCTGCAGAAATCATCTTCTTCTCCAATTTTTGTCAAACCCTAATCTTCTTTCTAATTCAATTTTCTTTCTTCTTCATTAACAACTGTTGCGCATAACCATTATTGCATTCCAGGTGTGATTGATTCACTCAAGTGAAGAGTGAAGAACAAGGGATTTCGATCGGTTGATTGAATCTTATTCATTAAGATTGATTCGGAATTCTCAAAGTTTTAGTTTAATTCCCACATCTAGTATCAGAGCCTGGTTCGAGTGAAGGACTAACTCACTTGTATCGAAAGTACTCCCCACGGGTGGTGGGTGTGAGGTGTTATGTTAAAGAGTATCAACAGAAGTACAAGTTTATGCAGATGAAAAGAGCTTCCGCTTAAAGGGGAGCATTATGGATAAACTCACACTTGAGGGGGAGTGTTGAGTATAGCAAGTGTGAGTAGTATGGGTAATAATTCCACATTGGCTAGAAATATGGAGACTTAAGCTTTTATAAGTGGGAGAATCCATACACTTATCACCTTAAGGTTTTAGAGGAATATGTGGTGTGTCTCTCACAAAGTTGTTGCTCTAAAAAGGAAGTCCCATAATGTTCAATTCTTCATAGTGAAAAACTCTTCCAACATTGGTATCAGAGCACTGGCTGAGTGATTAATGGGAAGAAAATCACGATGGCAATGAATTATCCAAACGAGCATTTTTCACCGAATCTTCCGATTCTCAAGAACAATAATTATGAGAATTGGTGCAAGCAGATGAAGGTTATCTTCTGTTATCAAGATCTTTGGGATCATATGAAGGAAGGAATAACACCACTTGCATAAAACACGTTGGATCAAGAAAACACCACTCACAAAGAATTAAAGAAGAAAGATTATAAAGCTCTCTTTATAATTTATCAATCCGTTGATCCAAATAATTTTGAAAAGGTTAGTGATGTAGAATCAGTGAATGAAACATAGAAAATTCTGGAGAAATCATTTGGAGGGGCAGAAAAGGTGAAAGAGATGAGGTTACAAACTCACAAAAGAACTTATGAATTGCTTCAGATGGAAGACAATGAAAGCATAACATATTTTTTCACTAGGGTTATAAAACTGGTGAATCAAATCAAGGTATATGGAGAAGTGTTGACATCAAGATGAATTATTACAAAGATCTTGAGGTCATTGGCTCCAAAGTTTAACCACGTGGTAGTAGCCATAGAAGAGCCGAAAGACTTCTCAACATTGACAAAGGAAGAGCTTCAAGGGACGCTTGAATCTCATGAAAAGAAAGGGAAAAGAAGTTAGAATGGAAACAAAGGCATAAGAGGCTATAACAATTCGACGGGTCGAAATCAGCAAGAAGGAGGCTGGTCAAATCAGAGAAATTCCTCATACCAAAGCAACCAAAGAGGTGGTGCATCAAGTAGAGGATGAGGTGGTGGTCAAAAACTTGACAAAAGTCACATTGAATGTTATAATTGTCAGAAGTATGGTCATTATTCTAGTAATTGTCCTAAAAAGCAGAAGAATCAAGAAACTAATGCAAAGCTGGTGAAACATGAAGAATAAGAGATGTTACTAATGGTCACAATAAGAGATGAAGAAAGATTCCAGGACCAATGGTACTTGGACTCATGATGCTCATCACACATGACTGGTAGGAAAGATTGGTTTGTCAACATAAAGCCCTCAATGAAGAACATGGTGAAATTTGCAAATGACAACACTCTAGCAGCTGAAGGTATTGGTGATATTCTGATTATGAGGAAAGATGGAAAAAGGTCAGTAATTTCTAATGTGTTATACATACCAGGCATGAAGAGCAATTTGCTCAGCATATAGAAGTTGGTCGAAAAGAACTACAAGTTGTCGATTAAAGACAAGATGATGAGGGTTCTCGACTCAAATGGAAGGTTGATCTCGAAGAATCCAATGTCTCAGAATAGAACCTTCAAGATTGATCTTAATGTGATGGAGCATAAGTGCCTTACAACATCATCTCCATCCAAAATACTTGTATCCCAACATTGCAACTTTTTAAGGTTAAGCATCAAAGAAGTTCATCAATGGAATTCAAAAGGACAACAAAAATGGTTATGTTATCATAAGTTCAACCATCTACAGGTAGAAGAAGAGCTACTTGTACTACTTATGTTAACTCATATGACATTGTTTTAAAAAAATATGAAAAAGGGAAAGATGTGAAGTACTCTTTTAGTGAAAAAATTGTTACAACTTAGCCGGTAGATGATATTGCTATACATTATTAAAAAATACTTTAAAATTCATAAGCATGTTTCCATTATCACAAATGCTATAGGAAACACTATGTTGTGTGAAACATTTATTTTCAATAACTTTATCATTAAAAAGGTTCTATGGTGTAGTGGTTAGCACTCTGGACTTTGAATCCAGCGACCTGGGTTCGACTCCCGGTAGGACCTTACTACAATTTTGCCAACTTATTTAACTTTTAATTTTTAATATTATTTGTGGTTATTTATAAAAAAACATGTAAAAAAAAGTGACAAGATGTTTTAGGATTAACAACACAAGAATATATATTTAAAAGAACAAAATCAAATTAGATTGAGATCCTTACCATTTCCTTAGACATTTGGAAGAGTCCATTTCTATAATATTATGTCATAAATGTGTAACTAATATAAGTGATTTTTAAAATATGTGTTATATATATATTGTTCTGGACTGGGTCGACGCTTGACCTACAGTCTAGTAGGTCCAACCCCACATCGGGTTGGAAGGCCCAATAAGACCTCATCATCGGGCAGAAGATCTCCTACAGTCGAGTAGTATCCTTATAGTTGTCCAACTGGCCCTTCTTCTGCCCCACGGTCAGACAAAATCCACCCAGCTCGGGAAGCTCCTCGGACCTCTCCCACTTTCTTAACGTGTCCCCTACACGGAGACACTTCATCAGGTAACTATCCGTGTCCTGATTATTCAGTCCTCCACCTCCCGGATAGCACGGAGCAGTTACACTAAGGCAAAGACCACGTGTTGGTCTTCACGACGCCACGTTAGCCCTAACAGTTACCATCGTTGGGTCTGGCAGCCCAGCCCAATGCATAGTAACCGTTGATCCTGCGCTTGAGGCTCATTATAAATACCCTCTTCCACTAGAGGGTCAGGTAATCTAACTCTCACTCCTTTCTCTCTGTGCTTGTTATCACTCTGCTCATCACTTACTTTAGCATTGAAGTGTGTTTCAGGTACACCCCCTATGTCCGTCAAGTCAACAATTTGACAGCTCAGACGCGTGGCAGTATAACAATCTCTCTGATCAGGTATGATCAATGGCTCCGTCTGTGGGAACAAAAAGCTTCCCCGTTCCTCCATGCAGAAGAACCAAAGCTTCCAACTTCAACATCTGAGATCATGACTAGCCCATATCACGATGATGATGCCCACAATTCCTCTTTCGTCCCAATCACCAAAGGTAACGACCAGGCTGGGCCATCCCATGCCCGTGAGGGTGGCGTGAAGGACGGACTGCCTCCCTTTCGTCCGAGGACGCGACACATCACGTCGCACCTCGAGCAAGGAGTCCGACTGTTTTCTAGCCCGTTCCCACACTAGCTGGCGCAGACCCGACGATAACTTCCCTCTTTGAAGCCATCAACCAAACCAATCTGATGTTATTCCAACAGAACGAGCACATCGGTATGCTGAAACAAGATACCTCGTCTCGCTCTCCCCCGTGGAGAAATCAACGCGAAGACTCCCGGAGCCTTTCTCCCCGTCAATGGGGGCGCCAACCATAACTGAAGAGGAGCGTCTGATCACCTCCCCAGAAGTAGAGGCGTTCCCCGGTCCCAAGAGTGAACAGACCGGAAGCCCCGGGCAAGAGGTCGAGGGGGCGCAATCAAGCCCTTCGGCACAACCATTCGCCCTCACGCTCCCCAGTTTGTAGTGACAAGGATGATTACATGACTCCTCTTTCACGGGAGATAATGGCAACCCCCATACCCCATGGGATGGAGAAGGCCCCGTACTCTCCACGTACGACAGTACCTCGGACCTGGACGACCACCTGGAAGATATCAAGGCCATGCTCGATTATCGGAACGTCCGAGGGACCATCAAGTGCACGTTCTTCCCGATGATGCTAAGGAAGGGAACCATGGCTTGGTACAAAAGCCTGGAGCCTAAGTCCATCATGTCGTGGAGGGTCCTGAAGGATCTCTTCTTGCAACATTTCACGGAGTCCCGACGACATCTGAAGAGAGAGGCCGCCCTGGACGCGATCATCCAGGCCCCGGACGAGCCTCTCAGGAATTACATCGAGAGATTCACGAGGGAGGAGGTCCAGGTAACGACTTCAGACGACATGAAGCATTACCTCATGGAGCAGGGCCTGTACCGCGGCTCCAAATTCTACGAGGTTGTGGAAATTCACCAACGTGAGCCATTCACTCATTGTTTAATGCGTTAATTGGACTAAGTGGTTAATTGTAAATTGTTCACTCAAAGCTTGTAAGCAAGAATGTATTGTACTTGATTGAAGCTTTTAAGCAAGATCAAGTTGTGACTTTGAAGAGTGTCTTCTAAAGTCTTCTTATTTTATTGACTGTTATCCTTGCTGTGATTAAAAGGGAGTGAGAGGTGTCTCTTGTCTAGGTGTGTTCTAGGAAGAAGTTGCATAGGTAGAGATTAAGTGAGGAGTTGCAAACTGGGAGTTTAGCTCTGAATTAATTCTACTATTAGTGAATTTCCTCCCTGGCTTGGTAGCCCTCACACATAGGCGTGGTTTCATTGGACTGGGTTGACAATTGTTGTGTCTCTTTAAAATTGTTTTTGTTTATCTTTGTTCTTATTATACAGATATTTGTGTCGTCAACATCTCCTTCGACATCTAATATTTGATACCAGAATTTCAATTGGTATCAGAGCAGGCATCCTGCTCTGGTTTTGGGTGAGATTTAGGGATGATACTTTCTGGTACCATGGACAAAGAAGGAGGATTTGTGAATAGACCACCTATTCTAGACGAGAACAATTATGACTATTGGAAACCTAGAATGGTTGCCTTCTTAAAGTCTCTGGACAGTAAGGCATGGAAAACTGTCATCAAGGGATGGGAACATCCTATGATTGTTGATAAAAATGGAAAGGCTACAACTGAATTAAAACCTGATGAAAAATGGACAAAGGAATAAGATGATCTAGCTCTGGGAAACTCCAAGGCCTTGAGTGCCTTGTTCAATGGAATTGACAGGAACATATTCAGGTTGGTGAACAACTGTGAAATTGCTAAGGAAGCATGAGAGATTATAAAGACTACTCATGAAGGCACATCCAAGGTAAAAATATCTAGACTTCAACTCCTTACAACTAAGTTTGAAAGCCTGAGAATGAAAGATGATGAAAGCATACATGACTTTCATATGAATATTCTTGAGATTGCCAATGCTTCAAGTGCTCTTGGTGAAAAGATGTTTGAAGAAAAGCTGGAAGAAAAATTCTGAGATCTCTCCCCAATAGATTTGACATGAAAGTAACTGCCATAGAGGAAGCTCAAGACATCTGTAAGATGAGAGTTGATGAACTCATTGGCTCTCTACTAACCTTTGAAGTAGGAATAGGTGACAAAGCTGATAAGAAAAAGAGCATAGCCTTTGTGTCAAATACTAAAAGAAGAGATGATGAATCTGATGAGGATACAAATGAAAGTTCATCAAAGGCCATGGTTCTGCTGAGAATACAATTCAACAAGGTAATAAAAAGAATGGATATAAAGACAAGACCAAATGTCAAGAACATCTCACTTGACATCAGTAAGTCAACTGATGCAGGAAGAAGAACTAGGACTGGAGAAAAATTCTCAAACAACAAAGGGATACATTTTTATGAGTGTGAAGGTTTTTGTCACACCAGATCTGAATGCCCTACCTATCTTAAGAAGCAAAAGAAAGGTCTAGCTGTTTCATGGACTGATGAAGACTCTGACAGTGAGATTGAAGAAGAGTTTTCCAAACATGTAACTGCCTTGACTGGAAGATACTATTCTGATGAAGACCCCAGTGAAGATGAATTGACCTTTGAAGAACTAGCAGCTTCCTACGAAGAAATGTGCCTCAAAAGTGAAGAAGTTTTCCAGCAAGGTGAAAAACAGAAGAAACACATCATCAAGTTAAAAACTGAAAAGGAGGAACATCTGACAATTATCAATGGTTTGAATGATGAGGTTGCTGAACAGGTGAAACTATTACTAAATTAACAGATGAAGTTGCTTAACTAACTTTCCAACTTAACCAAATGGGAAAGTCTGTTAGAATGATGAGTAGTGGTACCAAAATCTTGGAAGAGATTCTTCAATCTAGAAAAAGATCTGGAGACAAGACATGGTTAGGATTCCATGAAGAAAATAACTCTGCCTATCACCAAAATCCTCTGGATCAAGGCAGATGATGTTCCAGTAGATGTCTCAACATCACAATAGAAAACAAACCAGCCAACCTAGAAAATTCCAAAGATGGAGATGTCATTACTGTGGTCACTTTGGTCACATAAAGTCATTTTGCTTCAAACTGCATAGATATCCAAACTCAACTCCTCAGACAAGATCTAACCACAACAACCAAATGGGTTTCCAAGACTCCCGTTACAAAATAATGGGTACCTAAAACTACTACTTGCCTCATAGCCCATATGTCCCTAAACGTTTCTACTAAGGAAGATTGGTACTTCGACAGTGGGTGCTCAAGACACATAACAGGGATCAGAAATCTGTTAGTGGGCATCAAACCTCACTCAACCAGCTATGTGACCTTTAGAGATGGGGAAAAAGAGGAAATCAAGGGGATTGCAAAACTGAACTGTTCAGGAACACCAGATCTTAACAATGTGATGTTAGTCAAAGGATTAATTGCCAATCTAATTAGCATCAGTCAACTATGTGATCAAGGTCTAAGTGTCAACTTCACTAAACTTGAGTGCTTGGTTACTAATGAAAAGAGAGAGTTGATCATGAAGGGAATCAGATCCAAGGATAATTGTTATCTATGGACCTCTCAGGAATCTAAGTGCACTCTTGCCAAGAAGGATGAAATAAGACTGTGGCACCAGAAACTTGGGCATGTGCATCTAAAAGGAATGAAGAAGATCATATCCATGGAAGCTGACAGATGTATTCCTCAACTAAAAATTGAAGAAAGAAAAATCTATGGTGAATGCCAAATAGGGAAATAAACAAGGATGTCACATCAGAAGTTCCAACATCTCACTTCTCTTAAAGTGATGGAACTTCTTCACATAGACTCAATGAGACCTATGCAGATGGAATGCTTTGCTGTAAAGAAGTATGCTGTCATAAATGCCATGCAAGAAGAGGTGGAAAAAATCAAGAAAACTTTGAAGTATATCAATAGAACAAGTAAGTATGGGAGGTTATATAGTCATGAGTATGGGTGTATGATGTCTGGATATTGTGATTGGGTTGAAAGTCTTGATGACTGGAAGAGCACCTCTAGAGGCAGCTTCCTTTTGAGAAATAATCTCATCTCGTGTTTTAGCAAGAAAATAACCTGTGTACCCCTGTCTACTGCAGAAGCAGAATACATAGTTGATAGGAGTAGATACTCTCAACTTGTTTGGATTAAGCAGACGCTCATAGAGTATAATGTCACGGAAGACGTCATGACATTATACTGTGGTAATCTGAGTACTATGAATAGTCCCAAGAATCCTATTCAACATAGCAGAACTAAATATATTAATACAAGGCATCACTTTATTAGGAAGCTTGTTGAGCATGTCACTACAAAAAATCAACTGATGAATAGTTTCACCAAAGCTTTGAATGATATTCAGTTTGAGACCCTGAAAAGAAAATTGGGGATCTGTACTTATGAGGATTTATAACAATTACTGCTAAGAGGGATTTCTGCTTTTAAAAGATGTTTCTTACTTAAAATAGAGATGTTCCAACATCCCTCTTTATTACACAACACGCCTTTGCCTACTTAAACATGCAATCCCACTCAGATTTTTCCCTCCAGCTGCCCTTTCAACTCCTACACCTCCACCACTTCTCAGACTACCTCCCACTCTCTGCACATTCTCTATTCTGCAACCTACCCTCATTCTCCTCAAAATTTATTTCTCAGGAATACCAAAATGTCTCCCAAACATGATGCCGCCCTATCAAAGACTTCCCACTCTGATGCTCAACCCATGAACATCTCCTTCGAAGAGGTTCTTGACGTGACCCCTATTTCCATGGTTCTTGGTCAAACAAATGAAGCTCCCAAGACCACACCTTCACATGCAAACGAGTCCCAACAACCCTCCAAAGGTAAAACTTATGATTCCTCTACTGACAACATTGCTAAAATGAAGAACAAGGAAGGCTCTGCCTATGTGGACAGATCCATTAGGGAACTTGTCACCAAGATTCTCTATGGAGGTTATAATGTGCATGGTATTTCCATCTCGCTATCTCATGTTGATCCATCCCCCAGATTTGATGAGAACCCAGATAAAAATGCTGAAATTCCCTCTACAGTTGACAACCCTAACACTGAGAACTTGGAAAAACTTGCCAGTTCTGTGGTGCATGATAAAGGTAATGATGCAGGCCTAAATGATGATAAAGCTAAAGATACTAGTCAAAATGATGATATGAATGATGCTCCTGACAATATTATAGATGTTGAAGATGTGCCATCAGATGATGAGCTCATTAAAAATGTTGCCCCAGGTATTGCCAAGAGACTGGTGACTAGGAAAGGAAAAGTTGTGCTTGAGGAATCCCCTTCCAAAAGCCAAAAGAAAGGACTCCTGTTGGACCCCCCCAAGGCATGGAGTAAGATCTCTCTTGCCTCAAAGAAGAGAAAGGTAATTGTTGAGAACACTGACTCTGATGAAGATGTTGTAAAGGATGTTCCTGACATGACCCATGTGAAGAAATCCACTGCCAAGAAAACTCCTAGACCAGTGCCTACTGCTCCTCTGGACAATATCTCTTTTCACTCCATTAGTAGTGTGACCAAGTGGATATATGTGTATCAAAGGAGGATTGCTCTGGAAAGGGAGCTGGGAAAAGATGCTCTAGAAATCAAGGAAGTGATGAACCAAATCAATGAGGCTGGATTGCTCAAAACCGTCACTGGCTTCTCCAAGTGTTATGAAGGGCTGGTGAAAGAATTCATTGTGAACATTCTTGATTCCATTACTGATAGGAATAGTGTTGCGGTGATATTTGGATGTCAAGCTATTGATTAACTTGAATCTTAATTCATTTACAACCGGTCTTTGATTTATCCGAAGGAAAGGTTAAAGAAAGGAAAAACCTAAAAGGGAGAGATCTAAGGTTCGGGGGTTGGTTAAATTTAGGGAAGGTATTAGCACCCTAAACTTCCGTAGTACTCTACGGGAACCTTTTGTTTATTTTTTTTTATTTATTTCATTAATTATTTTGCTTTAGGGTATATACAAAGGATTGAAAATTAAAAAAGACCTAGGGGTTAATTCTAAGTTTACTCGGCAAGACATCGCATCTTGTGCCTACATATCCTTACGGGAATGGAATCAGAGTAACTGTAGTTCCCCTCAAAAAGGAGGTTAGAGACTTCTTGACTGTGGTCAAGGTCTCAAGGGAAATAAACGCATCTTAAGGACACGCTTACATGGAGTCTTAAACTCCGATCTCTATGTTATAAATTGTTAAGTGCATTAGGGTTAGGTTAGGGATTCCGCGGCGGGAAACCCTAAAATGAGTGCGGCGGCTCTTTGACCTAATGCTAGGGGTAAAATTGTAATTTGGCCTGCGGCGAGGCATTTGTGAAAATTAGGGTTTGTAGTTCGTAGTTTTGAGGATTTGAAATTGAATGTGTGAAGTTTTACGGACTATTGGCGCGACGGCCAAACAGTTAGACCTAACCTTCGGATGTGTGCAATGTGACAGAAATAATGGTAAACGCGTGAGATAATTGAATCATGCAAACAGAGAGATAATGTCATAATTTAAACCATGCAAGCAGAAATTTAAAGGCAGAATTTAAAGAGCGATTGTTAAGTTCGCGAGGTTACATGAGAGGAGCAGATACAATATGATAATGAAATTTGAATTGAACAATAATAAAATAAAATAAATAACGGTTCTAGTTATTATTTTAAAAAAAAGATTTTAGTTATTATTTTAAATTTATCTAAAAAAAAAGTTTTTCTTAAAAATAATAGGTTTTCATATTAATTTGGAAAAGATGTTAATGTTATTTATTTTAAAAAACAGATTTTTATATTATAACAAGTTTTAATAAATTAATGATAACAATAATAATAATAATGGTAATAATAATGATAATAATGATAATAATAATAAATAATGATAATAATAATACTAATAATAATAATAATAATAATAATAATAATAATAATAATAAAGCAATAATAAATTTTAAATGTGCCAAATAACCCAACAATGTTGCTAACGCAGAAATGCGCTCATCGCAACCAGATCTAAATCGGACGAAACAAAATTTATCGCAAAGAAAAAGAAATTAAGCAAAAAATAGTATTATTGCTCACAAAATGCGATCATCGCAATCAGATCGAACTAACACAAATGTCACGCGTCATGCACACAAATGTGCAAACATCGTATTGACATAATTCGATCAAAAAATTAATCTTATATATATATATATATATATAAACTCTAACAATTTAAAAATTATATATATAAACGTAACAGTAATAGATGAAGAAAAAGAAATAACGGTAATAGATGAAGAAAAAGAAATAACGGTAAAGATGAAGAAAAAGAAACAACAGTAATAGATGAAAGAAAAGAAATAACGGTAAACGATGAAGAAAAAGAAACAACAGTAATAGATGAAGAAATAGAAATAACGGTAAACGGCACTCACTCCTCTTAGGTTTTTTTTCATTCTCCCCCCTTTTTCAACAAGGCAACACATGTATATATAGGGAACAAATTAGGGTTAACACCAAATTGTCAATAATGTCCCTAAAGCCCATTTTAAAGCCCAAACTAAATAATTAGTTAAGAAAAAATAAAATTTAAATAATTTAAAATAATTAAAATAAACTTAAAATAAAAACTAATAATCCTATTGATTCCTAAAATCAAAAATATTATAAAAGGAACAAAATTTTTTCCAATATTTTTTATTTTATGATTTTTTGGATATTTTTATGAATAATTTAGAAAAAGGTGAAAAAAAATAATATTTAAAAAAATGATTTAATTAAAATACGAAAATAATAATTAAATAATAATAAAAAACTATTTTTGTTATTTTTTAATGAAAGATAGAAAAATTTAGAGTAAAAATAATAAAAAAAACAAAAAGTGACAAAGGTGAGATTCGAACTCTCAACCTCTCACACTCACAACTCCTTACACATGTCCTCTTGCCAATTATGCCATTTTTACTTTTTTAGAAAAAAAATGCATGTCATATGATATTTACCTGCAAAAAGTCAAACAACTACACAAATTTGTTAGTAATTGATTAAATGCAATAAAAATGCAATGAAATGCGACGACAAATCTTAGGGCAAAATTTGGGGTATTACAGTTGCCCCTATTTAAATAACTTCACCGGGTGATTTGAACAACGGAGACTCGAGAAATCATGGTGGAGGGATTTAAATACAGATAACCGAAAATTTTGCCTTTAGACGCAGTGCTATGCAATGATATGGACAAAACAAAACGAACTATAATGCTAAATATGATATGAATCTGATATGATGCGTATGATGAAAATGACAAATGCACGGATACAGACGAAACAACATCATAGGGGACGACCCACCGAGGAATTGCACTAGCGAAGAAGACATGTCATATCTGGAAGAACGTCGGGTAGACACGACACAGAATTGTTGATAGGTGCCAAGTAAATTAATTGTCCGCAAGGTAAGACGCGGGTAAAACACAAGCTCAGGAGAAAAACGCAAATGGGGATAAAACACCCATGATGCCAAGTAAATAAATTTTGCCCACAAGGTAAGACGCGAGTAAAACACGACCTCAGGGAAAAAAAAAAGTAAATGGGGGTAAAACACCATGATGTTAGGTAAACCCAGGAATATCTGGTAAACGGGGAATAAAACACCCGGGATAAAGGTACATGGGGGATAAAACACCCAAGGATAGAAGGTAAATGGGGAGTAAAGCACCCAAGATAGACATGTAAATGGGGAGTAAAGCACCCAGGATATAAATGTAAATGGGGAGTAAAGCACCCAAGATAAAAAATGTAAATGGGGAGTAAAGCACCCAAGATAGAAATGTAAATGGGGAGTAAAGCACCCAAGCTAGAAATGTAAATGGGGAGTAAAGCACCCAAGATAGAGAGGTAAATGGGGAATAAAGCACCCAAGATAGAAATGTAAATGGGGAGTAAAGCACCCAAGATAGAAATATAAATGGGGAATAAAGCACCCAAGATATGCACATGTATAGGAATTATGCTATGAGATATGATCACATGCAAATGCAGATGTCGATGACAAGGCTCGATTCTGTTGGTGAGATGACAAAACTGGAAGACTGATTCCTCAACCCATACATCATTGTCATTCTATTAAACTGTATCAAGTTGATAGTCACTGTAGGAATGATGAATAACTGCTTAGGGATTATGCGAGTAAACTGCCCCAGGTCAAATGAACTGATAGTTGCTTCAGCTGTCTGATTCGTGGAATCGACTGTTTTGTTGTATCCTCGGAGGGCTTGCCCCAGTCTGAGTCTTGAACAATTCTCTGGATAAACCAAATCTGAGAAGATATTGCCTTGAACAAATCTTGAAATAATTCTTTGACAGGATGTAAAAGGAACTTGCCCCTGATAAGATCACTTGACCAAGTTTCTCATTGTTTGAAAATTCCTTAGAGGAAAGCCAGTTTGCAAACAAAAATATTCATACAAACATGGTAATGCAAAGTTCATGCGACTTTTGAAATCAAAATTATTTTTGAAAGATGGAAAATACATGAGTCGTTAGTCAGAACACAACGGTTCAAGACGCTCAAAGTTTAAAACAACGGTGTACTGCCAAAATAAATGATTCACAAAGATCTTTAGGAGTCAGGTTACGCAACCTTGTTGTAGTATACTTTCAAAATAACCTTGCTTCAATTAGGTCTTTTGAGGGTTGTAATGTGGCATGGTTCACGGTTTATGAAACAAAAGATAAAGGCTCAAAATTTATTTGTACCCACCCAATCTACGCGATGATCTTCAGTCCTATGCTCAGTTAACTCATACTATGCATTTAGGTTCCCATAAGTTAGGGATTTCATTTATCGTAGCAATGATGACTCAGAAGTCAAAGGGACCTATGAAAAGGCAGCCACTACTCCCCTATAACATTTGATTGTTTTGACATTGAGGATTTTCAAGATAAGGATTTAAAAATCTCTTTGTATTATCCCTAAATTTTGCCTGAACTGTTTATTTTAGAGTTTACAGTCAGCGGGATGCCCCAGTTTTGCCTAAGTCTCCTTCATAGGTTTTGACTTAGCGGGCTTCTTTTGATTTTTTTATATTATTTTTTTGTGTGAAGGAAAGTGACTGTTTGATTTTAATGATTACGGTGAACCATCATCGACCTTTTGATTAGAAAACATCTTTGACACTTATTTGACGTGTGCGAAGGAAAATTTGTTAATGAAAGGTGTATCGTATGAACACATAACCAAGTTAACTGAGAACTACCCATCCCAAGGTTAAAATTGTGGGTTTTTTGTAACGAAAGAAACTCCAATTTCTAGGCTCGAAGGGGGTAACGAGGGATTAACTTCCTTATTTCTCCAGTGTTTGGGAATTGAAACAATGCCTTACATCGTCAATAAGGTTTGATTGAAAGCATACTGACAGCAATTATGGGTATAACGTTTTCATCACCCTCCCTCCAATCTTAGCATATCAAAATTTTGGACAAGAAGTAAACATTTGAAAAATAAAGCATAAAGATGCAAATAAATGGACGGAAATGAATTGAATCAAAAGTCGCAATGCTTATTTCATTAATGAAAGTACAAACATAATTAAAAGCAAACAACTTAAACAAAATAAGGAAAGTGCAAACAACGAGAAACAAAAGGCCTAGTGACAAAACTTCATTTCTGATGTACTGGCAAGGGATTTTTCTGAACATCCGGATGACTGTCTGTAAAATCAAGTATTCCAGTTCTAATCAGTTCACGCACCCTAGCTTTCAATGCAAAACAATGCTCCAAGTCGTGGCCTAAGGCACCCTCATGAAAAGCACACTTTAGATCAGCCCTAAATCCAACTGGAGGATTAAGAGGAGGTGGTAAAGCCTTTGTAGTGATCAGCCCTTGCCGGACTAAGTCAGGATATAGCTCTGTGTAAGTCATGAGAATAGGATCAAAGTGACTCCTGTTTCGTTTCTGGTCTGATATCTGTGTCGAGGAATCAGCTTGACGACTCAAAGGTACACTAGAAGACGATAGGACCAAGAAGGAGAAACTGGGGGATAAATGCAATGCAAAAATGTGATGCTGATGCCATGCAATGGTTTCAAGAATTTCAACGGTCGATTGCGAATATTGCTTTTTAAGAAAGTTGGAAAAAATTTTAGACTTTAAAATGTAAGGCTTTTCGAATTTGCAAAGGACTGCTGAATTCCTTGAAACTAGAAATGATATGATGCTTTATGGATGCGAAGCACAAATACACATAAGCAAACAAAAGGTCCTAATTTAGAGGAACAATGAATGGAGTCAAGGTCTACCCTTCCCAAAGTGGTGTGTACTATAGGTTAATTGTACCTGCAGAACAAGGGTTCTAAAAAAGTGCCCAAAGTCATCAGCCCATCTTTTGGATATTATCAACTTCCCAACTGACTTGAGGGTCGATAATATTCTCAAGAGAACCTCTTTTGAGTGTAGCATCGCGTAGCAACCATTGTAGGACTACTCCCACATAGTTCCCGCACTACGTCCTATATAAGGTTAAGATGGTGTAAAGGTACTACGGTTCCCAGTATCACAGACTCCAATCGATAACGGTAAAAGTTTTCACGACTACACTCGATCAACCGAACCATTTTCGAAAGTGTCTCAACTGAGCGGTGATTCTCGATTTAGCTTAGTCGGGACTCACTCCCTATAAGCCTCGTCGAATATATCAGCCATCCTATCATAAGGTCGCTCAAGTCCGGGTGTAGGACTTATCTCACAACACAGTAACTCCAAGTAAGGTACCCCAATATATACATACAAGTGAGCAAAATATATAATAAAACAAATATATAAAGAAAAATAAACAAAATAGGGATAACCCTCAATAGTTAGGACTCCCCAGTGAAGTCGCCATTTTCTGTTGCGGTGAAATTTGGATGTCAAGCTATTGATTAACTTGAATCTTAATTCATTTACAACCGGTCTTTGATTTATCCGAAGGAAAGGTTAAAGAAAGGAAAAACCTAAAAGGGAGAGATCTAAGGTTCGGGGATTGGTTAAATTTAGGGAAGATATTAGCATCCTAAACTTCCGTAGTACTCTACGGGAACCTTTTGTTTATTTTTTTTTATTTATTTCATTAATTATTTTGCTTTAGGGTATATACAAAGGATTGAAAATTAAAAAAGACCTAGGGGTTAATTCTAAGTTTACTCGGCAAGACATCGCATCTTGTGCCTACATATCCTTACGGGAATGGAATCAGAGTAACTGTAGTTGCCCTCAAAAGGGAGGTGAGAGACTTCTTGACTGTGGTCAAGGTCTCAAGGGGAATAAACGCATCTTAAGGACACGCTTACATGGAGTCTTAAACTCCGATCTATATGTTATAAATTGTTAAGTGCATTAGGGTTAGGTTAGGGATTCCGCGGCGGGAAACCCTAAAATGAGTGCGGCGGCTCTTTGACCTAATGCTAGGGGTAAAATTGTAATTTGGCCTGCGGCGAGGCATTTGTGAAAATTAGGGTTTGTAGTTCGTAGTTTTGAGGATTTGAAATTGAATGTGTGAAGTTTTACGGACTATTGGCGCGACGGCCAAACAGTTAGACCTAACCTTCGGATGTGTGCAATGTGACAGAAATAATGGTAAACGCGTGAGATAATTGAATCATGCAAACAGAGAGATAATGTCATAATTTAAACCATGCAAGCAGAAATTTAAAGGCAGAATTTAAAGAGCGATTGTTAAGTTCGCGAGGTTACATGAGAGGAGCAGATACAATATGATAATGAAATTTGAATTGAACAATAATAAAATAAAATAAATAACGGTTCTAGTTATTATTTAAAAAAAAATATTTTAGTTATTATTTTAAATTTATCTAAAAAAAAGTTTTTCTTAAAAATAATAGGTTTTCATATTAATTTGGAAAAGATGTTAATGTTATTTATTTTAAAAAACAGATTTTTATATTATAACAAGTTTTAATAAATTAATGATAACAATAATAATAATAATGGTAATAATAATGATAATAATGATAATAATAATAAATAATGATAATAATAATACTAATAATAATAATAATAATAATAATAATAATAATAATAATAAAGCAATAATAAATTTTAAATGTGCCAAATAACCCAACAATGTTGCTAACGCAGAAATGCGCTCATCGCAACCAGATCTAAATCGGACGAAACAAAATTTATCGCAAAGAAAAAGAAATTAAGCAAAAAATAGTATTATTGCTCACAAAATGCGATCATCGCAATCAGATCGAACTAACACAAATGTCACGCGTCATGCACACAAATGTGCAAACATCGTATCGACATAATTCGATCAAAAAATTAATCTTATATATATATATATATATATATATATATATATATATATAAACTCTAACAATTTAAAAATTATATATATAAACGTAACAGTAATAGATGAAGAAAAAGAAATAACGGTAATAGATGAAGAAAAAGAAATAACGGTAAAGATGAAGAAAAAGAAACAACAGTAATAGATGAAAGAAAAGAAATAACGGTAAACGATGAAGAAAAAGAAACAACAGTAATAGATGAAGAAATAGAAATAACGGTAAACGGCACTCACTCCTCTTAGGTTTTTTTTCATTCTCCCCCCTTTTTCAACAAGGCAACACATGTATATATAGGGAACAAATTAGGGTTAACACCAAATTGTCAATAATGTCCCTAAAGCCCATTTTAAAGCCCAAACTAAATAATTAGTTAAGAAAAAATAAATTTTAAATAATTTAAAATAATTAAAATAAACTTAAAATAAAAACTAATAATCCTATTGATTCTTAAAATCAAAAATATTATAAAAGGAACAAAATTTTTTCCAATATTTTTTATTTTATGATTTTTTGGATATTTTTATGAATAATTTAGAAAAAGGTGAAAAAAATAATATTTAAAAAAATGATTTAATTAAAATACGAAAATAATAATTAAATAATAATAAAAAACTATTTTTGTTATTTTTTAATGAAAGATAGAAAAATTTAGAGTAAAAATAATAAAAAAAACAAAAAGTGACAAAGGTGAGATTCGAACTCTCAACCTCTCACACTCACAACTCTTTACACATGTCCTCTTGCCAATTATGCCATTTTTACTTTTTTAGAAAAAAAAATGCATGTCATATGATATTTACCTGCAAAAAGTCAAACGACTACACAAATTTGTTAGTAATTGATTAAATGCAATAAAAATGCAATGAAATGCGACGACAAATCTTAGGGCAAAATTTGGGGTATTACAAATAGCAAAGAATATATGAAGGTCTTTGTTTGAGGAAAGTGTGTGAAGTTTTCTTCAGCTGTAATCAACAGACTTCTGGGACGATTAAATGATGGTGAAGAAGAAATGACTGCTTCAGACAACCAAGTGTTCAAGGTCATCTCTGCTAATCAAGTCAAAGCATGGCCTTCAAAAGGTAAGTTGTCAGCTGGACAACTCAGTGTGAAATATGCCATCCTTCACAAGATTGGGGCTGCAAACTGGGTTCCCACCAACCACACCTCCACAATTGTTGTTGGGCTAGGCAGATTCATTTATGCTGTAGGTACCAAGGTTAATTTTGATTTTGGATTATACATTTTTGATCAAATTGTTAAGCATTTTACTTCAAGTGCCATCAAGCTACTTATTGCCTTCCCTTCCCTCATCTATGAAATTATTTTGAATCAACACCCTGGGATCCTAAATGTTGCTAGAAAAAGGGAATCTGTATTGTCCCTGCACTACAAAATATTTGTTGGAAGACATGTTCCAGATATTTTTTTGACATCTGCTGAAAGGGGCACTGCTTCAAAGGCAAGATAATTGCTGAGCTTAAAGAAACTTGTAGGGAATTAGGGGAAACAATTAATACAGATACAACAAGGAAGATCAAGTTGGAATCATTAATTTAATGCCTTAAAGATGATGCTGCCAACATTGATGATGCTAGTGAAGATGAGTCTGGGAAGGAGTCTGAGGATAGTAATGAAGATGTCCCAACTGATGTTGAAGATGTTGGCTCTAGTTCTATATCTGAAGATGAAGACTAAGCTTTTTGCTTTTTTTGTTGGGCTATTTTTTTGTTATTTGTGTTGTCTGCCTTGGCAGAATAGACTGATTTTGTTGCACTTCATGTGCCTATGGGTTGTAATATTTGTGGGGTCTCTATGCCCTTAACTTGCTTGTTTCTAACTTTTTGTTCTATGTTATCTTCTGGGTTTTGTTCTAAAAATTATGGCTAAAAAGGGGGAGAAGAGTATATTCTATACACTTTGGTATATGGCTAGATGTGATGGTGTGTATAGCAGGTGTGTAGTTGGAGGTGAAGATGGTGTCTGTTGCTCTGATTGGTATGACAAGATGTTGATCCTGCTAGATGATTGTATTTGTATGCCTGTGTGATTGGATTTACAGGTTGATGAAGGTTGTGAAGTTTGTGGGCTGCTCTGTGAAGTATGCCTGTGTGATTGGATTTACAGGTTGATGAAGGCTGTGAAGTTTGTGGGCTGCTCTGTGAAGTTGCTTGGGCTGTTATGGTGTTTGTTGCATAAGTTGAGGGGGAGTATTGCTTTTCCTTTACTTACTGTGTAGTTTTCTGATGTGTTGTACTCTTTACTGGTTTTTTGTTTTTCTTGTGACTTGTTTTAGCCAAAATTTCCCAAAGGGGGAGTTTGTTAATTCTTGATTGGCAGGCATTTTGGTAAAACTAGGGGTTATCACAAGATGTCCTACAGGATGTCGTGACATCTGTCTGTCAGGATCATCAGGTTTCTCTGTACTTGTTAACAGGTCTTTTCTCCATGATGTCAAACAAGATGTCTTGACACTCATGGACTAAACATTCGGTATGATTGTATTTATGTGTCCATATCTTTTTGTGCAAGCTTGCTCCATTATTCTGGTGTAGAATCTGCGAATTTTTAGTGGTGTTCTAAAGGCGTTTCTGATACACTTATCGTGGATGAGATTTGATTTGATATGGAGTTATCCTCAGAAGATTGATTGAAGATTGAAAGAATGATTTGATTAGATCTGATTGATCAAATCAAATCTGTTACATTGTTACAATTTATGAAGATTGAAATCTTCTCAAAACCTGTTGTTACTTTTGCCACAGCAAAAGCCCATTCTGCATTGCTATTTAAAGAGGCATAAACCCTAGCTTGAAGATTAGAGAAGCAAGGATTAAAAGTGTGTGCATCTTAAGCCTTCGCGTGTGTTAGTTTTGTGAGTCATTCACTCATTGTTTAATGTGTGAATTGGACTAAGTTATTAATTGTAAATTGTTCACTCAAAGCTTGTAAGCAAGAGTGTATTGTACTTGATTGAACCTTTTAAGCCAGATCAAGTTGTGACTTAGAAGAGTGTCTTCTAAAGTCTTCTTATTTTATTGATTGTTATCACTGCTGTGATTGAGGGGGAGTTAGAGGTGTCTCTTGTCAAGGTGTGTTCTAGGCAGAAGTTGCATAGGTAGAGATTAAGTGAGGAGTTGTAAACTGGGAGTTTAGCTCTGAATTAATTCTACTGTTAGTGAATTTCCTCCCTGGCTTGGTAGCCCCCAGACGTAGGTGTGATTTCACTGAACTGAGTTAACAATTGTTGTGTCTCTTTAAAATTGTTTTTGTTCATCTTTGTTCTTATTATACAGATATTTGTGTCGTGAACATCTCCTTCGACATCTAATATCTGATACCCGAATTTCAATTGGTATCAGAGCAGGCATTCTGCTCTAGTTCTAGGTGAGATCTAAGGATGATACTTTCTGGTACCATGGACAAAGAAGGAGGATTTGTGAATATACCACATGTTCTGGACGGGAACAATTATGACTACTGGAAACCTAGAATGGTTGCCTTCTTAAAGTCTCTGGATAGTAAGGCATGGAAAGTTGTCATCAAGGGATGGGAACATCCTATAATTGTCTATAAAGATGGAAAGGCTACAACTGAATTAAAACCTGAGGAAGAATGGACAAAGGAAGAAGATGATCTAGCTCTAGGAAACTTCAAGGCCTTGAATGCCTTGTTCAATGGAATTGACAGGAACATATTCAGGTTGGTGAACAACTGTGAAATTGCTAAGGAAGCATGGGAGATTCTAAAGACTACTCATGAAGGCACATCCAAGGTAAAAATGTTTAGATTTCAACTCCTTACAAATAAGTTTGAAAGCCTGAGAATGAAAGATGATGAAAGCATACATGACTTTCATATGAATATTCTTGAGATTGCCAATGCTTCAAGTGCTCTTGGTGAAAATATGTCTGAAGAAAAGCTGTTAAGAAAAATTCTCATATCTCTCCCCAATAGATTTGACATGAAAGTAACTGCCATAGAGGAAGCTCAAGACATCTGTAAGATGAAAGTTGATGAACTCATTGGCTCTCTACTAACCTTTGAAGTAAGAATAGGTGACAAAGCTGATAAGAAAAAGAGCATAGCCTTTTGTTGTACCCCAAAATATGACCAACCTTTTTCAGTATTTTGGCTTATGTTTTGTTTCATTTGCATTTGCATATCATTTTTCGCATACAATGCATTTTGTCGGTCGGAGTGGATTATCGGGATTACAGCACCTTTTCTCGCGTTTCAGGCGATTCAAACCAGTTCAGATAAGGAGATTTATTTCGGAATCGAGTAGAGTTTGTTCTCATTCTATTGGCCCAGTCCGTGCTGGTATTTTCGATGACATTTTGGTGCTCTCCCGTTTTTCCTTGGCATTTTATATTTTTATTCCTATTTTATGCTTTATTTTCTTGTATAGGTTTATTAAACTAGGATTTAGACTTTATTATTATTTTTAATAGTTTTAGATATTTTTTTTAAAAAAATAGTATAATACTAGGTTTAGATTTCAATAGGTTTTAATATAGAGTTTTATTATGTTTGTTTTAAATAGAAAGTAGAAATTAGGCTTTTTAAAATAGGTTTTATTTTTATTATTAGATCTTTATTAAATAGATTTTTAATATTAATAGTTTAGAACAAGTTTTTATTTATTTATTTAGAATTAATTAAGTTTTAGTGTAAAACATTATTATTAGAGTAGATTATTTAATTAGAGTTAATTTGTTTTTATTAATAGTTAGGTTTTGTTTAGTTTAGAGTTAATTATAATTATTAGATTAGTTAATTAGTGAGATTAGCTTTTAAGTAAAGTTAGTTTTTATTTTACTTTTAGATTAGGATCTTCTTCAAACTTAATTAATTATTTTTCCTTAATGTCAACATTAGCGTGTTAATAGCATTATAATCATCATTATCAGCATTTTAGTCAAATTAACCAAGTCAGTTAACCATGCCACGTGTCAATTTTCTGCACATATATACACTATTCATTGTCTCTACCATTCAACCCTAATCCCTAATCTGAGCCGCCACCCTCAACACTGTTCCTCCTTCTTCCCGCAGCCCCATCCGTTTCTTCTTCATCATGTTCATCCTCCTTCATCTAACCCTAATCCCTAATCTGAGCCGCCACCCTCAACACTGTTTCTCCTTCTTCCCGCAGCCCCCATCCGTTTCTTCTTCATCATGTTCATCCTCCTTCATCTTCTCAACACAACCTCCATGAATCTTCTCCGAAACTCCAAACTTCAAACCCTCAATTTCATACAACCCTCTTTAATCCTTCAACAACAGCTCAAACAACCATGTGAACCAACTCCTTCACCCCTGTATTCTCATAACACGACTTCTCATGTTCCTCATCTCAAACCAGAAAAATAGAACAAAGAGAAGGGAGATTGAGATGATAGCCTAAAAAATGCTTGTTACCTTTCACGACCCATCTTCAACCTACAACATCAACCCAAAATCGGTTTCAACAACCCAACCCATTAACTTCATCCCCAGAAAAACACGTTCCATCTTCCTCCTCCATCGTTAGTTTCCATCCAACTCTCACCTACAAAAGCCACCATTAACACTTCTTCTTAACAACGTAAACAGACCCAAAACCTTCAAACAACACACACTCTCCACTTTTAAACTCGTCACCTTTTCAACTCCAACCGCCATCTTCGTTCAAACTTCTCAAACTCAAGCCGTAAATCTTCTCCAACACAATATCTTAAACCGTTCGTGCCTTAAAACCCAGAAAATCTCGACCCACTTCATCTTTTCTTCAAACATTTACCACCTCCACAAACCCTGTTCAAACCACAATAACAACCTCACAAAATCAACCAAACTCCCTCAAACACCCTCACCTCAGATCTCCAAACGAACAACACAAACCCAGACATCTCATCGCAAAACCCATTTCCCTTTTTCACCTTCATCTCAAACAACTCATCTGAATCCCATTTCCTTTTCTCGCAAACCTCAACCTCCATTACCAACCTTATTTCTAGGGTTTAGCTTTCACTTTTTTCTTGGCGGCATCAATGGCGAACAATGCTTCATCAGAACTCGGTCGTTCAATCATAAAGTAGCTAGCCATTTCTCAGAAATCTTCCCGTGAAGAAGCTCTCAGTCTCCTCCTAAAATCATGGCTTCCTTCTCTATCTCAACCACTTCCCGAAGAAGACGACGGAAAGCTATGAAAAGCTTTTCTTCACTTTCTACCTTCTGCGAATCAACGACAAAACAAAACTGTGCTGATTGAAAGCAAAGAGAGAGAAAATTGAAGCTCGTAATGCTTTGGGTGCCAGATCAAAATGGGTCGTGAGACCCATCAGAATGTCCATTGTTTCATTTTGACACTGCTGCTTTTTAGATGGTTCTGGGCTTACGGCCTGTTTCCTTCAATTTGGATCTAACCCCCATATTTCATATACCCCTCCCCCTGTTTTTTTTTTAAATTTTATTATTATTTTTTTACTTGTGATTATAAAACAATTTTCATTTTGTTTATATATATATATATATATATATATATATATATATATATATATATATATATATATATATATATATATATATATATATATATATATATATATATATATATATATATATATATATATATATATATATATATATATATTTTGTATTAAATAATTTTTATACAGTTTTAATTTCTTAATTAATTTTCCAAGTATTTTATAGATTATATTAGTTTAAGTTTTTGTTTTTATTTTATAAAACAACTTTTTAGTTTGTATATATATTTTCTAAGTGTTTATATTAGTTTCTTCTTAATACAATTTTAGAATTTCATATATATATATATATATATATATATATATATATATATATATATATATATATATATATATATATATATATATATATATATATATATATATATATATATATATATATATATATATATATATATATATATATATATATATATATATATATATATATATATATATATATATATATATATATATATATATATATATATATATATATATATATATATATATATATATATATATATATATATATATATACTTTATAAACTTTTTTTTTTAATTTAAGTTTTAGAACTTATATTTTCTTTTAGAGTTGAGTTCCATTTTTTATTTGTTATTGGACATTTTGTCCCATTTTCATTTGTTTTTGGTCGATGACGAGACCTCTATTGTTTTTCTATCAAATTATTGATGAGAAATGAAGGATCCGAGACCAAAATTTTCTCTCCTTTCTCATTTTCGACTTTACTTCATTTCATCTGTTTTGGTCGATGACGACATTTCTGTAATTCATTACCAGTCAAATTATTGATGAATAATGTTGGATCTGAGACCAACTTTTTCTCTCCTTATTTTTCTTCTTTCGATTTTATTTTGACCTGTCTTGGATCGATGAAGTCTCATATCCGTAAGATGAGATCTCATTGTTTTTGGTCTGTGCGACACGATTTAATTGGAGAATGATCCTCAATATCATGTCTCTATCTTGTCCATAGCACAGATATCAATATGTGACCTCCTATAGCTTGGCTTCCCTTATAAGTCTAGCTACGACGGTTTAGCGTCACATTGGTCCCGATTCGAAACATCATCATCAAGGATCAAAGAAGAAGAGAAGCTTGGAAAGGAAGCTAGCATGCATTGTAAAGGGTCAACGGAACCACTTCGTTCAGTAACATTGTTTTTATTTCATCTCTTTTATTCAACCGTTGAATGTTGTGAGCTGTTAGCGATAGACACGTGGGAAATGATGAGTGGGGGACCTCCTCTCTCTCGTCTAGGGTGTTTAGCGTATGTCCTTTGGATAATATGCGACTCATTCGCTCCTACGTATTAGGACTTAGCGTGTGCGTCCCGTTCCGAACCTTTTCTCTCGCATCCTGGCGATCGAGACTCTTTTCTCTTGCATCCTGGCAATTGAGATCCCTTCTCTTGCCCCCGTGCAATCGAGACCGTTTTCCCGTAGTTAGCTGAACTACAACTGCTCTAATTTCTCATGCCAGATGAGAATATGTAGGCACAAGATGACGATGTGTTGGCGAGCACTCTTCCACTTTTCCCTCATCCTTTTAGGTTTCCCGTACCCTTTAACCAATGACATACTAAGTTCGTTCTACCGCAAACAGGTAACGCCTAAGTCTCCAATGGTCGAGCATCAATACACCTAATTGCTAGAATGCGTGCGCTGGTATCGCCTACATTTTCTCTCGCTCCCCGTGCGATTGAGAACACCCCGTTTACCCGTAGTTATCCCGAACTACGTTTGCTCTGATTTCTCATACCAGATGAGGATACGTAGACACAAGACAGCGATATCTTGGCGAGCAACCTCCCCCGTAGTTTCCCGAACTACGTTGACTCTGACTTTCTCATTGCACGAGGGAATACGTAGGCATAGGGCGGCGATGTCCTATCGAGTCAGTTCTTTCCGTCTAGCTTTAGCAGTCGTAGATAGTTTGTTTTTCACCCATAGACTAGACAACAAGCATGGATCTCGTTGAGTACAACGGACGTGAGGGGTGCTCATGCTTTCCCCTTGTATAACCGACTCCCGAACCCGAGATATGGTTGCGATGACCTGTCTTATTCCCTTTTCTTTAGGTTTGCTCTGATCGTTTCCTTTCCTTCTCTTTGGGATAAATAACAAACAGTGACGACTCTTCTGTCTTTCGCCGGCCGTCTTCGCAGCGATGCGACAGCTGGAGACTCTGTTGTGGAATTTTTCCCATCCCCTATGCAAGTCGATCCTAGCGCTTGTTTTCCTGTCTTTGGGTGTGTATTTTGTGTGTTGTATATTTGTATATTGATGTATTTACATTTTCTCCACTTTATTATTATACTGTTGTTGTTGTGTTGTTGGGTGGTTGTTTCTTTGAGAGATAAGTCAAAACTCAGGCTTGAGTACACACATAGCATTAGAGCGGAAAGTAGTGATGGACCTGTATGTTTTAGCATGCATTAGTCCCCACAAAATTCGCGCTCAGACGAGGTTTTCTGTTGAAGACATCTCATCCTACTGGTCAGGACGAGGATGTTGGATCTGGAAACTGTCGACTCTGGTAACTGGTCACTTGGTAGTCAACTAAGTGATGCTGCTTCGTTATACTATGATGCTAAACCATAAATGGTGAACGTATCATCGTTTCTCGAAAGTCTGTGACACTGACGACCGCATAGGATGTCGAACCTTATCAGAGATAGGTCCACGCCTGTGAGTGGGGGGTTTTTTGCAGGAAAACTTGACCTCCAGCCAACCCGGTATTCTGGTTTTCTCTTCAGAGCGGACTTTTGAACTTACTCGGTCAGCGGCGCAACAGTTTTTCAGAGCTTTGTGGTGGCTGTGATCCCGTGTTTGTTGCATCTTGCATTGCATTTGCATAAGCATCTTTGCATCATTTTGCATATCATTCTCTAGCTGGCCAGATCTCTTATCATGCCTTTGTTTGTGACCAGAGAGTGATTCTCTTGTGTTTGTTCTGAACAAGTGGTGATTATTGGAAGACGACCAAATGGTTGAAGCATGATTAAGCAGTGTCAAGAAGTGAAGTCAGGTTGGAAGCTATTGGTAGTTATGTCAGGGAACGACCTCCGGATTGTTGATAGCCCGCCAGGTTTTACTGTGATGACTAACCCTCTGTATGGTTCTCTGCCTGATGAAGATCTTCCACAAGTGAACAACCTTACTGAAACTCAACCTGTGCATCCCTCTGTTGAAGATCAAGATCTACATGAGCAGTTTGTTGTCCAAAGTGGACGTTCTTCTTCTTCTGATATTACAAATCGTCATGACGTTGCTTTCTTTATGCTGAATTCCAAAAGAGAGGTTCCGGTAATGAAGAATAAGGACCTGAGAGCTCTTGAGTATGCTAAAAGGTTTCATGTGTTGGATGAAAAACTCAAAGCCTTGGAAGTTCAAGATTCTTTTGGTCTCAACGCTTCAGACATGTGCCTGGTTCCCGGCCTAGTGTTACCTCCAAATTTCAAGGCGCCAAGGTTTGAGAAGTATAAAAGGGATAGCTGCCCGAGGCAACATTTGGTGATGTTCTGCAGAAGATTGACTTTGTTTGTACGCAACGACAAGCTTATGATTCACTATTTTCAAGACAGTCTGATTGAGGCATCTTTGAGTTGGTATATGCAGTTAGAGAGTGGTCAGATTCGATCATGGATGGATTTAGCTAAGGATCTTCTGAAGCAGTACGAATATAATCTTGACATGGCTCTCAGTCGCATGCAGTTGCAAAACTTGTCTCAGGAGAATAATGAACCCTTCAGAAGGTATGCTCAGAGATGGAGAGAATTTGCTTCCAAAGTGCAACCGCCGCTTCTAGACCAAGAGCTGGTAGACATGTTTATATATTCCTTGCAGAGCCCATACTTTGAAAGGATGCTTGGAATTACACCAAACTTCTCTGAATTGGTAATAGCAGGAGAACGCATTGAGAATGGCATAAAGATTGGAAAAATTCAAGATGTCTCACGCAGTCAGGCCAGTGAAACTGAATCCTTCAGTGACTCCCAAGAGGAAGAAGAAGATGTGATCAACGCAGTCATGGCAGATGTTGGTTATTCTTGGGGTGAATCGGTGAAATCTTGTGGTTCTTCATCTTCTCAGCGGTCATTATCTTCTGTGTCACGTCTTTCTGGACAGAAAATTGTGCCTAGGGCACAACTTCAGAAACCTTGGGTTGCTCCTCATGCAAATTGACGAGCCCATGGCCGAGGTTATCTGAATCAGCGCCAAAATCAGAATAGGCCTCGCAACAACTTGGAAAGAAGGACTGCTCATTTTCATCCAGTTCCTTTGTCGTACAGTCAGCTTCTGCCACATTTGATTCATACCTCTTTGGTGGAGCCTAAGACTCTTAAGCCTGTGCCAGAACCTTACCCTCTTGGGTACAATCCCCATGTTCAGTGTGGATATCATGACGGATCCATGGGGCATTCAACCGAAGATTGCAAAGCTTTTCAGGACAAAATGCATCAGTTGATTAACAAAGGGTGCATTTCTTTTCCAGAAGGAAGTCTGGTTGTTCATGTCAACCTCTCAGCTGTCTAAGCTCGAAGATTCAAAGGGTCATTTCCAGGAGCCAGTGGTCCAGACAGGTAGACATCCTCAACATTGGCAGTCATTGAACTTTTTATCATTTGCATTTGTAGTTTCTTTTCTGTTAGTTGCTACTTGCTTTTAAACATTATTGTTTTGAATGATAATATTAATGAAGTGATTATGCATTTTTTCTGGATTAATCATGTCGCATTCGCTCATTTATCACAAAGCACAGACACATGCACCTCTTATTCACTCCACTTTATCACTATTATTTAGCAAAGATTGGAGGGAGGATGACGAAAACTGAATACTCATAACTGATGATCGTATGCTTTTGGATAAAATCCTGCTGATGACGTACATGCATTGTTTCGAATCCCCTAAACACCGGAGAGATAAGGAGTTAGTCCCTAGTTAACCACTTCGAGCCTAGAAGTAGGAGTTTCTTCGGATACTTTTCAAACCCTCATATCTTAACCTGGGGCAGGGTAATTGTCAGTTAGCTTGACCGAGCATTCGAATTTTATAGAGGAGTGTCCCCGTTCGAGGACCAATCACATCTTATCCTTCTCAAGAGGTCGTACCTTATCAACCACGATGGTTAAACCTTCACCAATCAGGAGTGAGACAGTCACAACCCTTTCGGGAAAATCAAGACAACCAGTGTCATACAACTTGTTTTAAAAAAAAAAGAGAAAGAAAGCCCACTAAGTCGAAAGTTGGAAAGCAAATACTTAGGAAAAATTAGGACATCCTGCTGGACTTCAAAATCAGAAAATTCGAAAGAATTAGTCCAAGCAAAAATTAGGGAATAAAAGAATAAAAAGGAAGGATTTCAGAGAAATCCTCCTCAAACAAGGACAATGTCGTGTGACTACAGACACAGAAGACATTAGGGGTAACTGTCACTCCGAAAACCTTGTGGGGTCCTTGACCATCACTCCTACCATTCAATAGACCTTCTGAAGAGGTGAGTGTTTGTGCCAAGTTAACTGAACTTAGGATTGGATATCATCAAGGAAAAAGGGTGGGTATTAATCATACTTTGAGCCTAATATCCTTTGTTTCAATAAACCGTGAACCAGACCACGATACAACCCTTGAAAGACCTAATTGAGGCAGGGTTGGTTCTGAAGGCATACTACAATGAGGTTGAGTAACTTGACTCCTACATGATTTGCTAATCATATCCTTGTTGTATCTTTCACACCAATCAAGTTAGCACAATGTTTGGACCTTTGGTTCATTCGTCTCACTATCACGACACTTAATAAGGGACATCTCTTTCCAAACTTGCATGAACACTGCATTAAAATTACCATTCGTGAGCAAACAATTTTAACTGCAGGTTAGTAGTTGACATGGAGGAAATTCCAACAGGGAACAATCAAACAGGACTGGATCATTCAGTAGTATGGATCAGAATTGTGTATACTTGGCAGCCCTGTGGATTTGGGGCATCGACATCCAGTGAGTATGGAATCAGTCAGTCTGAGGCAAATCCCCAAGCAACGGTTGATCATGGGGAAAATTATTCAAAAAGCGGTTGATCAGAAGTGAATCATCTCTAGATTACCAATCAGGGGCAGGTCACCTAGATTTTCTTGGGGTTGAGGGTATAATCCTCCAGTGTTCATTCAGAACAAGTTAAGTCGTTTCAATGCTCAGTCAGGGGCAAACCACTTCAAGAGTATATTTGAAGCCAACCATTCTGAGGGTTGTTTTATTCAAGATCTTTTCATGGTACAGATTCTGGGGCAAGCCATCTCGAGGTCGTCTCATGGCAAGCTATTTTTTTCTTTTCAAGGTGAACTTTACCAAAGATCAGACAGGGGCAAGTTGAACCATACTGGGGCAGTTATTCAAGTGAGTTCGTTCTCGTCGGCAAAAGTTGAGTGTCGGGGAATCATTAGCACTAGAAGTAACCTGTTACCTGTCAAAACTGTATAACCGAAATCACTTCCAAAGCCCAGATCTCGTATGGGAAACCTCCAAAGCCCAGATCTCGTCTGGCAAACCTTCAAACTAGTTCTCGCATGGTCAACCCTTCACTAAACACCAATTCCCATCTGGTACATGTTAGTTTTTAAACCAGTTCTCATCTGGTCACCCTTTCCTTACACTATTGTTTAACCAGTTCTCGTCTGGTAAACACAGTTTCAAAGTCCAGTTCTCGTCTGGCAAACCAGAAATCAATTCTCGTCTGATACCCAAACCAGAAATCAGTTCCCGTCTGATACCAAAACCAGAAGTCAATTCTCGTCTGACGACTTAACCTTTTTGCCACCAGTTCTCGTCTAGTAGTCTACCCTCGGATACTAGTTCTCGTCTAGTAATTCCCATTTAAAATCCACTTTTGTTGGTAACTAGAAATAAATCCCAATCACCATAAACCCGGTCCTATCCCAACCAAAAGCCCAACTGTACTTGGCACATTATTCCCAGTGACTCACATGTTACCACATTCTCCAACACGAGGCTCAATTGATCTCACTTCTCCACAGTAGAGGTTCTGTATCCCCATAAGGTGTTGATCTCAGATCAGAAGCTCTCCCCAGCAGGCCGAGACTAGTTTATCCCCAGCAGATTATGACTAGTTTCTCCTCAACAGGTTGAGATTGTATTTATCACCTATCAAGATGTGATAAAGGTTATCCTCAGTAGGTCGAGATTGATATCCCCGACAAAGTAGAGCCATCCCCAGCAGATGGATTGTGTACGACCATCCCCGGTGGATTGAGATTGAAGTTTTCCCCGACAAGCAGATTTGGGTTAATTTCCCCAGCAGTGGAGCGAGTGCAATGTTGTTTCCCCCACAGAGTCCAAGTCTTTGGCTCCTTTTCCCTCAGAGTCTAAGTCATTGACTCATTCCTCGGACGAAGGTTGTTATTGTTGAGTTTATTTCTCATTTTCCCCAAGTAGAGGTAGATGTTGATTCCCTCATTGGGCAATCCCCAACGGAGTTGTGGTCCGTAGCAGAATCCAGTGGGTCATCAAAGTGAGTTTCCTTCAGGATATCTCCAATTAATTTTCATCCTTTGTAGGTTCCCAGAGAAGTCAGTGGAATGTTTTCTTCCCCGCAGAGTGGGACTAGCTCAGAGATTGTTTATCTCCATCCTCAGCAGAGAGAGTTTGGGATGGTTCCCCAGTAAATCTTATTCATCATCCCTAGCAGATAGCAGATTCAGCCTCCAGCAGAGTGGAATCCCCGACGGAATGAAGCCATTCCTCAGCAGTTTGTTGTGCTTCCCCAGTAGAGTTGTCTGTTCCCCGAAATGTTATATTCTGGCAGGCCATCCAGGGCTGTTTTCCCCAGTAGATTGAAGTTGTTGTCTCCAGCTGAGTTGTTTGTTTACCTAGAAGAGTAGTATTCTGGTAGGACATCCAGGGCGTTTCCCTCAGAAGAGTTTGAGTTGATCCCCAGCGGAGTGGATTTGCTCTTAGTGAAGCAGTTTTATCCAGAAGTCTTCTTAGAAGCCATCCAGGGCCTGTTTTCTCCAACATAAGTCCAATTGTACTTGGCATCCGGTCATCCCCAACAGAGTTGGTTTCCTCTCTTCAGCATTTATTTTGCCGGGGTGGTTCCTTTGCATTTGTATCGTGCATAGCATCCTCCCAAATGCGTAGCATTTCCATTTCGTATGGAACATTACGCCATATTCAAACATGTGCATTTGAAACATAAGTCAGGTTGTTACCTCTTTGTTTTCGGGTGTTTCTTCAGCAGTTACCAGAATTTTTCTCAAGCCTGCGTGGTATCCAGACCTCCAGCAAAATCATTGACATATGTGTTTATTCTATCATTCTTCCCCAACGGAGCCTATTTATTCAAGTTCATCTTTCCCCAACGGATTTCTTCATCCAGATGACTGACGGCGAGGTCAGATTTTCTTCTCAACTTCGGGTTGATCCATCCTTCAGGTGCGATGCTCGCTTTTATTTAGCGAATGACAGACGACGAGGTCAGATGTTTGTACCAACTTGATATCGATGACTGACGGCGAGGTCAGATTGCTTTAACCGACTTGATGTTGATGATTGACGACGAGGTCAGATGTGTTAACCGACTTGATATCGATGACTGACGACGAGGTCAAATGCTTTAACCAACTTGATGTCGATGACTGACGGCGAGGTCAGATGCTTTTACCGACTTGATGTCGATGACTGACGGCGAGGTCAGATGTTTTTACCGACATATTATCAATGACTGATGGCAAGGTCAGATGTTCTTACCGACTTGATGTCGATGCTTTCTAATTGGTTATGAGTTAGCTCGTTGTCTTTGAAACTATCAGATACAATTTTTTGGGGTTTCTATTCCAGTAAACAAGTTTACAGTTCTATTTCTGCGGTTGGCAAATTTTCGGCTTTCTTTGGTATTCAACTGTCTTTTACCTTGAATGTTTGAAAGTCGTTCGCTTTTCATCCCTTCAGGTCCAAGTCGTTTGAATAGGGGCAGCTGTTGTACCATAAAATTTGACTAACCTTTTTCAGGATTTTGGCTTATGTTTCGTTTCATTTGCATTTGCATACCATTTTTTGCATACAGTGCATTTTGTCGGTCGGAGTGGATTATTGGGATTACAGGCCCTTTTCTCGCGTTTCAGGCGATTCAAACCATTTCAGATAAGGAGATTTATTTCAGAATTGAGTGGAGTTTGTTCTCATTCTGTTGGTCCAGTCCGTGCTGGTATTTTCGGTGACATTTCGGTGCTCGCCCGTTTTTCCTTGGTATTTTGCATTTTTATTCCTATTTTATGCTTTATTTTCTTGTATAGGTTTATTAAACTAAGATTTAGACTTTATTATTATTTTTAATAGTTTTAGATATTTAAAAAAAAAAGTATAATATTAGGCTTAGATTTAAATAGGTTTTAATATAGAGTTTTATTATGTTTGTTTTAAATAGAAAGTAGAAATTAGGTTTTTTAAAATAGGTTTTATTTTTTATTATTAGATTTTTATTAAATACATTTTTAATATTAATAGTTTAGAACAAGTTTTTATTTATTTATTTAGAATTAATTAAGTTCTAGTGTAAAATATTTTTATTTGAGTAGATTATTTAATTAGAGTTAATTTATTTTTATTAATAGTTAGGTTTTGTTTAGTTTATAGTTAATTATAATTATTAGATTAGTTAACTAAGGAGATTAGCTTTTAAGTAGAGTTAGTTTTTATTTTACTTTTAGATTAGGATCTCGTTCAAACTTAATTAATTATTTTTCCTTAATGTCAACATTAGCGTGTTAATAGCATTATAATCATCATTATCAGCATTTTAGTCAAATTAACCAAGTCAATTAACCATGCCACGTGTCAATTTTCCTCACATATATACACTATTCATTGTCTCTACCATTCAACCCTAATCCCTAATCTGAGTCGCCACCCTCAACACTGTTCCACCTTCTTCCCGCAGCCGCCATCCGTTTCTTCTTCATCATGTTCATCCTCCTTCATCTTCTCAACACAACCTCCATGAATCTTCTCCGAAACTCCAAACTTCAAACCCTCAATTTCATACAATCCTCTTTAATCCTTCAACAACAGCTTAAACAACCATGTGAACCAACTCTTTTACCCCTGTATTCTCACAACACGACTTCCTCTGTTCCTCATCTCAAACCAGAAAAATAGAACAGAGAGAATGGAGATTAAGATGATAGACTAAAAAATGCTTGTTACCTTTCACGACCCATCTTCAACCTACAACATCAACCCAGAATCGGTTTCAACAACCCAACCCATTAACTTCATCCCCAGAAAAACACGTTCCATCTTCCTCCTCCATCGTCTGTTTCCATCCAACTCTCACCTACGAAAGCCACCATTGATACTTCTTCTTCACAATGTAAACAAACCCAAAACCTTCAAACAACACACACTCTCCACTTCCAAACTCGTCACCTTTTCAACTCCAACCGCCATCTTTGTTCAAACTTCTCAAACCCAAGCCGTAAATCTTCTCTAACACAATATCTTCAACCGTTCGCGCCTTAAAACCCAGAAAATCTCGACCCATTTTATCTTTTCTTCAAACCTTTACCACCTGCACAAACCCTGTTGAAACCACAATAACAACCTCACAAAATCAACCAAACTCCCTCAAACACCCTCACCTCAGATCTCCAAACGAACAACACAAACCCATACATCTCACCTCAAAACCCATTTCCCTTCTTCACTTTCATCTCAAACAACTCATTTGAATCCCATTTTCCTTTTCTCGCAAACCTTAACCTCCATTACCAACCTTATTTATAGATAGGGAACTGATTGACATGTTCATCAACAGTTTACAGGGTTCTTATCTTGAAAGAATGGCTGGCTGTACGCCATCAAGCTTCTTTGACCTTGTGACTGTAGGAGAGTGCATCAAAAGATACCTTAAAAATGGACAAATCCAGGGTGCCTCAAGCAGTCAGGCCAGTGAGATTGAATCTATCGATGATTTCCACGAGGAAGAGAATGATGAAGCCAACGCATTCATAGCAAACATTGAGTATTCTCGTGGTGTACCAGCAAAACTCTATGGTCCCTCATCTGCTCAACAAGCATCATTACCAGTGCTATGTTATCCTCGTGGGAAATCAACCATGTCTAAAGCTTCATCCCACAAACCATGGATCGCTCTTCATGCAAATCAATGAGCTCATGGCCGAGGTCATCTGAATCAACGCCAAAATTAGCATAGGCCCAATAACAACTTAGAAAGAAGGACTGCTCCTTTTCATCCAATCCCTATGTCGCACAGTCAGCTTCTCCCACATCTGATCCAAAACTCATTGGTGGAGCCTAAAGCGCTTAAGCCGTTGCCAGAGCCATACCCTCCCGGGTACAATCCCAATGTTCAGTGTGGATATCATGGAGGATCCATGGGGCATGCGACTGAAGAATGCAAAGCCTTTCAAGACAAAGTGAAACTGTTGATCGACAAAGGGTACATATCCTTTCCAAAAGGAAGTTTGGTAGTCCATGTCAACCTCTCAGGTGTCTAAGCTCGAAGATTTCAAGGGTCATTTCCAGAAGCCAGTGGTCCAGACAAGCAGATGTCCTCAACATTGGCAGTCCTTGGGCGCTTTTATCATTTGCATCTTGTAGTTTATTTCCTATTAATTTCTATTTGATTTTAAATATTGTTGTTTTGAATGGTAATATTGATGGAGTGATTATGCATTTTCTGAATCAATCATGTCGCATTCGCTCATTTTTCTTATCATGAAACACAGACACGTACATCTTTTATCCACTCCACTTTATCATTGTTGTTTTAGCAAGGATTGAAGGGAGGATGACGAAAACGAAATACCCATGATTGCAAATTATATGCTTTCAGAAAAAATCTCATCAATGATGTACAAGCATTATTTCAGTTCCCCTAAACACCAGAGATACAAGAAGTTAATCCCTAGTCAACCACTTCGAGCCTAGAAGTAGGAGTTTCCTTCGGATATTCAAACCCTTACACTCAACCTGGGGCAGGGTAGTGTTCAGTTAATCCAATCCCGCATTCGAATCAATAAAGCAAAATCCAAAGACATGACGGTTGTTCATCAATGTCCCATGACATGGCAGTCACCATCCTCCAACAAAATCAAAAAAATCAAAAGCCTGCTAAGTCAAGCACCTCAAAGGGGACTTAGGCAAAAATCAAGGCAATCCCGATGGATCTGAAAAGCAAAATCAGTCCATGCAAAAGTTAGGGATCAATAAAGAAATCAAAAGAGGTTCTCAAACCCTCTGCAAAAGCAAAATAAGATTCAGTGGTCACCCAAAAGGGTCGCTGACATTCATCAAAACCAAAATAAGGTGACTGCCACGTTAAGCAAACCTTGAACCATCAAGTTTACACTGTCAAGGTAAGCAGGTGCAGAATTAACTGAATGTAGGTATGGAGATCATCGAGAAGAAGGGGGTGGTACAAATAATACTTTGAGCCTAATATCCTTTATTTTATAACAGTGAACCAGACCACGTTACAACCCTCGAAAGACCTAATTGAGGCGAGGTTTATTCTGAAACCATATTATCGCAGGGTTGCGCAAATTGACTCCTCAAATATCTGCTACTCATCAGCATTGGTGTCATTATCCTTGCTATATCTTTTACACCAATCAAATTAGCACAACGTTTGGACTAACGGTCCATTCGTCTCACAATCACGACACGTAATAAAAGATAATTCTTTCAAAACTTACATGAACGTCGCATTAAAATTACCATTAGTGAACAAAACAATTTTAATTGCAAGTCAGTAGTTGGCATCGAGGAAATTCCAACAGAGAGCAATCAAACAAGACTGGATCATTCAGCAGTCTGGATCAGAATTGAGTATACCATATGGCCTTGTGGATCTGGGGTTTTGTCACCTCGCGAATCTAGAATCAGTCAGTCTGAGGCAAATCCCCAGGCATCGGTCGATTATGGGGTAAATCATTCGAGAAGCGGTTGATCAAAAGTGAATCATACCAATCAGGGGCAGGCCACCCAGAGTTTCTTTGACTTGAGGATAGATCCCTCCAACATTCAATCAGGATGAGTTAAGTCGCTTCAACGCTCTTTCAAGGGCATGTTGCTCCAAGAGTATATTGAAGCCAATCACCACAAGAATCAGTTAAACAATGATGAATCCTTTCGTGGTACAAACTTTGGGGCAAGCCATCTCGAGGTCGTCTCATGGCAAGTTACTCAAGCAAGTTCATCCTCATTAGCAACTGTTAAGTTCAAAATGAGTGTCGGGGAGTCGTGCCATCACCCCATCAAATAACCTTAACCTTCCGAAAAGGCCTTGCTGTCATTTGGATTCTTCATCCCACAGCCTAAACCTGTCACCTATCAAAACAAACCAGAACCTCCAAAATCCCGTTCTTGTCTGACAAACCTTCAAACCAGTCCTTGTCTGTTCAACCCTTCGTTGAATACCAACTCCCTTCCGATACATGTCATCCCTTAAACCAGCTTCCATCTGGTCTCTCTTCCTTTAACCTACCATTTAATCAGTTCTTGTCTGGTAAACCTCATTCCAAAGTCCAGCTCCCATCTGGCAAACCACCAAAATCATCCCTCCTTTGACAGCTAACCTTTCGCCAACCAGTCCCATCTGGTTTACCCTCCGAATACCAGCCATCATCTGGTACTTCCAGCCTAAAGTCTAATTTACATTGGCAACTACCAAAAGTCCGCAACGTCATCACCTGCATTCCCAATCACCTTCCTGCAATCATACGCATCATATGCATCATACGCATCACATTCGAATTCATAAACATCTTGCATCATATGTATATCTCGAATCATATCATATCTCCCCCAGCTCTTGCATCTCCACATGTTAGCATTTGCATTTCCATTTCCATTTATGGAACATCATTATCATCAAACATTCACATATGCGAGATCAGATCCAGGATCAATCACGAAGATTTCCAAGATTATCCAGCCCAGTCAGGGGCATCTCTTGCAAGACCGTAGGTTACTCCCACGAGAGTCAGAGAATATCAAGATCATCATCAGCCCAGTCAGGGGTACGTCATTCAAGACCGTGGGTGTTCTCCAAGAAGTTGTGCAAATTATTGAGCTCCAAATCAACATTCAACCCAGACAGGGGCGTTTTCAGTAAAGCCATGGGTGTTCCCTAGTGAGTTGGAAGAAGCTTATCCGTCTTTGGTGATAAGTGACGATCTCTTAAGAGAAGCTTATCCTTCTTCAGCGATAAGTGGCAATCTCTTGGGAGAAGCTTATCCGTATTCAATGATAAGTGGCAATCTCTTCAAAGAAGCTTATCCTTCTTCAGTGATAAGTGGCAATCTCTTGGGAGAAACTTATCCGTCTTCAGCGATAAGTGGCAATCTCTTCAGAGAAGCTTATCCTTCTTCAGCAATAAGTAGAAATCTCTTGGGAGAAGCTTATCCGTCTTCAGCGATAAGTGACAATCTCTTCAGAGAAGCTTATCCCCCTATCATCCTTTTGGTGTTAGGGTTATTTGCGTTTCGCTCCATCATCCTTTCGGTGATGGGTCTAACATCCTTTTGGTGTTATGACTAGCGTTTCCGCTCCATCATCCTTTTAGTGATGGGTTTGGCATCCTTTTGGTGTCATGACTAGCGTGTTTTCCATTATCCTTTTGGTAATGGACTCCTTACATCCTTTTGGTGTCGGGTTTGCCTTGTTTCACTCCATCATTCTTTTGGTGATGGGTCTGGCATCCTTTTGGTGTCATGACTAGCATTTGTTCTCCATTATCCTTTTGGTAATGGATCCCTTGCATCCTTTTAATGTCAGGGCAGTGTGTGTGAATGTAATATCATCCTTTTGGTGATAGGCTTGTCATCCTTTTGGAGTCAAGTTTTCTCTGTTAACATCCTTTTGGTGTTAGCGACCTTTGCAAGATATCCGATATTTCATTCCCAAGCATTTTATTTCTTCTCGGACAAATTCAAGGTCTTTTATATTTAATCATCTTCTACCTCGAAAGAAAGAATGCTATGGCATTTCATCTTACTAGGTTTAAGCCGATTGAATAGGGGCATCTGTCATACCCCAAATTTGTCCTACTCTCTCATTCTTTTTCACTAAGTATTTGTGTCAATTCATGAATATTCTAGATAGTCATTTAGGCTTCTGATCATGTTTTTTTTAAGGGTTTGGATTAGGAAGACCTCGTTTATGCTCGTAGTGATTATAAGTTCTTGCCAAAATGGAGGTGTCAAGAAGAGAAAGAATGTTTCATCTTTTCCATGATCAAATCTCAAGACAAGGTTGATGGTCTAATTTATATGACTGGTTTATTTTTAAGGTCTAATCGATTGGTTTTATTATTTTTAAGCCATATATCAAGATGGGTTTAAGTTGCACTCCAATATGATGCTAAGATGATTTGGTCATATTTTAATTTGTTCAATTCAAGATTGAGTTGATTCAAAGATGATGAATGATTTTGAAGGTCATATGCAAATCAAAATTTCAAGGACTGCTTTTGATTTAAAAATATTAAACCATGTTGTTCAAAATAATGTTTGCATGGTTTATGTCAAGACCATGGTTTCACGGGTTCAATCTTCATGAGGGCATTAGAATACAGAGTCCGCATTACAAATATTCTCACGAAGTATAAAAGATGCCCAAAGAGTGACTTCCAAATTTTCTCTTGATTTAAGCCATTTGGTCAAATCTGCATCAAGCTATTTCGTGGCATGGGCTTCAAGTCATGAGCCAGTATATAGGAGGCTTGTTGTACATGCTATTGGCGTTTTTACGGCTGTGGCTTGTTGTTTGCCTTAAGATAGAATACCCTTTGTTGCTTACAAAAGAAAATGATGAAAAGGATTTTTCTGCAACAGACAAAAGGATAGTAATAATAGTGTTTTAATAAAGAAAACTACCAACTGAAAAATAATAAAATGAAAATTAAAAAAAAAACGTACATGATACACCACTAGCACCTGTACGACCACTCTGCACAACCAGCTAGCAGTACCGTACTACTCCAAAACGTAAGCCCATACGCCTTGCCATGAACTACACGACAACCATAGCCTGCAGCCTGCACAAGCCACACCAGACAACAACCTGCTAAACCAGCCCCACATAGAACTGTACCAACAAAAACAGTACTGTAAAACCACAACAAGGGCCACGCCAGACAACCAACATTTTGAAAGCTTACTTCAAACCAATTCATAACACCACATAAATCCCATATGAAAACAACAACACCAAAATAATCATCAACATTCCAACACCCTACAAACTTCTTCAACCTCAACACCTTCTTCCTTCAACCCTAACAACACAGCCATCACCTCTCTGTTCTTCAAAACCTTTCTTCTTTACCAACCGCAAATAACCCTAAACCTCACCTTTTTTTCTGAACCTTCTTCTTCTTCAACCTCAACTCAATAGCTTTTCAAACTCATCTTTCTCAAGAACAAACCCATGTCTTCCCTTCCTCCAAATTCACCTTTCGACCACCATTGAATCACTTACAACCAACCTTCAACAATCATCCAAAACCACAATCTTCAGTCCAACTTTCAGCTTTGAAATAACAACAAAACATGCACGAAGCTAAACCAAAATCTATTGATTTCCAAACAGATCCAACAACCATTCGAAACCGCTCAAACTTGTCACCCTCCTTACTCCATTAACCACCCAATGAAACAACTTCAAACAGACACTGTTTCGCAAAAGACATAATCACCTTCCCAACCGAAACAGCACCACCAACCTACCATCTTCATTTCACCAACTTCCATAAACAACACTCAACAAGCTCGACAAAACCACCATGGAACAACCCAGCAAAAACCTTTGCGCAACCCAATCAACTTTTAGAACCCATAACTCATTTGCCGTCACAAACCATAAAAAAATCTACATAAATCTTCAAATCAGAAATCACCTTCTTCCCTTTATCGATCCGCAGAAACCCATATCCAAAACCTCTTCAACAACCGCTCAAACAAACCAAATACAAACCCATTACCGTTCGACCTCCACATGCGACGACCCATCCTCTTCCAAATCTGACCAACAAATTCTCCATTTTCACCATTAAAGCTCCAACCAAAACTCAGAATAACACTCACATCCAAATCTTCAACTAAAAACCTGTTTTCACTCCAACCAAAACTTAGAAACCCCGAATCAATTTTTTCCTCAACTTTCTTCAAAGCTTGCGACCCAAATCAGATCCAGAAAGAAGAGGAAAGTGAATCGGGAAAACCTGAACCGCGAGCGAAACAAATGAAACAAAGATGGAGAGTCTGAGACGGAAGGATTTGTGTGAATTGGAGGTTGAGACAAAACGATGAAATGATGTTGTGTCTCTATTTTCATAAGTCATTGTTCTGGAAGTGTGTGGAAGATGCAGATGATGTTGTAGAACCGTCGCCTTTTTTGATTTTCTTTTTTTTAAAGATAATAAAAGATTTTTGTTTTGAAGGAATTTGTGTTGGGCTAAAGCCCAACCGTGTTCCTCTCCTGCACTCCACACACCACCCGTTTTTCTTTAAATCCCCATTGTTCTTCTTTTTTTCCTTTATTTCCTTAACCCTTTTTTGTAATTATTATTATATATTATTTTCCAATTTTCTATTTATAATATTTTATTTATAGTTTCTATGATATTATTTTCTTTAGAGTTTTATTTATTTTAGAATTTCAATTTATATTATAGTTTTTAGAATTTCATTTCAATTTATTTTATATGTTAGGAATTCTAATTTTTATTTTCTTTTAAGATTTTCTATTGTTATTCATTTTAATTTTAGAAGTTGAATCTTATTTCTCTTTTTTTATTGGGCATTTTTTTCCTTTTGGGTCGATGAAGAAGTTTCTTTCGATTCTACGTCAAATTATTGATGAGAAATGTAGGATCCGAGGCCGACTTTTTCTCTTCTTTCTCATTTCGACTTTATTTCACTTCTATCTTTTTGGTCGATGACAAGACCTCCGTAAACCGTTATTAAGTCAAACTATTGATAAATGACGTTGGATCTGAGCTCACCTCTTTCTCTCCTCATTTCTTATTCCATTTCAATTTTATTTTAAGTTGTGGATCGATGAAGACTTGTATCCGCAACCGTCAGATTTCGAAGTCGATAACCTTCCCGATTTCAAATCTATGGAAGATGACCATTTGGGTCATCTTCCTTAATTTGGGATCGCGATAGGCTACCTTCGGTTAATCGATATTTTATTTGTGATTAAGACGAGATCCCACTACTTTTGGTTCGTGCGACATGATTCAATTGGAAAACGATCCTCAATATCGTTTCTCTATCTTGTCCATAGCACGGAAATCAATACGCGACCTTCTATAGTTTAATTTCCATTATAAGTCGAGCTACAACGGTTTAGCGTCACATTGTGTCCCGATTCGATTCAAAAACACTGTCAAACCATCTTTAATAATAGAATCGGTTTCTCTTTGTATTGAATTAAAAAGAGAGGATTAAGTGTAGACTTCTTTCCCTCCAAGTGTCAGGATACTTACTGTAGTGTGGGTGGTCGTGATACTTGTCTTTCAATACGAAGACGCGTTTGTATTCTCCACACCTCTCCTCCTAAAAACCCCGGCCCTGTACCGAGTGCATTTTTAAACCATTTTTCTCCTAAAACCTCGGCCCCGTACCGAGATCATTCTCAAAACACTTTCAATAAGAAATTCGATTTCTCTTTGTATTGAACTAAAGAGAGAGGATTGAGTGTAGACTTCTTCCTCTTCAAGTGTTGAGATGCTCACTGTAGTGTGGGTGGTTTCGATACTCGTCTTTCAATACAAAGATATGACTTTATCCACCACCCCTCTTTTCACAACTTCTCTCTGCAACTTTCTCACCTAAAACCTCGGTCTCGTACCGAGTGCATTTTAAAATTTCTTTTCACAACAAAAACCTGAATGTCCATGGAGTGGTTAGGCGTAGGCCTTCTCCTATCCCGAGTGCTTGACATTTACCGAAGGGTTTACAGTCGCAAAACACTTACCATTCAAAACCAAAAACACTTTAATAAGAGAATGGAGTTCTCTTTGTGTTGAACTAAAGAGAGAGGATTGTGTGTAGACTTCTTCCTCTCCGAGTGTCAGGATACTCACTGTAGTATGTGTGGTCTTGATACTTATCTTTCAATACGAAGACGCTACGTTCACCACACCATTTCATAACAAAAATTTTGAGATAAAGAATTGGGTACTACCCGCAAGGGGTTACTATCCGAGGACCTATCTTGCCCCTAAAAACAACCCACAAATCAAACGTGACTTCTTGCCTCGCATGGCGAAAACGAGTCTTTCAAAAAGGGTATGCTACGTCCGTTCTACCGCAAACAGGTAAAGCATAAGTCTCCTCACATGCGAGCAGCAAAACACCTAAACTGCTAGAATGCGCATGATAACATCATCCACAAAAACACCAGTTACCCGTAGTAGCACGAACTATGTTGCTCTGATTTCTCTTGCATGTTGAGAATACGTAGGCATATGATTGCGACAATCCTAGTGATCACCCTTTTCTCTTTTCCACCCTTTCCTAGAAATGCATGCTACGTTCGTTCTACCGCAAATAGGTAACACTTAAGTCTCCTCACATGCGAGCAGCAAAACACCTAAACTGCTAGAATGTGCACAATAGCATCGTCTACCAGAACTCATCCGCAAACCGTAGGCTGAACTACGGCTGCTCTGATTCTTTAGTTCTTCAAGTAAAGATACGTAGGCACAAGGGCCACAATCCTTGCCGAGCACATTCCCCCATATATCTGTAGTTCCCCGAACTACGTCGACTCTGACTTTCTCATACCTTTTGAGAATACGTAGGCCTAGGACCGCGAAGTCCTACCGAGTCTGTTATTTCTCTCTTTTTCCCCGTTACTTCTCTCTCTCCTATTTCTAACCCTTTTCTCCCTATCTTTTGTAACACTTTTTATAGCATAATATTTAAGCAAATAAATTCACACGTCGACAAACAAATGGTTTCCATCAAGTACGATGGATGTGAGGGGTGCTAATACCTTCCCCTCGCATAACCGGCTTCCGAACCCGTTCTTGGTTGCGAGACCATCTTATATGTTCGTTTCTTAAGGTTTTCTCGATATTTTCCTTTCCCCTCATGGGATAAATAAAGTTCGGTGGCGACTATTCTGTCCTTTCTTTTCGCCTCCCCGTCGTTGCACGTTGCATTTTTCGAGTAGCGACACTTATTTCTAGGGTTTAACTTTCACTTTTTTCTCGGAGGCATCAATGGAGAACAACGCTTCATCAAAACTCGGCCGTTCAATCATAAAGTAGCTAGCCATTTCTTAGAAATCTTTCCGTGAAGAAGCTCTCAGTCTCCTCCTAAAATCATGGCTTCCTTCTCTATCTCAACCACTTCCCGAAAAAGACGACGAAAAGCTATGGAAAGCTTTTCTTCACTTTCTACCTTCCGCGAATCAACGGCAAAACAAAACCGTGCTGATTGAAAGCAGGGAGAGAGGAAATTGAAGCTCGTAATGCTTTGGGTGCCAGATCAAAATGGGTCGTGAGACCCATCAGAATGTCCATCGTTTCATTTTGATCATGCTGCTTTTTAGATGGTTCTGGGCTTACGGCCCGTTTCCTTCAATTTGGACCTAACCCCCATATTTCATATACCCCTCCCCCTGTTTCTTTTTTTAATTTAATTATTATTTTTTTACTTGTGATTATAAAACATTTTCATTTTGTTTATATATATATATATATATATATATATATATATATATATATATATATATATATATATATATATATATATATATATATATATATATATATATATATATATATATATATATATATATATATATATATATATATATATATATATATATATATATATATATATTTTTGTATTAAATAATTTTTATACAGTTTTAATTTCTTAATTAATTTTCTAAGTATTTTAGAGATATATATTAGCTTAAGTTTTTGTTTTTATTTTATAAAACAACTTTTTAGTTTGTATATATATTTTCTAAGTGTTTATATTAGTTTCTTCTTAATACATTTTTATAATTTCACACACACACACACACACACACACACACACACACACACACACACATATATATATATATATATATATATATATATATATATATATATATATATATATATATATATATATATATATACTTTTTAAACTTTTTCTTTTAATTTAAGTTTTCGAACTTATATTTTCTTTTAGAGTTGAGTTCCATTTTTTATTTGTTATTGGGAATTTTGTTCCATTTTTATCTGTTTTTGGTCGATGACGAGACCTCTATTATTTTTCTGTCAAATTATTGATGAGAAATGAAAGATCCGAGACCGACTTTTTCTCTCCTTTCTTATTTTCGACTTTACTTCATTTCATCTGTTTTGGTCGATGACGACATTTCCGTAATTCATTACCAGTCAAATTATTGATGAATAATGTTGGATCTGAGACCACCTCTTTCTCTCCTTATTTTTATTCTTTCGATTTTATTTTGACCTGTCTTGGGTCGATGAAGTCTCGTATCTGTAAGACGAGATCCCCTTGTTTTTGGTATGTGCGACACGATTTAATTGGAGAATGATCCTCAATGTAATTTCTCTATCTTGTCCATAGCACGGATATCAATACGCGATCTCCTATAGCTTGGCTTCCCTTATAAGTCTAGCTACAACGGTTCAACATCACATTGGTCCCGATTCGAAACATCATCATTAAGGATCAATGGAGAAGAGAAGCTTGCAAAGGAAGCTAGCACGCATTGTAAAGGGTCAACGGAACCACTTCGTTCGATAACATTATTTTTATTTCATCTCTTTTATTCAACTGTCGAGTGTTGTAAGCTGTTACCGATAGACACGTGGGAAATAATGAGTGGGGTGCCTCCTCTCTCTCGTCTAGAGTGTTTAGCGTATCTCCTCTGGACAATATGCGACACATTCTCTCCTACGCCTTAGGACTTAGCGTGTGCGTCCCGTTCCGAAAATTTTCTCTCGCATCCTGGCGATTGAGACTCTTTTTTCTCACATCCTGGCGATTGAGATTCCTTCTCTTGCCCCCGTGCAATCGAGACCGTTTTCCCGTAGTTAGCTGAACTACAACTGCTCTGATTTCTCATGCCAGATGAGAATATGTAGGCACAAGACGATGATGTCTTGGCGAGCACTCTTCCACTTTTCCCTCATCCTTTTAGGTTTCCCGTACCCTTTAACCAATGACATACTAAGTCCGTTCTACCGCAAACAGGTAATGCCCAAGCCTCCAATGGTCAAGCAGCAATACACCTAACTGCTAGAATGTGTACGCTAGTATCGTCTACCTTTTCTCTCGCTCCCCGTACGATTGAGAACACCCCTGTTTACCCGTAGTTAGCCCGAACTACGTTTGCTCTGATTTCTCATACCAGATGAGGATATGTAGGTACAAGATATCGATGTCTTGGTGAGCAACCTCTCCCGTAGTTTTCGAACTACGTTGGCTCTTACTTTCCCATTGCACGAGGGAATACGTAGGCATAGGGCGACGATGTCCTATCGAGTCAGTTCTTTCCGTTTAGCTTTAGCAGTCCAAGATAGTTTGTTTTTCATCCATAGAATAGACAACAAGGGTGGATCCCGTTGAGTACAATGGACGTGAGGGGTGCTCATACCTTCCCCTTGCGTAACTGACTCCCGAACCCGAGATATGGTCGCGATGACCTGTCTTATTCCCTTTTCGTTAGGTTTTCTCAGATCGTTTCCTTTCTCTCTCTTTGGAAGATTGAAGAAGAATCTGCCAAACATGTAACTGCCTTGATTGGAAGATACTATTCTGATGAAGACTCCAGTGAAGATGAATTGACCTTTGAAGAACTAGCAGCTTCCTACAAAGAACTGTGCCTCAGAAGTGAAGAATTTTGCCAACAAGGTGAAAAACAGAAGAAACACATCATCAAGTTAAAAAGTGAAAAGGAGGAACATCTAACAATTATCAATGGTTTAAATGATGAGGTTGCTGCACAGACTGAAACTATTACTAAATTAACAGATGAAGTTGCTCAACTAACTTTCCAACTTAACCAAATGGGAAAGTCTGTTAGAATGATGAATAATGGTATCAAAACCTTAGAAGAGATTCTTCAATCTGAAAAAAGATCTGGAGACAAGTCAGGATTAGGATTCCATGAACACAATAACTTTGCCTATCACCATAAATCCTCTGGATCAAGGCAGATGATGTTCCAGCAGATGTCTCAACATCACGACAGAAAACAAACCAGCCAACCAAGAAAATTCCAAATATGGAGATGTCATTATTGTGGCCGCTTTGGTCACATAAAGTCATTTTGCTTAAAACTGCATGGATATCTAAACTCTACTCCTCAGATAAGACCTATCCACAACAAGCAATGGGTTTCCAAGACTCCTGTTACAAAATAATGGGTACCTAAAACTACTACTTGCCTCATAGCCCGTATGTCCCTAAAAGTTTTTACTAAGGAAGATTCGTACTTTGACAGTGGGGAAAAGGGGAAATCAAGGGGATTGGAAAATTGAACTGTTCAAGAACACCAGATCTTGACAATGTGTTGTTATTCAAAGGATTAACTGCCAATCTAATTAGCATCATTCAACTATGTGATCAAGGTCTAAGTGTCAACTTCACTAAACTTGAGTGCTTGGTTACTAATAAAAAGGGAGAGCTGATCATGAAGGGAATCAGATCCAAGGACAATTGTTATCTATGGACCTCTCAGGAATCTAAGTGCACTCTTGCCAAGAAGGATGAAATAAGACCATGGCACCAGAAACTTGGGCATGTGCATCTAAGAGAAATGAAGAAGATCATATATGTGGATGCTGACAAATGTATTACTCAACTAAAAACTGAAGAAAGAAAAATTTATGGTGAATGCCAAATTGGAAAACAAACAAGGATGTCACATCAGAAGTTCCAATATCTCACTTCTCTTAAAGTGCTGGAACTTCTTCACATAGACTCAATGAGAACTATGCAGGTGGAAAGCTTTGCTGGAAAGAAGTATGTTGTTATAAATGCCATGCAAGAAGAGGTGGGAAAATTCAAGAAAACTTTGAAGTATATCAATAGGACAAGTAATTATGGGAGGTTATATAATCATGAGTCTGGGTGTATGATGTCTGGATACTGTGATTGGGCAGAAAGTACTGATGACTGGAAGAGCACCTCTGGAGGCAGCTTCCTTTTGAGAAATAGTCTCATCTCGTGGTTTAGCAAGAAAAAAAACCTGTGTACCCCTGTCTACCGCAGAAGCATAATACATAGCTGATAAGAGTAGATACTCTCAACTTGTTTGGATGAAGCATACGCTCACAGAGTATAATGTCACAGAAGATGTCATGACATTATACTGTGGTAATCTGAGTACTATGAATAGTCCCAAGAATCCTATTCAACATAGCATAACTAAATATATTAATACAACACATCACTTTATTAGGAAGCTTGTTAAGCATGTCACTACAAAAAATCAACAGATGAATAGTTTCACTAAAGCTTTGAATGCTATTTAGTTTGAGACCCTGAAAAGAAAATTAGGGATTTGTACTTATGAGGATTTATAGCAATTATTGCTAAGAGGGATTTCTGCTTATAAAGGATGTTTCTTACTTAAAATAGAGATGTTCCAACATCCCTCTTTATTACACAGCACACCTTTGCCTACTCAAACAAGCAATCCCACTCAGATTTTTCCCTCCAACTGCCCTTTCAACTCCTACACCTCCACCACTTCTCAGACTACCTCCCACTCTCTGCGCATTCTCTATTCTGCAACCTACCCTCATTCTCCTCAAAATTTATTTCTCAGGAATACCAAAATGTCTCTCAAACGTGATGCTGCCCCATCAAAGACTTCCCACTCTGATGCTCAACCCATGAACATCTCCTTCGAAGATGTTCCTGACGTGACGCCTATTTCCATGGTTCCTGGTCAGACAAATGAAGCTCCCAAGACCATACCTTCACATGCAAACGAGTCCCAATAACCTTCCAAAGGTAAAACTTTTGATTCCTCTACTAACAACATTGCTAAAATGAAGAACAAGGAAGGCTCTGCCTATGTGGGCAGATCCATTAGGGAACTTGTCACCAAGATTCTCTATAGAGGTCATAATGTGCATGGTATTTGCACCCCACTATCTCGTGTTGATCCATCCCCCAGCTCTGATGAGAACCCAGAAAAAAATGCTGAACCCTCTACAGTTGACAACCCTAACACTGAGAACTTAGAAAAACTTGCCAGTTCTGTGGTGCATTATAAAGGTAATGATGCAGGCTTAAATGATGATGAAGCTAAAAATATTGGTCGAAATGATGATATGAATGATGCTCCTGACAATATTATAGATGTTGAAGATGTGCCATCAGATGATGAGCTCGTTAAAAATGTTTCCCCAGGTATTGCCAAGAGACTGGTGACAAGGAAAGGAAAAGCAAAAGAAGAGGACTCATGTTGGACCCCCCCCCCCCCCCCAAGGCATGGAGAAAAGTCTCTCTTGCCTCCAAGAAGAGAAAGGTAATTGTTGAGTACACTGACTCTGATGAATATGTTGTAAATGATGTTCCTGACATGGCCCATGTGAAGAAATCCACTGCCAAGAAAACTCCTAGACCAGTGCCTACTGCTCCTCTGGACAATATCTCTTTTCACTCCATTAGCAATGTGACCAAGTGGAGATATGTGTATCAAAGGAGGATTGCTCTAGAAAGGGAGCTGGGAAAGATGCTCTGGAAATAAAGGAAGTGATGGACCTAATCAATGAGGCTGGATTGCTCGAAACCGTCACTGGCTTCTCCAAGTGTTATGAAGGGCTGGTGAAAGAATTCATTATGAACATTCCTGATTCCATTACTGATAGGAATAGCAAAGAATATATGAAGGTCTTTGTTAGAGGAAAGTGTGTGAAGTTTTCTTCAGCTGTAATCAACAAATTTCTGGGACGATTAAATGATGGTGAAGAAGAAATGACTGCTTCAGACAACCAAGTGTGCAAGGTCATCACTGCAAATCAAGTCAAAGTATGACCTTCAAAAGGTAAGTTGTCAGTTGGATAACTCAGTGTGAAATATGCCATCCTTCACAGGATTGGGGCTGCAAACTGGGTTCCCACCAACCACACCTCCACCATTGTTGTTGGGCTAGGTAGGTTCATTTATGTTGTAGGTACCAAGGTTAATTTTGATTTTGGATTATACATTTTTGATCAAATTGTTAAGCATTCTACTTCAAGTTCCATCAAGCTACCTATTGCCTTCCCTTCCCTCATCTGTGAAATTATTTTGAATCAACACCCTGGGATTCTAAATTCTAATGATGTTGCTAGAAAAAGGGAATCTGTATTGTCTCTGCACTACAAAATTTTTGCTGGAAGACATGTTTCAAATATTGTTTTGACATCTGCTGAAAGGGGCACGTCAACGAAAATTAACATCTTTACACCCATTTAGACGGAAATGACTAATGTTGCATGATTTGAAAACTTAAAGGATTAAAATGGAATTTTTTAAAGTTAAGGGACTAAACAGAACTCAATTCAAAGATAAGAGACGGAAAAGAGTATTTAACCAAAAGAGAACGTGGACAAAATTCTGTAGGAGGAAACCCTTAAAATTGTATTTTTATGCGTTATTTCTTGTTAGTCAATTTTACTTTGAATAAAATGGAATTGTTTAACACGAGAAGTTTCAAATGGATGTGAGCCTAAATGGGAAAATGATTTGAGATGATTAGAGTATACACATGGGTATTGGTTAACTACGTTGAAAAGAAGGAGGAAAAATATGGTGTTATCATAAAATCCATAAGAAAATGAATTTTTGTAGCCAATAACATGACTTTCTAGTGTTGTGAAGCATGGGATTTAAATCCAACCTCTCATTAACTCGTTCGTATTGTATAATATTCCCTAAAAGAAAACTCTCTAAATCCCCTTATTCTATAAACACCCATTAACTCAAAAATCAATGCCTCATTCACACACCTACACTTATCATCTTCAACATTATTATTAATATTCATCGTTTCAATCATTTACCATATATAAAAATAAAAAATTACATCATCTCCATCCAGAATACTTGTATCCCAACATTGTAACTTTTTAAGGTTAAGCATCAAAGAAGTTCATCAATGGAATTCAAAAGGACAACAAAAATGGTTACGTTATCATAAGTTCAACCATCTACAGGTAGGAGAAGAGCTACTTGTACTACTTATGTTAACTCATATGGCATTGTTTTAAAAAAATATGAAAAAAGGGAAAGATGTGAAGTACTCTTTTAGTGAAAAAATTGTTACAACTTGGCCAGTAGATGATATTGTTATACATTATTAAAAAATACTTTAAAATTCATAAGCACGTTTTCCATTATCATAAATACTATAGGAAACAGTATGTTGTGTGAAATATTTATTTTCAATAACTTCATCATTAAAAAGGTTCTATGGTGTAGTGGTTAGCACTCTGGACTTTGAATCCAGTGACCTGGGTTTGACTCCCGGTAGAGGACCTTACTATCAGGGATAAAACCATCAAGTTTATTGATAGAACAACGACATGTTCTAGTTAATGGTTAAAGAAATCTCATCAATTTCATTATCGAATCCTCCATGGACAACTATCAGGGATAAAAGCAACTAATTGTATGAAGTACCAAACAATAATTTAGAGTAATCTAAAATACCATAACATTCACATAATCCACCATATACATGAGGTTCAGAAGCATCTCATCTTCTTTTATCCTCACATAGTGAAGATTAAGATTGAAAGTCTTAGAGGGTTGCTTTTGAGGCAAAGAAGATGCAGATGAATCAATAATAAGCTAGATAAGGCTACATGTTAACTGATATGAGCAAATTGGTGCATCAAATATATAATCATATTAATATAATGGTAGTTTAAACCAATAGTAGGGAAAATTAAAAATTATTGGTTTTAAATCCCTTTCCTTGATTTTAGTGATATATAAAATTTATTTTTGATTGCACTTCTCTAGAGCTTGACTATAAACTGCCATTGAAACTAATTTCAACTTGTGTAATAACTATAAAAGTAAAAGTGAACTATAAGATTACTTTGTATTCCCAATAATTAGTTCTAATCATTTTTCTACTATTTGATCAATTTTGAGTCTAAAATTTAAATTCTTCTTTGTCCCCAAAGTTGATGATAAAATATATTGGACATCTCTATAGAAAATGGTGAGAGAATGAGCAATTAAAAATAAATTAAGTATTTGTTAGATCCTTGGGAAAATGAGTAAGAAAAAGAGAAAAATAGAATAAAATTGCATAAAAAAACTCTTGCAAGTAAATAGAAATGAAAGGGGAAAGAAAGAGAAGAAGAAAATTGGAACTTCGACCTTGTAGAAAAAAATGCTTATTTGTCTTTTTTTTTAATTCATAGAATTTGTATGCTTATAAGTCATTAGAATGTCCATTCTTTGAACACCCTAAATTAAATATGTGGCCTCGTCATAACAAATGAAAACATATTTAGGATTATAGTGTATTTTTTATTTAAAAAAAGTAGTAGAGATTATGGTTAACAATCAATCATTTTGTATAGTGGTTCTTCGAAAAAAAACGAGGGAATCAAGGAAATTGAAAAGAGAAAGAAGTGAAAGATGAGTAACCATTCGATGAGATGTGTTTTCACAATACTATTTGATCAACTTAGTCTTTTTTTTTTTAACCTTAATTACCCATTATTTTCTTTTTCTCATACTTAGGTCCATCTATCGAATTGTTACACGATTTCCCTTGTTCTTAATATTTGCTTTGATTGATACTTTCAAATTTTTAAAGGAAAAATATGAAGAATCTTAAAAGTTGAGATTAAAATATACATTTAATTAGGAAACAGGGTCATTCTGTGTTGAACTATACGATCATATTGCCTCTTCAGGTTTTGAAACTATTATGTTAAAGCTTCTTAATGCAGTTACCTATGAATAATTATATACTTATGGTACCGTAGCTATGACATGACACACATTTGGGAGTATACGTACCAATCATCAATCAATCATATAAAAAAACCTTAATTTATTTTAATTAATTAGAATCATTTATGTTTTCTTATGTTTATCATTATTTCTGTTGTTATAGCTTTCGCAACGTTTCCTTCTCACTACCACTTTATTAAAGTAAGACACTAACACTTTGTTATTTGCTGATCTTGAAAGTGGATGTCAAATAATTGAAGGTAAACTTTATGATATCAAATAATAAGGGATATCCATCATTCAAATATTTTAACCCATAATAATAATAAATAAATAAATAGTAATAATTGAACTATCATTGTGAGAAGTCAATATCTCAAGGCTTTATTATTATATTTATTTTCACTATTACTCAAACCAATTGACATTTTTGATCATCAACGAACCATTCATAAGTGTCAAAAATATGTTAAATACATAGACATTTATTAACTTGTTTTCCAGTACATCAAATGAAAAACCCCTTATTTATTAGTGAAAATGATAACGCGAATGTTTGAATAATTAATCTGTGCATTTATGAAAATCAAGCAAAATGATCAAGAACCAAACAAAACAAAACAAGAGACGCAACCAATAAATTTATTGACTAATCAAGGCTTGCTAAGCCAAGAATACAAGGGTGCTTAGCGAGCAAAGGTGCACCCTCTCTAAGTCATGAAACACAGGCGCGCTTAGCGAGTAAAGACAGTTGAAAGACTTTAGGATTAAGTTACTTCAATGTGAAGCAATGGTTTGGTGTCTAATTGAGCTTGGACAATTCACTTAGCAAGCATAGGAGACAAGACTAGTCATATGGTATCTAAGAAAGTAAATTTGCTAAGCGAGTCTGAGCGGTGCGCTTAGCGAGCCTACCTTTCCCAAGCCTATAAATAAAGGTGTTAGTCCTTCATGTGAAAAACATTAGTTAGTCAACATTCGATATTCCATCACATTCGATCAAATTCAAGGAGATTCTAAAGTGAAACTAGGTTCTCGCCACAAATCACAACATGAGAGAATATGATATGAAGATCATGGGTGGAAGTGATGTATGAGAAATCATCAATATATGTTTTTTAACCTCATTATTTTAGGGGTTTATTATAAAGATATGAGTCTAGTCCTCGGGTAGCTTACATTACTCATCAAGTTCCCTTTGGCTAGGGATTGATTCCCTAGAGTTCAAGAGGAATAAGACTTATAGTGTTTATAGTTTTTATGAGACTATCATTATCCTCACTAAATAAGACTTCTATGGATTAGTCTTCGTGGTAATCAAGATATATTTCAAAATTTCTCAACTCTAATTATTGAAGACCAGACAAGGATATCATATTCAATAATTCATTTCTTGCACCATGTGCATTAAGTTCTTTCATATTCTCATCTATAAATTTATACCCTCTTACATATTTATCAAGTACATGAAATGCTTCAAGTCTTTGCAAATTCTAATGAAGGTTTTGTTCCTCTCTAATTGTATACCAGGAAATCATTGTCTATAGATTCTAAAATTATCTATATGGTTTATTTCATCTTCTGGATGGATCTACTTATTAATTGCCCCTGTTTCCAAGTTTTTATGATATGGGTAATCCATGGAGTCTAGTTTCACTTTTAATTGACAACTCATTTCCCTTTATGAGTATTATCAAATTTTAAAATTTCATAATGTTCTTCATTGTAATATAATCCACTTTTTGTTTTGTTTTGTTTTGTTTTGATATGGACGAGTTCATTATCAACTAAGGGTATGATTGATTGCTCAATGTTAAAGAAGACTTCTGACTCCCCCCTCCCCCACAGTTTTATAATTGTACTTTGCAAAATCATTTGAATACTTAGTTCACATACAATGATACAATGACTCTTGTGAAACTCTCCCAACCTTCCAGCATTTTCTTAACCTTGAGTTACCATAAATTAACATAGGCGGTTCCCTTAGTATATCAAACATAAAGGTTCTATCAGTAGGTCTAATTACTTATCTAGGTTAGGTTAACTTGACTTTCAACTTCCATACTAGATGTATTGATCGTTTCCTCTTCCTAACTATTTTGAAACTTGAAGACTGATATAGATATAACTTATCCATAGTCATGGCAAGGAATATATATATATATATATATATATATATATATATATATATATATATATATATATATATATATATATATATATATATATATATATATATATATATATATATATATATATATATATATATATATATATATATATATATATATATATATATATATATATATATATATATATATATATATATATATATATATATATATATATATATATATATATATATATATATATATATATATCGACATCTCTTAACGAATAATTTGAATTTTCTTTCTCGATAGCCCTCTAGATGGATTTTCTAAAGACTATAAAGTTATGCATTGAGTAAATTTTTAAATTTTCAAGTTACATTTCCTCTTACCTTTAATTTCCTCTAGGGAAGGAGTCTTTTGACTATCAATATCTGAATTTTCTTATCTTTAAGCAAACCGTCAACTATTTTTCCAAACTTTGTTGGTATATACATGATGTCATGTATTATTTTAATGTATGATGAATGATGAATTCTTTATCACTAATTGTTTAACTGGATTAATTGAAGCATTTATGCAAACACAAGGGAAGGCATAAAGGTTGGCGTAGCTTAAATGTATATCCAAAAAGTTTATGTTAGACTTGTCTTCCTCCTTCTAATGATATTTTTCATTTTCATTATCTACACGTGTGTCACAACTAGAGATTGTGAATTTGTAAAAAAAAACATCCTAGTTAGTGGCACTACAAATACGGAACGTAAGTAAAAAAACTAAAAAAATTTAAAATTTTAAATCACATGTGTTTTTGATTTATTCTAATACTCTCTCGATCTTGATAGATATTAGTGAACTCAAAAAAGTTAGTCTCTTTCGTATTCAAAAAATTGTAATTCCACTATTGTTCATTCAATTATCAGAAATTCATTTAAATCTAATTTGGTTGCTTAATGTATTTGACTAATACCTTGAAATTTTTATAAGTGTTATGCACTTAACAACATGTTAAATTTTGCCAAATTTCTATAACATGGATCAATTACAAAATATTATTAATAATAGGTCATTTTCCGTAAACATTGATTGTATGACTCAAATATAGTGTCAAATGAGCATGGATTGATGTATCTCCACCTAGATGCAGTGAAAAATAAACAATGGTTCATCCATTTTCATGAACAGGTGTGGGTAAAGAATATAGTTTATGAGAGTAGGATTTGTTTTAGATCATGGAATATAGACATACTTACAAGAAAATATATGGAAATATTGGACATTATGGTTAGAAGGAAGATCAATTTCATGTGCCTATAAGAAAATAAGTCAACAAGTGAAAATGCGAATGAATTAGATAACTCTGGATTTGACCTGTGGTATACCGACAAAGTGAGTTCGAGAAATGGGGTGCGAATTATTGTGGACAAGAAGTGGAAGAAGGATATTGTGAATGTGAAAAAGTAGGATATATAATCACAACCTAGATATTTGTAGTTAAATAAGAAACCATTTATGTTGTTAGTGCTTATTCACCTCACGCTGGGTTAGCAGAACACCTTAAGGTAAAGTGTTGGGGGGATTTATAAGACTTACTTTAGGGTATACACCAATGAGGGATTATTTTTATAACAGGGGATCTAAATGGACATTTAGGAACGTAGCAAGATGTTTTGAGGGCGTGCATGAGGGTGTGGTGCTGAGGAGGTAAATACAGAGGGCGTGTATTGATCGCAATATTGTGTTCATATGGGTCGGTTTTACCATGAAAAGATATCAACGGTGGTCGTTTGAAGTTCTCTGAAACTTTATCATCCCAGATCATCTCGGGCAATGGTTGGGAATCCAGGATCTCCTCCTCTACATCCCCATCATGTTGTCTCTAGTTTGCAAAACATGGACGCTATCTTGCAATGTTTTGTTATGTTGACGAAGGGCCTCTACCACTATGAGCAATTGAGTTAAGTCTGGTGGTAGAGGTGGATCACTTCGGCTGGGAGAGGATTCAGACATCGTGCAACTAGGCTATTAGTGATTTTTTGTGTGACATGAGAAAATTTTACCAAGGCCCCACGTTCGGCGCCAAATGTTCTTACTAAAAATACTAAAAGATTGACTTCCTCGAGATTAATCAGGGAGAGCCTCAAATGATTGGTTGAATATCTGCTGTTGTGTTTCTCTGATTGTTTCCCCCTCCTTTTTTAGGTGAAAGTCTCCTTTCATACTTCCGCATCCATCAATGACCCTTCAATTAGTGCTTCTTTGTATCTCTCATTAAGGAAACTTTGAATAACGCCTGCCGCCTCTCATAATCAACACATAACGTCTTTTTTCTCAACTTCTGTAACTCCCTGCCATCATGGAAACGTTTCATAACCGTCCATTTGTGACTGTCCATATGACTTCTTTTCACTGATTATATGGTCGGAGCCGACTTATTTCTACTCACCGAGTTCTGATACAAGACTGGCGTGTTTATACTGTCGGTGTGTGATCTCTAACCGGATTCCGACTTGTATATGGTTACGGTTACCCAACCTACTTGCCTCTTCGTACTCGGTTATCCACAAGCTTGGCCTCAGAAAATTTCAGGATGTACAAAGACTATGAAAAGAGACTCAAGTCACTGAGAATCAATTTGGTTCAATAAAAATAGACTCAAGTCACTGAGAATCAATTTATCTACTACGACGTGTAATGGAGCAATATCAGATGGACAAATAAGACTTGCACTTAATTTTTGTTGACTTCGAGAAGACGTATGATAGAGTGTCCATAGAGATTCTATGAAAATCCATAAAGAAGAAATTAGAATTTCATATATTCGAGTTATACAAGATATGTGCGAAGAAGTATCGACTAATGTTAGAACACAAAGTGGGGAGAAGAATAATTTTTCAATTAAAACCGATATATATCAAAGTTCAATCCCAAGCCTCGAAAATTTCGATATTAACAATTTTGATAGAAGAATCAGTTTGAATAAAACATATGACAACAATTAAAATTTAGTTAAAATATTATTTTTTATTAACACAACCTCATCTTAATTGTGTTCATGTTTCTTGAGACGGTAACGCAGCTTAACTATTCTAGATTAAAAAACATTTTGTGCAAATGATTAACAAAGACTGATAGCTTAAATTCTTCCTAACAACATATAAATACAATTCACATTAGAAATACTTTTTATAATACTGTGCATGTCTGATCCCACCGACAGAATCGACAAGAAAGCATCGTCAATGTATTATTCTTCCTAAATGCTGTAACGTATATGTCGCACCATCCTCATTGCTCGCAATATATCGTACCAAGTAACTAAACATTTTGGGTCATTCATGCATGTAAATAATAATTTTAAGAAAGTGACTCATTGAGATTTTAACGTCTTCTTGCTTTCTTTCACATTAGTTGATTCATTCACCGACCTCCCTTGTGTGGGGACATCCTCACGCGCCTGAGGTTTATGCTTTATCACTTTTGTATATGCCTTTATCTTTTTTGTTTGGATTTGGACTCTTCCACTAAGCAAAGACAATGTTATCCTACGTTTGTCCACCCTTCCTTAATAATGCTCTTTTCACAAAACGGGATGATTAAAGTTATGCTTTACTTGCAAACTATGTGTGCTGCCACTTAGCTTGTACATGTTTGTTTGCCTTTAACTAATCATTCATGTCATTTCCCTTTTTAAAACAAATATTGATCCTAATTGAAAAGATGATTTCTGGGGAGGATTATCCATCAAGACTTTACAATTATTGATGGGTAGGGTTCCGGTTTGGGCCGAACCAAGGCCCGGACTTTGATCTAATTTAACAAGAGGAAAATTTTATTCTATGTCCTTATATTTAATCTTATACTTCTACAACATTAAAAAATTGGACAAAAATACTTTTGTATAAATATCTAACAATTTAAAATTTTCAACTTTTTCCTCATTTCCTTTTAATTAGAGCGTGAAAAGTCTGTGAAGTTCTTTTGACTTCTAGAGAACTCAGACACAAGATTTTCGATTCACGTTTTGCACTCCGGAGAGTTGTGTAACCCTACAGAATGGTTCACTGATTCAAATGTCATTACTCAAGCTATTGATCTTCTGGGAGTTTTGTTAGAGGATGCTGCTAAAGAGGTTCGTGGTGCCAGAGGTCCTTATTATAACCTGGATTGGTTGAAGCAGTTGTTTGTCCGTCAGCGAGCTGCGAATAGATTTGACTATGCACATGTTGTTATTAGTTGGTTGCACCATCTTTGCTAATAAAACCTTTACACTTGTAGAGGCAAAGATTTTACCACTATTTCAGGATTTGTCTAGATGCGATAGATATTGTTAGGGGGAGCTGCACTTGTCACACTTTATAGATATCTAGGAGATGCTTCCTTTTACAGTTGCAGACAGCTCGAGGGATATGCCTCTTTGCTACAGGTACAAATGATTTAATTTAATTTCAATTAGACGTATATTAGTTTATTTATAATACTTTTAATTGATAATATTTATTTTATGTAACATTGTTGGATTCATGAGTATTTTCCTACTGTTGACAAGAAAGGATTTTCTAAGATTGTAGGTATCGGTAGTCCACTTCCTAGGTGATGAAGTGGATGTACAAGCAAGGCGCGCAGAAGGTTGATGAGCTCATGCCTATATTGGATGGATTGACACCTGCTGATGTCATCTGGCGACCTTTTGAGGATCATAGGCAACATCGGCCATTTGATGATATATGCTTGTATAAGGGTGGCCTGAAATGGTATGGTATTGTTGTTACATATTTCACATGAGCTTAGTCGCTATCTACAACGTCACGAGGCGGAAGAGAATGTTGATGATTTTTCTTACGTGTTTCGAGCATTTTGTATAGCTCAGGGTGGACCAATACGTTATGTTAGTGATGATGATTGATGTATTATTTATCATTCAGACTTATGTACTATTTCTCAGATGTATGTCGTATTCTTCAGAGTTATATAATATTATTCAAACTTATATAATATTCCTTATGTAGTACATTTTTCTAACACACCACGAATTAAATATAACACGAATCAAATGTCAAAAGAAACCAAAATATAAAAATCACACCAGAGTTATATAATATTATTCAAACTTACATAATATTATTTATGTAGTATACTTTTCTAACACACCGCGAATTAAATATAACACAAATCAAATGTCAAAAGAAACCAAAATATAATAATCTCATTCTAACTATAATCTAACATATTTTGACACCACGGACGTAAGTTGCTGCCAATGTTGTAACCGTCCAGCAAATCATGTCATCCAAGAAGTTGCATCTGATGTGTGATACTTCTTCCAATCCAATGTGACCGGTGGCAAGGGAAATCCTTCGTTCATGTTTACCTATTAAAAAAAATTAGTAAGTAAGACATAAACGAAAGATAATTAATTAACATAACAAACATGAATGTTTACCTAGACCCAATGATGTTGCTATCACATAACCCATATCTGGTAATGCCATCCATGTATCTAATGGTTGAGTACCTAAAGACGACATCATCAAGGAGTCTCTCACTTTTAATAAGCGACTTCCAAATAAATTCTCATATAGACTGATTCTAGAACCTCTAATTTCATTATCCAAATCACGACAAAACATTGACCAACCATCCTCACCATATTCATGCAACGATGCAATCGCTTTATACCCACAGTTTCCGTCACTCTTAACATCAACAATATCATCAATAAATGGTCTAATATGCTCTAGAAATTATACGGTGTACCTATTAGATGGTTTCTTCTTTGATGTTTGGGATAACTGTGAACATGGTCTCTTTGAATATTTTTTAGAACTATTGTGTTTGATCAACATACTCATGATATAAAAGATCATGATAAACATCATATCCCACAGGGTTCCTCCCCTTTCTCTTCACTCCTCCTTTGGTCTTTGTTTTTTCAGGCGGCTGTATCATCTTTGTTGTAGTGGGGTAAGAAATTTCACACACCATAATTTTTAGTGCTCTCTTTCCTTCCACATCTAATGACCTGAACCTTTTCCACAATGCATCAATTGCATTGGTCATGTCCACCTCTGCTTCATCCTCTGTATCTACCTCTTTTTCACCTTCCATGATGAGTTTCCTCTAATGTATATGAATAACATCAATTAGTATTGATTCACCACTCAATGTTTATCTCCCTAACTCACGAGTACAAGGTAACTTGTATACTTTTCTATGACTACACCCACACATTTGGGTGTTTGTACCAACCATGTTAACCATGTGTCATTCTTCAGCAATGTTTCTCAAAGCAGCTCTAGATACTGATTTATGCAAATTGGCATAAAATGGACTAGTGTGCGCATGCTCAACTTCATAAAAAACTATTCTAAAATGAGGATCTAATATTGCTCAATTGCACTTTGATGTTCCCATTCATAGTCTCTCAACATTTGCACATATCACCTAAACTGTTCTCCAACATCTGCTTCAGTTTTCAATGTGCAGACTCAACCCTAACAAAAAAAAGGTTCAGTATCATTAATATTAAGATAAACAAACTATGGCTAAAATCAAATATCTTACCTATTAGTTGTGATGTTGCCCAAATGCAACACTTTATTGATCCAAGCTTCAACAAATTTATGCCTATGAGGCGTCAACCATGTGTTTATTATATAATCGAAAAATGGTCTAAAATCCACACAAGCATGCTCAAGCTATTGCAACTTTTGATGGTACTCCACCTTATCATTAGCCTTTACAAGTTCATGCCATATATTCTCTATGAGATCTCTCATATCATTCACAACATACTCCGTGCACTTCGCTTTCACATTCTTGTTGATGTGAAATCGACAAAGCATATTAATTGTTGTTAGAAATACTGTTTCAATTGCTTTCACCAAAGCAAGATCTCTGTCCGTTAAAATCACTTATGGACATAACCCTTGCTTAGTGAACAACTATTTCAACTTATCTAGTACCAACACAAATTCTCCGTTTTCTCATATTCCATATAGGAAAATGCAACAGCAAACGTTAACTCAGTTGATTTCATACCAACTACTTCAAACAAAAGTTGCTTGTACTTATTTCTTTTGTAAGTTTTGTCCATAATCAACACATTAGGAAATATATTCAACAACTTCACTGATCTTGGATGGACTCAAAAGATATCTCTCATAACTTTCGACTCATCTTTTTTCCTACTCCAATAAACATAATCAGATTCCTCTATCAACTTAAATGACTGTTGCATTTCCGTTCTAGGACCCCTGATGTCTTTCTGAATCTTAGTCTTATGTTTATATATTTGGGTGATTCGAGTCACATTCTTTGGATCTCGTTCTTGTAATGACAAAAATATGTGTCTTGGTGGAACATGACGTTTTATCAAATCAACAATATGTTATTGTTCATCAGGATTAAGTCGACTTACAAATGCATGACCTTCAAATCTATCCGGTAAATCATGGTTGTGAAGTCCACATTTTACGTCAATATTCCAACCATAACCATCTTTTGAAGGTGTTGACCTAATCTTGAATGAACAACCACATTTCTTGGTAGCACTTTGTGTTTCACTTCCTTCTTTATATTCTCCACCTCTATCACAGTCAAATATAACTTTGTCACTTCTTCTTCTCTTGCCAGTTTTGGTGCCGAACGAGTTATTATAATAGTAACTCTATTCCTTATTCCAACCTCTCTAATCCACCTAGTCGGCTCATCTTGCATGACAAATTTTTCTGTAGTTGAGAATATCTCAGTCGTGTCTACATATGTCTGATTTTTATCGCATATCATCAAAAAATTGTTTATGCCTAACATAAATGTGGCAAAAAATATATAAAAAATAAAAAATAAAAAAAACGTTCCAGATAACTTGGGGTAAAGTTATCCGAAAGTAAAAAAAAAAAAAAACCAAAACTAAAAGACGTTTACATAAGTTATCTGGAACGTATAAATTACAAATGGGGGAACTTATGAATGTGTTTTCCTGAACTTATTATATGAACCGTATAATTCACGTACAAATTATCCCGTTTGTTAAATTATACAATCAGATTTCTTTTACGAGTATTTTCCAGTTTGCGAATAATACATTATGAATTTCTTTACCTAATGGTATCTGGTTGGCGTCGTATACTTCCAAAAAAACACTTTTTTTTGACTAATTTGACTGCATAGTAAAAAATATATTAAAAAAATTGAAAAAGATAACTTTAAAATATTCAAAAAATTGTAGGGGTATGGAGATAAGTGTGGGGATATAGGGTAAAATTTTCACTGAGACATAAGAATCTAAATTAAGAGTCATCGGATCCATCCAATGGATCATGAAAACAAGGCCGGTCCAACAAATTTGGAGGCCTAAGACAAAATTTAAAATACAATTTTTAAAAAGTAAAAATATATATTAATAAAATTTGTATTAATTTTTTCTTTTAAAATAAAAGAAACTATCAATAAATTTTTTAAATTTGATTGCTTCTATTAGGTCGCTAAATAATATAAAATTAATTAATAATCTTTAAAACATATTGATTTTATTAATTTAATTCTTAATTAAAATTTAAAAATTATCATGTTACTATTTAGCGTCTTAATAATGTGAATTAAATTTAATACTTTCATGTATTCTTGAACTATATAATAAAAAAGATATTAAAAAGCGATTGTATTTTAGAAACTTAATTTAAAATTGTTCATTAAATATATTTAATTTTATTCATGTAAAAAATAATAAAAAATTTATGGCCAAACCAAAATAGATAATATATTAAAATCAAAATTATATATAATTTTCTCAAATAAAAAATAAAACGTAACATATCATTATAATATTATTTTTATTTTTATCAAAAAGATATTTTTAAAATTTTAAAATAAATGATTAACTTTACCATAATAATTACAATGACAATATATTTGAATGAAAATAGATTTGTTAAACCATATTAATCATTAAAAACATTGATAAATGCATAGGAAAATTTGATTAAAATAAGATTCTAAAAATATAAGTATGCGGAGTCGACAAATTTCATTGTTTCAGAATATAGAAATCTCGCATTGTCGCTGGACTACCATATAATAGACATTAAAAAACTATTTTGTTTAAATATATTTGTTTACCGATTATTTGGAGGCCTTATTTATGGGCCAAAAAAGTGAAGCCCTAGGAAATGACTTTGCTTGCCTTGCCCTTGAGTCGGGCTTGCATGAGAAACATTTTGTAAAATTTTACGTCCGATAGCAAGATAGAGAGACCAAAGATCAAGGAATGACCTCACTCAGTTAAAACAAATAAAAGATAGCGATAAAGAAATAAGGCCCGTTGAATATGAATATCGATATAATGATGACACTCCTTTGTCATCAGGTTGATAACGTCACTCCTTTAAAGAAGTTATCCACAAAGAAGGTTCTAGTACTGCATAGCCTGAGATGGACCTCCAGATCAAAGCAACTAGAAGGAGGAGAATCGTCAGATTTAGACATATCTGCAGGCATTAATTATCTCATACATCTGTTCAACACACAAGGTTCTAGATTTCTGAATATCCTAGAACCTTACTGTAAAAGTCTAATGAAGGTCTCACATAAAGACACAAACTATACTAAACCTAAAAACCCCTCACCTACGATCGTTAATGACTTGGACGTCAAAGTGTTTATAGGTACCCCCATATTCAGATCAAAAAAACACAATAAAACCTTTTGTATAATTCATCATCGAATTTTAGTTTAATTCCTCTATTTTGAAATAGACAGGTCATTTCAAGACCAATAGGTGTTGTAGGTGGAAAACCACTTTAACGTTTAAACCACTGTACTCTACAAACAAATCTAATGGTGAATAAAATAAGAAAAACAACAATGACATTGGTAATCAAGCTACGTCGTTCTTTGGTCAGTGATATCTTTAAAATCACCCGAGAGCCTCTAGATGGACAATGACACCTTCAAATCCCCAAGGGACGCGAGTTCCTCCACCTCCACCATCATAGATTTATTTCATGATCAAAGGCATCCAAATGTTGGTGATTTATTTACCCTTGACGAGATTCGACAACCACCTCCTGATACACTGTTAAAACGATGATACTCCACTGCCATTTATCCCTTTGGTCAATGTCGATTGAGTTTTTTCCATCATAGGTAACTTGTAAGATGAAGGAGTGTGCAAGGGCTGATACAGGTCAATCCAAATCCATAACATTCTACGAGAAAGACCAAGCAAAATCATCTTGCCACCATTATACCTAAATTCATCAGAGTAATGAATCATAATCTCTGACACCACAAAGATGTTCACCTAAGGCATGTCACGCTCGCAACCATCACAATATACACCATGGAGACTCGTCAGTAACTTTGCTTCATTTCTAGAAACTAGATGACAAAAAGATGCTTCAGAGATAAATTTCTTCACTCAAAGGATAAATGACTACTCTATCTGTAGAGAGTTCTAGAAGTCTCTAAGGATGGGGACAAATGACAGAACGATGGACCTTGACGATCACATCAATCTTGTGGAAATCCTCCTCAATGAATATTGCATTAGAGAAAATTGTTGTAGTTATATAATATATGATTTCTTCTCTTTCACCAAATTAAATATCAAAGAGATTTATGGTACAGTTGATAAAACAACAATCTTAATGATCTTGAAAGATTACAGATTCGATACTTAAATTTTGACAAATTTCATTTTTATAATTTTAACATTATTTTAATCATTTAAATAATTAATATAATTATAAATATTATAAATTCAAATTATAAAATAGATCAAAAAATAAAAATAAGGAGATCAAAACTATAATTAAGTTAAAAAATAAACATAAAAAGATTAACATGCTAGTTTAAAAAATTCATCGATTCATTGGTCTAACCTCGGCTAGATCACACGATTTTTACTGAGTCAATTGCAATTATAATTCGCTGATCTTACCGAAACACTATACCTTATGGTTCACTTACTATCTAATTGATTTGACCGGCTGAATCAGTCCGGATTTTAAAACATTGCAAATTTGTTATATTTATTTATTTAATGCTATAAAGACACTCATTACCATTATAATATAATTTTTATATATCATATTGAATAGATTCTCTGATGAGTGATGACCAATAATGGGTTTTTTTACCCCACTACCCCCTTTTGAAAAATAATATACCATAATACCCCACTTTGAAATTTTTTTACCAGTATACCCCCTTTTTGCTACAAGCTCGTCCATTCATTGGACCAACATGTTTGATCCACTACAAGCACGCCCATTGGAAGGACGAGCTAGTGAAAAAATGAAAACTCAGTGTGAGCTCGTCCATTGAAAGGACGAGCGTGTGAAAGGGTTGTTTTTTTTAATATTTTTTATTCAAAATTTTATTTATGTATTATTGGATTTATTTATTAAAACATTTAATATTTATATATTATAATTAATAATAAAATAATAATATAAAATTTAATAAATAATAAAATTTTAATATTATTTCTTTCCTTATTTGTTTTAAATACTTTAATTAATATAATTAATATAATAATAATTAATATATTTATATAATACTTTAATAATATTAATATAATAAAAAATTAATATATTTATATACTTTATATAATATATTTAAATATAATAAGAAATTAATATATTTATAATAATTAACACCCAATCTACACATCTATATATAGTATATAAATATATTAATTCCTTATTATATTAATATTATTAAAGTATTATATAAATATATTAATTATTATTATATTAATTATATTAATTAAAACAAATAAGGAAAGAAATAATTAAAAGAAAAAAATTCAACTCACGCACACGCTCGTCCAATGAAAGGACGAGCTCACACACAATAAAAACACACACACAAGCTCGTCCATTCAAAGGACGAGCTCACACACAACACAAAAATTTTACACTTTCTCGTCACTTGGATGGACGAGCTTCCAAAAAAAATGGGGTAGATTCGTAAATAAATTTCAAAAGGGGGTATTATGGTATATTATGTTTCAAAAGGGGGTAGATGGGTGAAAAATCCCCAATAATGTGGAATAAAAGCAACAGGTTTGCTATTCCTACACCCATTCTTACACCTTACACCCAATTTACTGTTCATAAATATATGAAAAAAATGCTCAGAACATGGTTAATGGTATGTATTTTATTGGTTAATGAAGTAGTGAAAGTGGTTAATAAATTATAGGTAAAATAATTGGTTAATGATGTAGATTTTTGTGGTTAATGCAACTGTGAATTTGGTTAATGCGTAATCTTATATTTGTGTTATAAAATAAATTTTAAAAATAAATATTTTTTTTTAAAAAAATTAATATTTTAAAAAAATATATTATTTTAATAAAAAAAACACTGTTCACCGTATAAATACGGTGAACAGTGCATACGGTGTATGTATGGGGTGTAAGAAATGGTGTCAAAATAGCATTTTTCTAAAAGCAATTCATCTTGTTGGGTAGTGAATTGATGTTGAATGGTTTTCCACGTCACACAAGTCTCCTGTAAGATACACTCTCAATCCCAACCAATGCATGCATGAGTGACATATCTTAAGAAAATCATATGTTAATGTTATGGCCTTTTCCATGTTTTTTCTTTTACGGAAAAGACCAAAATATAAAATGAACAGATGTATCAAAACCAGTTGGAAGAACAAAAACAACAATACAATCAAAACATTAAGCAATCAAAACTCAGACATCAAACAAAAGCAGACTAAATCAACGTAAAATTATAGCCTTCCAGCATCAACAAAACCAAATCTGATGAAACACAACAAAAACACATTAAAGAAAGATCGAAGACATTTATGTTAAATTGGTTTTAAAAAATAATAAAATTTTCAAATCAATTCGAAAAAACACGTGAGTTGTTCACAGACTTATTAAAATATCATTTTTAAATCAAAATCCTATCTCAAACCAATCATATCTTAATTAATTAATTAATTATTTTTAAAATCTGGAATAATAATTTTTTAATAACAAACGTTTAACTTATTTATTCACTCATCTTATTAAAATGGTTAATAACCTCTTATTAACGGAAAAAAAATATTTAAAAGAACTCAAATTTAAATTATGCAATTGGAGGAGAAGGAGGAGGAGGAGACGACTACACAAAATCCCTTTTATGTCGGTTAGAAAATGCGTTGACCTTATTATTTTTAAATAGGGGTGTTTGCGGTGCGATTTGGGTGATTTTGAAGTTAAAAGTTATCTGAACCGAAAAAGAAAAAAGCATGTGGTTTGATTTGGTTCGGTTAACTTTTAGAAATAAAATCAAACCAAAACAATGCAGTTTGGTTGGGTTCAGCTGTTTTAATTTTTTACAAATTTTTTATAGAGTCATGCATACACATATAGAGGACAACATAACTTTGTGTTAAGTCATTCATACATTACTAAATAACAATAAAACTCATCATATTTAGACAACACATTTAATATATAAAAATCAGATTATACAAAAGTGAAACAATAAACATAAATATAAATTAATATATGAAATAAAACAATTAGAGAGAAGAGATTAGTGAAGATGAAAAAGAAACAGAAGAAAGGAGAGACTAATGAGGAAAAAGTAAAAAATAAAGAATATAATATAGTAGAGATTAGTGAAGAAAAAGCAAGATGCACCTGACGAAAAAGACACAATATTGTTAAGAGAAATTTGAGAAGGTTGAAACCGAAATCTTAAGTGTGAGAAAGAGAAAATTGTTTGTAAAATAATGCGGTTTGATTCGATTTGTATGAACCGAACCGTGCGATATTGTTAAAAAATGGTCCAAACACATCCAAACCAAATGCGATTTTTTGCGGTATCAGTTTGATTTGGTTCAGTTTTAAACACCATTACTTTTAGATACAGTGTGATATTAGTCTCGTTGTCATGTAAGTTTAACATCATTTTCTTCTCACTCGTGGTTTCTTCATCTATGTATGTGAGTAGACACAAAATGATTGCATTTGATTTTATTAATGACAATCATAAATGCAATCATTGGGTTCAGGTGAAGTTGAAACCTGATTGTCCATTATCTCTCGTCACTAAACGTCAGAGACATAACTAGTGAAGGTGCAAGAGTATAGAAAACAGCATATGTTGGATGTATAAAGCATTGGAAAGAAGAAGTTAAGAAGTCAACATTATATATTTTGTATTGATATTATTATATAGTTGCTATTATATTTATATAGTTTATCGAGTTCTGATTGTACCTACACTTTTGTATATTAAGGCATGTTATGAAACTTGAGTTCATGATATGTTAAGATGTTAGTTTATGTTTGTTTTATAGTGTTGTTATGTTAATAATGTCAAAAATACAATTAAAAGTAGTAGTAGTAGTAGTAGTAGTAGTAGTAGTAGTAGTAGTAGTAGTAGTAGTAGTAGTAGTAGTAGTAGTAGTAGTAGTAGTAGTAGTAGTAGTAGTAGTAATAATAATAATAATAATAATAATAATAATAATAATAATAATAATAATAATAATAATAATAATAATAATAATAATAATAATAATAATAATAATAAGACTTAATTGCAATTTTGGTCCCTCTATTTTCTTTTTTTTTTTAGTTTTAAAATCCGGAATTTTTGTCCTTCTATTTTCAATTTTTTTGAGTTTTGGTCCCCCTATTTTAAAATCTAAAATTTTGATCCTCTATTTTTATTTTTTTTATAGTTTTGATCCCCTATTTTAAGTTTTGTTTTGAATTTTAATCCCCTTTTTCAATTGGTAAGAAATTTAATAGGGGATCAAAAATTTTAAAAAATAAAAATAAGGGGACCAAAACTCACAAAAAATGAAAATAGAGGGACAAAAATTTCAAATTTTAAATAGGGGAACCAAAACTCAAAAAAAACTAAAAACAAAGGGACAAAAATCCGGATTTTGAAATAGGGATATCAAAACTCAAAAATAATAATAATAATAATAATAATAATAATAATAATAATAATAATAATAATAATAATAATAATAATAATAATAATAATAAAACACCTTATTGCCTATCGAATAAAAAAAATACAGTAAAATTTTGCGCATATCGAACATTTTAATATATCCAATATCCAAATTGAGAGTGTTACTGAATTTCTTAAATATTTAGTATACCTCTATGTCAAACTTCTGAAAATTATGGTAAAACGTACTCAAACAATTAGTTTATTTTGAGTTTTTCTAAAAATACGATAAAAACACATTATTTTGATACCGACAATTTAAAAAATCCAATAAAATTTCATGAGCTATCTAAAAAACCGGGTATATTAGAATAAAAATCCGATAAAAACTCATATGATTGGCAAAAAGAAATTTTTTGTAAAAATCCGATATGTATAACTAAATATTCTAACAACACCAATTTTATTTTATTTTTAAAATTCAAATTAAATTTATTTTATTGGTTGAGAGGTATATGATCAAATTGTAGAGTGTGGAAGTGTCCGGTATAATATTTAGAGTGTCGGGTAATAGTTGGTTGTGAAAAAATAGTTCGTAGTTGGCTGACCTGTCCAACTACTTGAGATAAGGCTCAATATCATAGAATTATAACTTTAGAAAACCTCTTAAAAAATAAAAGACAGATTGAGATATCTTCATAAAGAAGATAAATGAGCAATGTTTTTAACTAAAAAATATTAGAATTCAACCACGATCTATGGTGAACTCTTCACAATCTTAATCTCAAGATTGTTATGTAATGACAATGAACAAAAACAAGAACACGTTTAAAGAAGATGAGTATGAACTGCAGAGTAACTCTCTGCCCACAACTGTGGAATTTTATTATCACTTTGCAACTGCAAAACCGTGATTATTAAACTTGATGATTACAATGATAAGGGTTCCTCCCTATTTATAGATTTAGGTTAACTTTCATCTTAAGCTGAAGCCCAAACTATAAAAGCCCAAAAGTATCAAATCTAATATTTCTAAATCAAATCTGATCTTTCTAAAATAATGAATTATATATTTAACACACCACCTAATTCATTGTGTCTAAACTATCTACATTCATCATAGATCTTAACTTCTTGAACACTTCGACTGGAACTCCATTTGTCATGATGTCTGCAATCTGATTCTCTGTTCTACAGTGTTCCGAGTTCATCTTCTCTTATGCTACCTGCTCTCAAAGATAATGAAACCTCATTTCGATGTGCTTTCTTTGACCGTGTGCTATTGGATTATTCACCAAGTTGATAGTTGTCATGTTGTCGATCTTTATGGTAATTGCTTCACGACTCTTTCCTATAATCTCTTCGACCAGGTTCACCATCCATGTTGCTTGACATGCACAAAGAGAAAAAACTATGTATTCTGCTTCACATGATGACAATTCCACTACTGCCTCCTTTCTCGAACTCCAAGCAACTGATGCACCACCTAACATAAATACATAGCCAGCTGTGGATTTTCGATCCTCAACATCACTACACCAACTTGAGTCAGTGTATCCCACTAACTTGCATTATTTTCCTTCATCAACTGTAGGAAACAAAATGTCTTAGTCGAGAGTTCCTTTTAGATACCTCAGTATCCGCTTCGTTGCTGCTAGGTGTGATGCATTTGACTTCTGGATGAATACTAAGTCAGGCTTTCGACAGTTGCAATCTGGTTTCAGCTGGAGTCGAAGTTGGGTTGCAATCTTGCATCTTAAATCTCTTGAGTATTTCGTCTGCATATTTTTTGGGTGCATCATCAAACCTCTACTAGTCTTGTAGAATTCGATGCCAAGGAAATATGAGAGGTATCCCAAGTCTTACATTTCAAACTCCTCACTCAAGTTATGTTTAAAGTCTTCGATCTTCTTCTTGCAACTTTCTGTTATCAACAGGTCATCGATATAGAGGCATGGTATAAGCAATTCACTACTGCTTCTTCTTACATACACTCCATGTTCAGTCGTACACTTCACAAATTCCTTCTCCCTTAAAAAGCTGTCGATTTTCTTATTCCAATCTCTTGGAGCTTACTTAAGTCCATACAGAACTTTATGCAGCCTACACACCTTTCTTTCTTCGCCTCAATTCACATACCCAGTTGGTTGTGCGACATAAACTTCTTCGTCTAAGGGGTCATTAAGAAATTCACACTTCGCGTCCATCTAACATGTGTTCCAATTGTTCATATTTGCTAGACCAACAACTAACCTGATTGTTTCGATCCTAGTAATAGGTGCAAACACTTTGTCGAAGTCTATTCCTTCTTTCTGGAAAAACCCTTTCGCTACAAGTCTCGTCTTGTGTCGAGTTACCTCTCCTTTAATTCACTTTCACCTTGTAAACCTATTCCACGTCAATTTCCTTCTTTCCTTGAGGCAATTCGACAAGTGACCAAGTATTTTTGACTTCGATGGACTCTAGTTCTTCATTCATTACTTTCACCCACTTCAAATCTTCCAATGCCTCAACCGCATTGACTGGTTCGACATATGCATAGAAAGCATAATATACCAGCTCACCTTCTTCATTGACCATATCATCTAATGTAATCACACATTCTTGCAACCTTGCAAACATGTGTCTTGTTCGTCGAGGTCTGCTTGGGCCTACTTCACCTCTGGTTTAACTTCTGACCAACATTCTTCTGGTGTGACTCCTTCAAGCTTCTTCGTCGAAAATCTATTTAATATGTATGTTGCTGTCAAAACCGCTTCTCCCCATAATTCTTTGAGTAAAGGCTTTCCATTTAACATGCTTCTCACCATGTTCATGATGGTTCTACTCTTTCTTGTTGCAATTCCATTTTGTTGTGGAGTGTAGGGTGATACCACCTCGTGCATAACCCCTTCTTTTTCACATAATACACCAAACTTTTTTGACACATACTCTCCGTCACCATCAGTCCTCAGAATCTTTAGCTTTCGATCATATATTTGAATTTGAAAAATACCTCAATCACATCAGTTTTCTTCTTGATGAGGTAAGTCCACAACTTTTGAATGTAATCATCTACGAACGTGACAAAGTATCTGTTGCCTCCTATCGAACCACCTGGGTAGGACCACATACATTAGAGTATATGACTTCAAGAATTGCCTTCGACTTCCTTCCTGCATCCTTGTTGAAGATATTCTTGGTTTGTTTTGCCTGAACACATTATTCACATACTTCGTTTGAAATGTCAATTTCTGGTAATCCTGAAACCATATTTCTTCTCTTCAAGTCTCTGATGTCTTTGAAATTGAGATGACCAAGTCGATAATGTCATATCCATTCATCTCTGCTGCCTGTAGTTGCAAGGCAATTGTGCTTCATCACATTGAGTTTAATCTTGAAAGTCCTATTCTAAGACATTGGAGCCTTCAAAATCAACCTACCATCTGTATCGAGAACTCTCATCATTTTGTCTTCGACAACTACCTTATATTTATTTTTGACAAGCTGTCATATACTTAGCAGGTTACTTTTCATGTCTGGTGTGTATAACACATTGGACATTATTATTTCTTGCCATCCTTCCTCATGATCTGAACATCACCAACACCTTCAGCTGCTAGAGTGTTGTCATTTACAAACTTCATTGTGCTCTTCAACGAGGATTTCATGTTGACAAACCAATCTTTCCTTCCAGTCATGTGTGATGAGCATCCCAAATCTAACTACCACTGGTCTTGGAATATTTCTTCGTCTCTTGTTGTGACCATCAGCAACATCTCTTCTTCTTCATGTTTCACCAGCTTTGCATCAGTTTCTTGATTCTTCTTCTTTTCTGGATAATCACTAAAATAGTGACCATACTTTTGACAATTGAAACACTAAATGTGACATTTGTCAGGCTTTCGACTACCACCTCTTTCTCTACATGCAGCACCACCTCTTTGGTTGCCTTGGTTCCATGATTTTCTATGATTTGACCAGTTTTCTTCATGCTGATTTCGACCATTTGAATTGGTGTAGCCTCCTCTACCTTTGTTGCCATTCCAGCTTCCTTTGCCTTTCCTTTGTTTTTCTGACTGCGCCTGCAAATCCATATCACTCTTCGACTTTCCTGCAGCTCTTTCAGCCATCCTTTGTTCATGAGACTCAAGCATTCCTTGAAGCTCTTCCTTTGTCAATACTAATAAGTCTTTCGACTCTTTTATGGCTACTACCACGTGGTCAAATTTTAGAGTTAATGACCTCAAGATCTTTGACACCACTGATCTTGATGTCAACACTTCTCCACATACCTTGATGTAATTCACTAGCTTTGTAACTCTGGTGAATAAATTTGTTATACTTTCATTGTCTTCCATCTTAAGCAATTCATACGTCCTTTTGTGAGTTTTTAATCTCACCTCTTTCACCTTCTCTGCGCCTCCAAACGATTTTTCAAGAATCTCCCAAGCTTCTTTTGCTGATTCTACATCACTAACCTTTTCAAAGTTATATGGATTAATACATTGATGGATTATAAAGAGAAATTTATAATCTTTCTTCTTCAAATCTTTATATGCTGCTTTCTCCTGATCTGTCGCAGTTTCTGCAAGCGGTGATAATCCCTCCTTAACAAGATTCCAAAGATCTTGGTAACAGAAAACTACCTTAATCTGCTTGTACCAATTCTTATAATGATCTTTCTTGAGAATTGAAAGATTTTCTAAAAAGTGATCGTTCGAGTGATTCAATGCTATCACAGTTGTTCTTCCATTGAATTAAAATTGAAGCTCTAGATACTAGATGTTGGAATTCAACCACGGTCTATGGTGAATTCTTTTCAATCTTGATCCCAAGATTGTTATGTAATGACAATGAACAAAAACAAGAACACATTTAAAGAATATGAGTATGAACTGCAGAGTAACTCTCTGCCCACAATTGTGAAATTTTATTATCACTTTGCAACTGTAAAACAATTATTATCAAATTTGATGATTACAATGATAAGGATTTCTCCTTATTTATAGATTTGGGTTAACTTGCATCTTAAGTTAAAACTCAAAAATATCAAATTTAATTTTTCTAAATCAAATCTGATGTTTCTAAAATAATAAATTAGATATTTAAACAAAAAAATTAATATCTGAGAGTTCCTAACTTGTTTTGTTCTCGATGAAAAATAGTGATCAATGATTATTGTAACTATACATAATGATTGTTTCTTTATGAAAAACTATTTATATCGAATGATAATATGGAACAAAAACAAATATTTTGAATGTCTAGAGCTTGTAAGCAAATAATAATTCTAAACATATATGTGATTAGATAGAAATGACTAGAAATTGTATTTGATATTTAGTGTACGTTTCCTTTATTTTTTGGAGGAGAAAAAATAATTCTATTTAAGTAAAATGATTATGTCTTAATTTATAACTTTTGAATTTAAACGTGATTATTATATTAAAATTTACTGTTTAATTCAGTTTTACATAAATTTATTTAAATATAAATTAATTTATCTTCAATTTATTTTTAATTAAAATTAATTTTACCGATCAATTTTTTCTAAATCAACTCTTTTCGCCACATAACCAAACATACACTTAATTTTGCTCTTGAAATAACATTAGTTTAATCTTTAGATAAAATAATCATCATTCAAACTTTGATTTTTTTATAAATTATTAGAATTATTATTTCCTCTAAAAACTTAAGAGTTGACACAATTTTTTTTCTTCAGAAAGTAAAGTGCTAGATGATAATTTTAATTTAATATTATTAATAAAAAAATCATGTATAAAAATATATATAACTATTGTTGATATTGTTGTAAAAAATTTAATAGAATAATTCAAAATACTTAAAAATTATTCATAATTTACACACACTAAAATTTGATGCATGGAAAAAAAAATTAATGACAATCAAAATAATTAGTCTAAAGAAAATGGTTAATGAGCCTATAAGACTTTGCAGTGATGCACAAGACGGATAAGAGTTGGCCACCTCGACTTTTGATCCATATACAAATTTTCATTTCTTTCCTTTTGTGGATAATTTTGAGACAAAAAGAGACAATTTTTAGAAAAATTAAAGGCTAAGGATTGAGCATTTTTGCGAGAGATTGTTTGGATTAAGAAACATATTATAAACATCTTTTTTAGTGAGATTTTACAAGAGGAAAATTTTAAATTTGTTCTTTTGTTTTCTTTTAGGGATCTTCTTGTGAGCTTAATGAAAAAGGTAAGGAGTAAAAATTAAGCATTGTTATTGGAGAACATTATAAAATAATTTCTTACAATTTATTTTTAACTCTTGCAAAGACTTATTTATAATAGATTGGAGAATTGTTCTCTCCTCCAAATTAAGATATTTTTGGATCAAACTGAGTAAACAATCATCAAGGTGCAAATTCTCTTCTTCCTTTATCTTATGCCTTAATTTATTGTGAAATTTCTCTACAAAAGGGTATTAATGTTGCTTGAAGATTTTTGTTCTTGATTTTCATTGTTATTTTCTCCATTATTGTTCTTGTTTGTTTAAGTAAGGTTTCAATTTACCAAAAAGTGGCACCCATCGTGGAAAAATAAGAATAAATATTCAAGTGAACTCCATGAGTATTAAATGGGTCATTGAGAAGTTTTTGAGAAGTTTTTCAAAGACGTCGTTTTTGGATTGTGGAAGTTAAAGATGGAAGAAATTTTAATCCAACAAAGTGTGATGATGTATTAAAAAGTGGGGCATTTATCGTGCTACTATTCTATGTCTTCGAGATAATATTTTGAGGGAAGTAAAATACAAAAAATTGCGAGAAAAAAATGTGGGTGAAGTCCAAATCGTTGTATATGACCAAGTCACAGGCTCATAGGTTATGCTTTAAACAACAACTCTAATCATTTAAGATGGTAAAGTAAATGTCCATTATGGAGAAATTGACATATTTAAAAAAAAAACATTGATAACTTAAAAAATATTAAGTTGATGCCTGATGATAAGGACAAGTATCTACTATTATCGAGTTTATTATCTAGATCCTTTAAGCATTTTAAGTACATTATTATTTATTGTAATGAAGACTTTATAACCATTGGATGAAGTCAAATCTTCTATTGGAACTAATGAGTTAACCAAAATGAAGGAAACTAAGGATGATGATAGTGGTGAAGACTTGAATGTTTCAGGGGGGAATGAGAGTTGATAATTCCATAAAGAGAAGTAATCTAACTCAAAATTCAAGTCAATGGGTAGTTAAAAGTCTAAGTATAAGTGCTTCAACTTTCACATGATCGTTCACTTCAAGAAGGATTGTCCATACAAGGGTAGAAATGATGGATTTTTTAAGATTACAATTGTCTCATATAAAGGTTATAAGAGTGTGGTTGAACTAGTGATGAGTAATGGAGAAACCAAAAAAAAAATTGAGTCATGAACTATAGATGCTCTTATCACATGTGTCTGAAAGAGAATTACATTAAGACCCTAAAGCTGAAATACGGTAAAGTTATCTTCCTTAATAATGATAAAGCTTGCAAGGTTAGATGTATGTGTTTTATTTGTCTCAAAGTGATTGATAATCGTGAACTTTTTTCTATATAATAAGAGGTATGTTCCTAAACTTAGGATAATTTTATATTCTATAAACATGTTTGATGCATTAAGTTATTGTTAACATGGCATGCTAAGAAATTTTTGACATGTTGTTCCACTCAGGACCAAAAATGGGTGCAATTGAAAAACTGATGATCTTGAACGACGACTTTGATCTCCTCTATAGTGGCGCAAGATGGACTTGCATGATTAGAACTCCAACGCCCAAATCATTTCAAGATTCAAGATGAGAGTAGTGAAAAATGGAGATCATAGATTTCGCATTGCTTTTAGTGTGTGAACTATTTTTATACTTTGGGTCAAGTGGAGTAGATTAAAGATGGATTGAGCCGTCACTACAACAAATAACACTTTTTATGACAAAGCTTTCACTTCAAACAATATAAAACTGAGGGTGTATGTAACTGGAGCGCCTTGTTTTTTTAAAATCAATCTGTTACCTCGATTTCATGAAAGGCCGATATAAATATATGCTCAGGGTTTGAGATTCAATTTCCAACTCCTACATTTTTATGTTTTATATGGAACCAAAAAGGCGCCTTTAATTTTTATAGATTTTATGTCAGATATGTTACCTCGGTTTTTATGAAAACCGAGATAAATACTCTCTAATTTTTTATTCTTTTTGGAACCAAAAAGGCACCTTTATTTTTTATAGATTTTACGTCAGACATGTCACCTTAGTTTTTAGTATAACCACGATAAATACTCTTTATATTTTTTATTCCTTCAGTGTCTATCTCATTCACTTCTCGAGCCTTAGAGAAAGAACACTTCTTCTCCGGCCAACGAAAGAACACTTATTCTTCAAGGAGACATAGCGAACGGAAAAACTCTCTCGCTATTATTCTTCGATATGTTATTATTATTATTATTGTTGTTGTTGTTGTCGTTATTCTTGTTGCTTTGGTCCATTATTGTTGTTCTTGTTATTCTCCATTAATGTCGTTCTTGTTGTTATTGTTGTTGTTGTTGTTATTGTTGAGAAGCTTTATTTTTGTTGACTGTGTATTATTTTTTTCCACAAGATTTATGTGATTATGAATCGTAGTTGGATGAAAGACAATAGATTAAGTATAGAGTATGAGAATGGATTGAAACAATTTCTTGATTTTGCTGAAAAAAATCTTCCAGCCAATAATGAGATTTTTTGGTGTCCTTGTAAAAACGGCTTTAATATGAAAAAATATCATAGAGATGTTATATTGAATCATTGTGGTTGTGATGGAATTATTCAAAATTACACGAAATAGATATAGCATGGTGAAGCGATAAAAAAGAGAACCATGTCATACACAATTGAAGATGAAGTTATGAATGGTACTCTAGATGACATCATTTGTGATATTGGAGTTGATGATTTCAAGAATGCTAATGTGGTAGATACTTTGCTAAGAGACATTGAATATTTGTTGTATCTGGGATGTAAAAAAATTATAAAATTGGCAGCTATATTAAGACTATTTAATCTTAAGGCAAGAGGTGGATGGATGGATAAAAGTTTCACTAAATTGCTTGAACTGTTGAAAGAAATGTTTCCCGAAGGTAACACGCTATTGAACAATACTTACGAGGCCAAGAAGATACTATGTCTAGTGGGTTTGAAATATTTTAAAATACATGCATGTTGTAATGATTGCGTATTATATAGAAAAGATTTTGAAAACTTGAAGAAGTGCCTAAGGTACGAAGAGTCACGCTACAAGGAGAAGGACAATGGTGTTGATGATGATGATGGTGTAATTAGCAAGGGTGTTCCTACAAAGATGATGTAGTACGTACCGATAATTCTAAGGTTTAAGAGATTGTTTTCTAATATTAGTGACACAAAGAATACTAGATGGCATGTAGATGAAAGAATGTGTGATGGAAAAATTTGCCATGTAGTTGATTCATCGCAATGAAAGAAAATTGATTCCTTGTATCCAAAATTTTCCTTGAACTGAGGAACCTTAGGCTTGGACTTACTACTGAAGGAATGAATCCTTTTGGTAATTTTAGTACTAACCATGTGCCATGGCCTGTTCTTCTCATACTTTATAACCTATCTTCATGGTTGTGCATGAAGCGCAAGTATATGATGTTATTAATGATGATTTCGGGTCTAACACAACCAGGGAGCGACATTGATGTTTATTTAACACCATTAATTGAAGATTTAATAATTTTGTGGGAGGAATGTGTTGATCTTGATGATGCGTATACATGTCATAACTTTAAGTTGTGCGCCATGTTGTTTTTCACAATTAATGACTTTCTTGCATACAGTAATGTGTTTGGATACAACTTCAGGGGACATAAAGTGTGTCCTATATGTGAAGTTAATACATCTCACCACCAATTAAAAAATGGAAAAAATACATTTTATTTTAGGCATCAAAAATTTCTAAGACCTAATCATCCATATCACAGATTGCGGAAGACTTTTAATGGAGAGAAGGAGATTGATATTTCTCCAAAGCCCTTAACTAGGAAGGATGTTTATAGAAAACAACAACATATTAAAGTTGTCTTTGGAAAGAAACAAAAAAAGCCCGTGGAGAAAAATATCTGGAAAAAGGGGTCGATATTCTTTGATCTTCCATACTCGTGTAGTCTTGATGTAAGACATTGTCTTAATGTGATGCATGTGGAGAAAAAATTATGTGATAGTCTGATTGAAACACTTCTCAACATTAAAGGAAAGACAAAAGATACTAATAAATCCCTCAAAGATATGGTTGTGATGGGTATACAATAAGATTTAGTCTCGAAAGAAGTAGGAAATATAACCTATTTCCCCCCAGCATGTCACACTCTTTCTAAAAAACAAAAAAAATTCTTGTGATTGTTTACAGGGTATCAAAATTCCCCAATGTTACTCATCAATGTAAAGAAACTTGTGTCAGAGAACTATCACAAATTACTTGGCTTGAAATCTCATGATTATAATGTCTTGATGCAACAACTTCTACCAGTGGCTATTCGTAGCATTTTAACAAGAAATATAAGGGCAACTATAACCAGATTATGCTTACTCTTCAATGCTATATTTAGTAAAGTTATTGATTCTGGAAATTTAGATGACTTGGAGCACGAAGCTACATATATCTTGTGCTAATTAGAGATGTTTTCCCTCTATCATTCTTTGAAATTATGGTTCACTTAGTTGTTCATCTAGTTAGGGAGATTAGAATTTATGGTGGATGTATTTGGTAGAGCATTACATGAAGATTTTCAAAAGGTATACAAAGAATCATCACCGTCTGAAATCATCGATCGTAGAGAGGTACATCACAGCAGAAGTTGTTAGGTTTTGTACAAAATATTTGTCAGAAGCATGCTTTATAGGAATTCCCGAGTCTCGTCATGATGGATTTTATGATGGTAGATGTATTCAAGGTTTAAATGTTAAGACATTTTTTCGAGAAGTAGTTCTTCAAGCACATTTGCATATATTGAATAACCTTAGTGAAGTTCAACCTTACTTAACCGCTCACAAGATTCTTTTAAAGGAAAAATTCCCCTGGATGAATGAAAAATGGTTGTTGACAAAGCATAACAAAAATTTCATAAATTGGTTTAATGAAAATGTTTCTAAAGAGAGTTGTGCATTGAATCTTACAAGGAAAACTGTGGCAAGTCTGAGGAACATATTAAGAGAGAGGATAATTAGAGGAAGATCATAGTTGTACTAGAGAACGAGAAGAAAACTCTTCTATTTAATGTTTACCATCTTCAGGATGAGGTAACCTTCCTAAAATCCAAGCTTAATAGCAGGACAAACTCATTAAGAAAAATGAGTAACGAATATGATGTGGTGGAAGAGTATAGAAGTGCAGGAGGTGATGATCAACAAAACAACAAGTCTATAGAAGATTTCCATTCTTCTGAAAAGAAGAAAATGGTCACGATGTCTAATCACATGTAACAGCATCCTGGCAGACGTGGTATATCTTTAACAAACTCTAAAGCCTCAACTTGGAGGTGTCATTACTGTGGGGAGTATGGTGACATTAAGCTCTTCTATTATAAGTTGTATGGAATGCAACAAGCTTCAGCTCAAGCCAAAGTCAATCATCTAAGTAAGAAAAGAAGGTCTATCAACAGGGATGTGAATTTTATGGATCACACCTCTTTGAGGGCTTTAACTAGAAAAGACTGGTACTTTGATAGTGGATGCTCTGGACACAAGACAGGGGTTCAGAGGCTGTTAGTGGATATTAGGTCACGACCCTCAGGGCATTTCAGATTTGGTGATGGATTTAAAGGTGAAATTAAAGGAGTGGGAAGGTTGATGTGTGCAGGATCTCCAAATTTAAAAGATGTTCTGTTGGTGAAATGACTAACTGTTAATATTATTAGCATTAGTCAGCTTTATGATCAAAGGTTTTTAGTTAATTTTTCAAAATCAGAATGCATAGTTAACGATGATAAAGGTGTTGTTCTAATGAGAAGTATAAGATCCAAATATAACTGTTATCTGTGGGATCCTCAAATAACTGCTAACTCCTCCACTTGGTCTATAACCAATGAGGAAGTGGAGTTATGACATCAGATTCTTAGACATCTTCATCCCAGCAGAATGAAGGAAATGATGTCTGTAGGAGCCATTAGAGGAATTCCAGACCTTAAGATTAAAGAAGGGAAAATATGTGGAGAGTGTGAGATTAGAAAGAAAGGTATGATGTCTCACACAATGTTGCGACATCAGGTTACATCCAAAGCGCTGGAACTGCTTCATATGGGTTTGATGGGACCAATGAAGATAGAAACTTTGGATGGAAAGAGGTATGTGTATGTGATTGTAGATGTCTATTATGGATTCACATGGATGAAATTTATTAGAAAGAAATCACACTTGTTTAAAGTTTTCAGAGATTTGTGTGAAAGTATTCAGAGGGAAAAGAACAATGTGATTGTAAAGATTAGAAGTGTCCATGATAAGGAATTTGAGAGTGCAGAATTCTCAGATTTTTGTAATTCTAAAAAGATCAGTCATGAATTCTCGTCTCAGCTGGGTGGAATTGTTGAATAGAAGACCAGAGGGATACAAGAATCTGCTAGAGTGATGCTTCATGCCAAGCAATTGTCATTGGTATTTTGGGCTGAAAGGATGAATATTGTGTGTTATATTCATAACAGGGTAACATTAAGAGGAAGTACTTCAACCACCATACATGAGCTATGGAAAGGGAGGAAACCTATTGTCAAACATTTGCATACGCTTGGAAGTAAAAGCTTTGTATTGACTGGCAAATATCAGAATGGTAAGACAACTCCTATAAGTGATGAAGGAATATTTTTGGGGTACTCTTCAAGCAGCAAGGCCTACAGAGTTTTTAACTCCAGAATTAAAGTGATTGAGGAATCTATCTGTGTGATAATTGATGATTCTATTACTACCCCAAGGATGGATGTTGAACATGATGTTGGGACCCTCCCTGTGCAGACTAGAAAAGAAGAAAGATGCAATCTTTCTAGCATTATGGCAGATGACCCTCAACTCACTTCAGGTCTCTCTGTTAGAGTTCAGGCAGAGCTATCCAATGAGTTCATTGCAATACACCTTTATAAACATGCAAAGAAAAAATTAGACTCTTGTCTTAGTTTTAAGCTGGAACAAAGGATGTGCCATTGTAACACCCCACTTCCCAAAATCATCTAAATTAATAAACATTATAAATAAACAAAACCAGAGTTCCAATTCTCCCAAGTGGGATATCACATAAAAACAACGTTTCCTTATAAAAAGGTTTTTCTCCAAATACAGCGGAATGTTAAATAATAAAATTCAATAAAAGTTTGATACGTTCACAGGGAAATAAAATATAAGTTCAACATAAAACAAATAAAAACGCCCAAGTCCCGTGCTACGTATCAGAGCATCCTAGACTCGACAATCACACCAATATCCAAGCTAGCTAAGCACCTGAATTATCTGTACTTCCGAAGAAGCACAGACCACAACAACAACAAAGGGGTGAGAAAACATGATCAAAAATATAATGGTAATGTAATACATGTAAACAAGGTAGTACAACACACCAACACACCAATATTCACCCCAACAACACAATATAACGAACCTACTGTTCAAATTACAATATAACGTATTATAATGCATTTATGCAACTCACACCATGCATGTGGTACCGACTCATTGGTTCATTCAATCGAACCCACCATTCTCCACAAAGGAGTACAGGTGAATCACTTACGCTTCATCCGAGACATGATTCAACCCCACCATTCTCCACAAGGGAGTACGGGTGAATCACTTACGCTCCATCCGAGACATGATTCAACCCCACCATTCTCCACAAAGGAGTACAGACAGATCACTTACGCTCCATCCGAGACATGATCCATCCCACCAAGACACCATGATATGCACACACCAATGCATAACTATTATGTTCAGGCACACTAAGTGCACACGATCCACCTGATCGTATCATTATACATCACATATATATGTACAGATATAACATACACCAACACCATATAAATCAACCAGATAGTGAACAAGTTCATATTCTATCACCAAGATACAAACACATCCCACTACTCGGGGATACACGATCCTACTGATCACTACATACATATATATCAACTAATTGTCCACTAGTCATTATTACGGGAAACATGCACTATCACCAAGTACACAAGTTAAATCCCACACTCACCAACCTTACAGTGCATCAAGGCCAAAGGGATCACACAAGCCCAAGCTCAAGGCCAAAACATCACCAAAAATCACATTCTGGTTCTGCTACGTTCGCTGACATTCGCCAGGCGAAGCCCCATAGCGAACCTTCGCTAGCATTCGTCAGGCGAACCTGCTGGCGAAGCCCCCTTTCCACTATCGTGCATTCGCCAGGCGAACCTTCGCTGGCCACACTTGCCAGGCGAAGTTCCTACCCTTTAGGTATGGGACTTAATTCTGAATTATTCACTGCCACTCGCCTCAGCTCGCCAGGCGAACACTCGCCCCCATTCGCCAGGCGAAACTTCGCCAACACTCGCCAGGCGAAGCCCAGCGAATGCTGCGATTTCACCAATTTCTCACAGTTCTGCAGAGTGCTTTCTAAGCCAAATGGGTTAAACTTTCTACTTCCAATTCACCTCTTAACATCAGTACTAACAACATAGATATCATAACTTATCGGTTTCTAGACTACATTCCCAATTCAACTCTTAGGCATTCTATCGATATCCCAAAAGGTCACACAGAATGTTCCCTAAAACCCGTAAACCCAACCTATCCGCCAAATTAACCAAAAACCACAATTCATCAACAATCAACATCCAATTATCAGCAATAGTCAACAATCACAACATATCAATATCATATGTAGATGATCTTTCTACGGGGTTAAGGAATCCCCAACTACCCTATACATGTATAAACCATTCCCAATCAAGTTTCTCCCCCCTTACCTTGTTAATCGGTTGATCGATGAAAGAACCCTCCAAGGTTTGGCCAATTCTGATTTTCCCCCGTTCCTTCGTTCTTCGCTCGCTTTTCCGTTCTTCTCACTTCTCTCCTTTCTATCGTTCTTTTTCCCACTTTCTCTAACTTCTCACAATGTATCGTAAAACTACTAACCCCTCACATTCTCTATTTTAATTCTCTAATCCCAATAATAATAATAACTTAATAATAATAATAATAACTTAATAAAATAATAATAATAATAATAATAATAATAATAATATTATTATTATCTCACCAAAATAATAATAATATTAATAATATTAACAAATATAATAAATATAATAATAATAATAACACCCCCACCAATGTTACTATTATTTTTATATTATTATATTTCACACCAAAATACCACCAATAGTCCTCCCACATTAGGGACACCCACCAAACATCACCAAATACACCCCCACCAAAGGGCACACCAACACATAATATTTAAAATAATAATAACATGACTAAATAATTAAAATGGGTGTTACAACTCTCCCCCACTTTACTTATTTTCGTCCTCGAAAATTACCTGATGGAAATAGCTCCGGATACGCTTCTCGCATCCTGCTTTCCAACTCCCAGGTCACACTGCCTCCTGCAACACCTCCCCAAACTACCTTCACCAAAGGTATCTCTTTCCCTTGGAGTTGTTTCATCTTACGGTCCTCGATCCTCAACGGCATCGTCTCAACAGTAAGATTCTCCCGAACCTGAACATCATCTCTCTGAATAACATGAGATGGATCAGAAACGTACTTTCGCAATTGCGACACATGAAACACATTTTGACAACTCAGGCGGCAACGCCACCCTATAAGCCACATCACCAATTCTCTGCAAAATCTCATAAGGTCCAATGAACTTAGGATCCAGCTTCTTGGACTTCAATGCACGACCCACACCAGTCATCGGATTAACTCTTAGGAATACGTGATCACCTACACAGAATTCCAACTCTTTCCTCCGATTATCATGATAGCTTTTCTGCCTACTCTGAGACACTTTCAATTTCTCACGAATCATTTGAATTGTCTCAGTAGTCTGCTGTACAATTTCTGGCCCAAGCACCATATTCTCACCAGTTTCATACCAACACAGAGGAGTCCTACACCTCCTCCCATACAAAGCTTCAAACGGTGCCATTTCGATACTAGAATGGTAACTGTTATTGTACGTGAATTCGATCAATGGTAAATGAGTATCCCACGCACCACCCTTTTCTAACACACAAGCTCTCAACAAATCTTCAAGCGACTGAATAGTCCTCTCCGACTGACCATCAGTTTGCGGATGATAAGCTGAACTCAATTTCAACTTAGTTCCCAAAGCTTCCTGCAAGCTCTTCCAAAATTCCGAAGTAAACCGTGGATCTCTATCCGACACAATACTGGACGGAACACCATGCAACTTCACAATTACCCGAATATAAATCTCTGCCAGCTTCGTCAACGGAAAACTAATATTGATCGGCACGAAGTGTGCAGACTTCGTCAATCGATCCACAATCACCCATATAGCATCAAAACCTCTCGCCGTATTCGGCAAACCTGTCACAAAATCCATAGTAATGTAATCCCATTTCCAAACCGGAATCTCTAATGGTTGCATAAATCCAGAAGGTCTCTGGTGTTCCACCTTCGACTTCTGACATGTCAAACAGGCATACACAAATTGAGCTATGTCTCTTTTCATACCAGACCACCAAAATAATTTCTTCAAATCATGATACATTTTCGTAGCTCCCGGATGAATACTCAGGCTACTACGATGTCCTTCGCTCAAAATTGACTTTTTCAATTCTTCATCATCTAGTACACAAATCCTGCCTCTAAATCTCAACACACCTGTACTATCCAATTTAAAGTCACTATCGGAGTCACTCCCTACTCCAGGCATCAAATCTACCAATTTTACATCCAACTTCTGATTCTCTCTAATCATATCCAAGAAGTCATTATTTACCTGCAACATACCCAACATTACACTATCTGCAGTAGTCTCACAAATCATGCTCAAATCTCTAAACTGTTCAATTAACTCAATTTCTTTCACCATCAGAGCTGCCATATGAATTGCTTTCCTACTCAAAGCATCTGCCACTATATTGGCCTTTCCTGGATGATAACTCAAACTGAAGTCATAATCCTTCAAAAATTCCAACCATCTTCTCTGCCTCATATTCAGCTCTTTCTGATTAAACAGGTATCTCAGACTCTTATGATCACTAAACACTTCAAATCTTGAACCATATAAATAGTGTCTCCAAATTTTCAACACAAAAACAACCGCAGCTAATTCAAGATCATGAGTCGGATAATTTCACTCATGCACTCTCAATTGCCGCGATGCATATGCTACTACTTTACCATTCTGCATCAGAACCCCGCCTAATCCCATCTTAGACGCATCACAGTACACCACAAACGGTTCACTCGGAGTCGGTAACACTAACACCGGTGTCGTAGTCAATCTCTTTTTCAACTCTTCAAAACTCTCTTCACAAGCAGCATCCCATACAAAAACTTGGTTCTTTCTCGTCAACTGAGTTAATGGCAACGCCAAATTAGAGAACCCTTCAATAAACCTGCGGTAATAACCGGCTAACCCCAAAAAGCTTCTAATCTCTGTCGCTGTCTTGGGCGGTTCCCACTGCAATACTGCACTTACTTTTGACGGATCCACCGCTATTCCATCTTCAGATATTACATGCCCCAAGAAACTTACTTTCTTCAACCAAAAGTCACACTTTGACAGTTTAGCAAATAATTTATTTTCCTTCAACACTTGCAAGGCAATTCTCAGATGTCCTGCATGCTCTTCATCAGATTTAGAATAGATTAATATATCATCAATAAACACTACAATGAACTGATCCAAGTAAGAATGGAAAATTCTGTTCATATACTCCATAAATACTCCCGGTGCATTAGTCACTCCAAACGGCATTACAGCATATTCGTAATGTCCATATCGAGTCCTAAAGGCAGTCTTCTGAATATCACCTTCTTTTACTCTCATCTGATGATAACCCGATCTTAAGTCGATCTTACTAAATACACGAGCTCCCACCAGCTGGTCCATCAAATCATCAATCCTAGGTAAAGGATACTTATTCTTAATAGTCACTTTATTCAATTGACGGTAATCGATGCACAGACGCATACTACCATCCTTCTTCTTCACCAACAACACTGGAGCTCCCCACGGCGATACACTTGGTCTAATAAACTTTCTATCCAACAACTCTCCAATCTGAGACTTCAACTCAGCCAATTCCACTGCAGACATCCTGTACGGCGCCATAGAAATAGGTCTCGTACCAGGAACAAGATCAATACCAAATTCTACTTCTCGCGTCGGAGGCAATTCCGTAATGTCGTCAGGAAACACTTCTGGAAATTCATTCACCACTGCTAATTCCTCCATTGGCACTTTGTTATCCATCGATAAAGTTGCAAATAAAGCAAACACTTTTCCACCAGCCGGAGACGTTTGAGGCTTCTTCGGCTTCTCACAATGTGTACTAATATGACCCTTCTCACCACAGTTATAACAGATCGGCATAGTTGCTCTGCAATCGGCTATCACATGACCTGGTTTCCCACACTTAAAACATTTCTTGGCCTCATTAGGACAATCATTAGTATGGTGTCCCATACCACCGCACCGGAAACATTTCCCTTCAGCAGATGCTCTCCCATCTCTAGGCTTCTTATCAACAACAGCTTTACGTTTTCCCTTATCAGCAACGACACTATAAGGAGTACCACTAAACCTCTGCTTACCCTTACGGTCATTAACAGCTTTGTAGTGCGCAATCCTTGCTCGGTTATCATTATCATAGATTCTGCTCCTGCCTACCAGCTCAGGATAGCTCCTGATCTTCTGACAAGCAATCCCCAACTTAATCTTTGGACGCAGTCCATTCTCAAACTTTAAGCACTTAGAGGTCATTGCCCCTTCCACATTATAGTGGGGACAATACTGCACCAGCTCCTCAAACTTGGCAGCATATTCTGCTACAGTCATGCTACCCTGTTTCAGCTCTAAGAATTCAATTTCCTTAGCGCTTCGGATATCTTCTGGGAAATACTTCTCCAGAAAACCTTTCCGAACCACCTCCCAAGTAATGGTAGTTCCAGCAGCTTCCAACCTTTGGCGACTATTGTCCCACCAGGCTTCAGCTTCACCCTCCAGCATGTGAGTACCAAACCTCACCTTTTGTTCATCGCTACATTCCATAGTCCTGAAGATCTTTTCAATTGCCTTCAGCCACTTCTGAGCAACTTCAGGGTCCAGAATTCCCCCTTCGAACGTTGGCGGCTTGTTGCTCCGAAACTGCGCCAAACTCCTGAATTGGGCATCTGCAGTTTGATTCTGATTAGCAACCGTCTGCGCCATTGCTTGCATAGCAGCAACCAATGCAGCATCGTTCCTTCCTGCCATATTGCTCAAAACAACAACACCAGGTTTAAAAGATATTCAACTACATCATAAAGGACAGACTCAACTCGACTCAACAACACTGGCCAGACGGACCGACCTGCTCTGATACCAATTGTAACACCCCACTTCCCAAAATCATCTAAATTAATAAACATTATAAATAAACAAAATCAGAGTTCCAATTCTCCCAAGTGGGATATCACATAAAAACAATGTTTCCTTATAAAAAGGTTTTTCTCCAAATACAGCGGAATGTTAAATAATAAAATTCAATAAAAGTTTGATACGTTCACAGGGAAATAAAATATAAGTTCAACATAAAACAAATAAAAACGCCCAAGTCCCGTGCTACGTATCAGAGCATCCTAGACTCGACAATCACACCAATATCCAAGCTAGCTAAGCACCTGGATTATCTGTACTTCCGAAGAAGCACAGACCACAACAACAACAAAGGGGTGAGAAAACATGATCAAAAATATAATGGTAATGTAATACATGTAAACAAGGTAGTACAACACACCAACACACCAATATTCACCCCAACAACACAATATAACGAACCTACTGTTCAAATTACAATATAACGTATTATAATGCATTTATGCAACTCACACCATGCATGCGGTACCGACTAATTGGTTCATTCAATCGAACCCACCATTCTCCACAAAGGAGTACAGGTGAATCACTTACGCTCCATCCGAGACATGATTCAACCCCACCATTCTCCACAAGGGAGTACGGGTGAATCACTTACGCTCCATCCGAGACATGATTCAACCCCACCATTCTCCACAAAGGAGTACGGACAGATCACTTACGCTCCATCCGAGACATGATCCATCCCACCAAGACACCATGATATGCACACACCAATGCATAACTATTATGTTCAGGCACACTAAGTGCACACGATCCACCTGATCGTATCATTATACATCACATATATATGTACAGATATAACATACACCAACACCATATAAATCAACCAGATAGTGAACAAGTTCATATTCTATCACCAAGATACAAACACATCCCACTACTCGGGGATACACGATCCTACTGATCACTACATACATATATATCAACTAATTGTCCACTAGTCATTATTACGGGAAACATGCACTATCACCAAGTACACAAGTTAAATCCCACACTCACCAACCTTACAGTGCATCAAGGCCAAAGGGATCACACAAGCCCAAGCTCAAGGCCAAAACATCACCAAAAATCACATTCTGGTTCTGCTACGTTCGCTGACATTCGCCAGGCGAAGCCCCGTAGCGAACCTTCGCTAGCATTCGCCAGGCGAACCTGCTGGCGAAGCCCCCTTTCCACTATCATGCATTCGCCAGGCGAACCTTCGTTCGCCAGGCGAACCTTCGCTGGCCACACTTGCCAGGCGAAGTTCCTACCCTTTAGGTATGGGACTTAATTCTGAATTATTCACTGCCACTCGCCTCAGCTCGCCAGGAGAACACTCGCCCCCATTCGCCAGGCGAAACTTCGCCAACACTCGCCAGGCGAAGCCCAGCGAATGCTGCGATTTCACCAATTTCTCACAGTTCTGCAGAGTGCTTTCTAAGCCAAATGGGTTAAACTTTCTACTTCCAATTCACCTCTTAACATCAGTACTAACAACATAGATATCATAACTTATCGGTTTCTAGACTACATTCCCAATTCAACTCTTAGGCATTCTATCGATATCCCAAAAGGTCACACAGAATGTTCCCTAAAACCCGTAAACCCAACCTATCCGCCAAATTAACCAAAAACCACAATTCATCAACAATCAACATCCAATTATCAGCAATAGTCAACAATCACAACATATCAATATCATATATAGATGATCTTTCTACGGGGTTAAGGAATCCCCAACTACCCTATACATGTATAAACCATTCCCAATCAAGTTTCTCCCCCCTTACCTTGTTAATCGGTTGATCGATGAAAGAACCCTCCAAGGTTTGGCCAATTCTGATTTTCCTCCGTTCCTTCGTTCTTCGCTCGCTTTTCCGTTCTTCTCACTTCTCTCCTTTCTATCGTTCTTTTTCCCACTTTCTCTAACTTCTCACAATGTATCGTAAAACTACTAACCCCTCACATTCTCTATTTTAATTCTCTAATCCCAATAATAATAATAACTTAATAATAATAATAATAACTTAATAAAATAATAATAATAATAATAATAATATTATTATCTCACCAAAATAATAATAATATTAACAAATATAATAAATATAATAATAATAATAACACCCCCACCAATGTTACTATTATTCTTATATTATTATATTTCACACCAAAATACCACCAATAGTCCTCCCACATTAGGGACACCCACCAAACATCACCAAATACACCCCCACCAAAGGGCACACCAACACATAATATTTAAAATAATAATAACATGACTAAATAATTAAAATGGGTGTTACACCTACCATTTAAGAAAAGCAGCTCTTATATTACATCATTGAAACAGGTTCCTATGGTGTATTCTACTCTCACAAAACTGAATTCTTGATGAAAAAATCCAACAATTCGGATGGATGTGTTTTTGGCTATGGTGATACACGAAGGGGTTGCTTTCAACTAGTGTGGATGAAGCAGAGATATATTGTCAAGCTGAATGTTATGACATTAAACTATGAAGATCTTAAAATTGTCAGTTATGTTATTCAACATGGCTGGAGTAAGAGCCTTAACTGGAATCTTGATAAAGGAAAGATGGTTATTCTAAAATGTGTGGAGTCTAAGGATCAGCTGACTGGTATGAGTACTAAAGTATTATGTGCAGGTCAGTTTGAGGACGTAAATTATGGGCTAAGTACTGGCGCTATGAAGGAGTTATAGCAGTTACGGGTATGGAGGAAGGAAATAGATGTTGTATCCTTTCTCTATACTCAGAAGCATAGTATGCCTAAGTAAGAAGGTTATTATTATTAAGAGATTGAAGAAGTCAGGGTGTAAGGCTATAGAAAGGGGGTTCAGTGTCATCTCTTCAAAGGCTTGTGGAAATAATGAGAAGTGCAGATGGATCTTTGACAAGGGAAAGAGGTGGCAGAACACTTGCATTTGATCAAGAATGTGCGTTTCCACCAAGTGATGCGTGTTTCCATTTTTGTGTGTATGCTTGAATACACTGTGTCTGAACATTGTCTCCCTTTGTGTTATACAATTCAGGGAGAGTTCTGCTAATAGTCCTGTGGTATTGTCTTAAAAAATTTAGTGTATGGAATTGATGAATGTCTCTTGTATTCTGTTGTGTTTGCTTATGATAATTATTCGTTGAGAAACTTTTTTTCTGTAGAGAGAGTGTGAATGTGATGGTTAGTGATGTTGTGTTAGAAGATTTAGAGTTTCTTAGGATGCGTTACTTGGTTTCCACCTTCAGGGGGAGAACTAGTTACGTGGGACAGGGGGAGATATGTACATGTATGTTATGTTGTTGTGTTATGGTACGTCCTGTACAAAGCATGCATGATCTCATGCAACCTAGTTTTGTTTGGCTCTAGTGAAAGGATAATGTCAGATAAGATGTCTTGACATTGTTCAGTCAGGACAGTTATGGAACTTGGTTTTGATATGTCTGGTATAATGTGGTGACATTGTGTGTGTATTGAGCTGATCATTAATGAATTTTCTAGGCAAGGAATTTGGTGAAAAACTTCATGTTTGGAGCATGTTGTGTGTTGTTAGCTAGGTCATAGGAGGAAACAATTTCTATCAGAATGTCAGGACATCGTACCAAGTTGTTTCTATTAATATAGTTCCATGATTCTATGATATAGAATTATCCATGGTTCTATGATTGGCTAAATTTTGGTAAAACATGATTCTGCACTGATGTTAAGCAGGATGTTATAGCATCTCCATCTGTTGTAGTGACAGAACTGCTATGGAGTGTTTTAATGTGAATGTCGTGACATTCATCTGCTGTCATGACAGAACTATTGTCATGTGTTTTTAATCATAATGTCATGACCGATTTCGTGACATCGTTGTCTGATACAGCAGGAGTTGTGGTAACAGAACTGCTGTCACGTGTTTTAAACAGGATGTCATTACCAATGTCATGACATCGCTGTCTGGTGCAGCAGGAGCTAACAGGAGCTGATGACAGAACTACTGTCATGGATGTCATACTGAATGTCATAACATCGTTGTCTAGTACAATAGGTGCTACTGTTTTATCACTTGACAGAAGTGCTTTGGATACACTTCATCAGTATGTGCAGGCCAAAGTGATTCATTAGAAACAAAGTGCATATTTAATTGGTGTTCATAAAAAGGATCTTTGAGACTTTTTAGGAAACTATAAAACATTTGTTTCTACTGTCATGAAGAAGATTCTGCAGAAGTGTTCAGCAGGGCAAGCTGGAAAGCTAAGAGTAAGTGAAGCTGAATGTCATGACTGAATGTTATGACATTAATCGTATGACATCAGGAGTGCATGGTTTGTTTTTCTATTATGATACTTGATATATCTCAAGCTAGATTTTAGGAAACCTGTTATAGCTCCTTAGTTATCTCAGGCGAGATTCTAGTCAGGGCTGGACATAACATGAAGCAGTTGTGACCTAATTTGACAGCACCTTGAATTATGGAAAGTGGTTTAACTTGGTTAAACCTAAAGTTTGTTACTTGTGACCAGCCCAAGCCCATTCTGCATTACTACTTAAGGAGGAGCAGAAGTAGAGGAAATCAAGCACTCACATCAAGAACAACTTGAGTGTAAAATAAAGGTCTAGGGTTTGAGAGTCCCTTGTGTGTGTAAGTCACCCTTTATATCTTTTGATACATTGTGGTAGACATATTTGTGAGTGAAGAGTGTTGCTTTTCACGTGTGTTTTGGGAGTGAAGAGTTGTGCTCTTCACGTGTGTTGTGTGAGTGAAGAAGTTTGGTTCTTCATGTGTGTCTTAGGATACTTGTGTGCCAAGCAATTGTCTGATGAATAATTGCATTGGTTTAGAGTGTATGAACTGTTGTGTTCATTGTCCTTGATTGAAGATGTTAAGAAAAATCAAGTATTGTGACTTTGAAGAGTGTCTTCTAAAGTTTGTCTTTTATATTGAATTGATTATCGAGTTTGTAAGTGCTTCTGATTGGCTGCATTTTGTGGCAAAACATTAGAGTGTGTATGGATGTCATAACTGATGACGTGACACACAATATGCAGGGTAAGTAGTAAGTTGGGTTGGATGTCATACTGAATGTCATGACACTGATCGTATGACATCAGGTGCGCAGGTTTAGTTTTCTGTTATTCAGAATGAGGAAGCTCAAGCTAGAATTCAGGAAACTTTATAGAAGCTCAAGCTGGAAGTTAGGAAACATTTTAGAAGCCCTGGCGAAATTAAATGTACCTGACCTAAGTGGTAAGTGCAACTTTTTGAAAAGAGGGTTGGGTAAACCTAATTTCTGCATCAAGGCCCAAGGACTGACTGCTGCTATAAATAGCAGAAGGAGCATTCCTAATGGGAGACACACAGAGGAGAGAGCATCTAGTGAGAGATCATAAAGTGTGTTTTGTGAGCGAAGAACTTTGTTCTTCACGTGAGTATAAGAGTCTTAGGATTCCTTGTGTACCAAGCAATTGTATGATGTAAAATTGTTGTGGTTATTATGTATGAACAGGTGTGTTCATTGAGTCACTCAAAGCTGTTAAGCAAGAATGTGTGTTCCTTAATCAAAGATGTGAAGCAAGATCAAGGTGTGTTGGAAGTTTATCTTCATATTGGTTTTGTAATTGTGTGTTGATATCACTGAGGTGATTGAGAGGGAGTGAGTGGGTATACTCAGGTCTAGAGTGTCTCTAGGAAGAAATGTCATTGGGTAGGTTTTAAGTGAGGAGTGCAAACTGGGTTATTTGACTCTGAATTAATTCTGCTAATAGTGAATTTCCTCCTTGGCTTGGTAGCCCCCAGATGTAAGTGTTGTTGACACTGAATTGGGTGAACAACTACTGTGTTATTTACTGCTTCTAGTTACAGCTTATTATTAACTACAGTAGTCTATGTTACAGTGGATGTTACAACATCCACAATAACATCCATCGTGAGCTTTCCAGAATTTCAATTGGCATCAGAGCAGACACCCTGCCTGTTATATCTGGGTGAGATCTAGGGAAGATAAATTATGGTACTATGGATAAAGACATAAGATTCACAAATAGACCACCAATTCTGGATGGCTCTAATTATGATTATTGGAAACCTAGGATAATTGCCTTCTTAAAGTCTTTAGACAACAAGGCGTGGAGAGCTGCAAACTCAGGCTGGGCACATCTAGTAAAGACTGATAAAGATGGACTGTCTGTGCTTATACCTGAAGAAGAATGGACCAAAGAGCAAGAAGCTCTGGCTCTTGGGAATTCTAAAGCTTTTAATACATTATTCAATGGCATATACAAGAATATCTTCAGACGGATGCATCATTGTGAGCTGGCTAAAGAGGTGTGGGATACTCTCAAAACAACTCATGAGGGAACCTCTAAAGTAAGATGTCAAGACTTCAAATGTTGACAACCAAGTTTGAAAGTCTAAAGATGAAGGAGGAAGAAACTATTCATGAGTTCTACATGAATGTCCTTGAACTTGCAAACACCTCAAGAGCTCTAGGAGAAAAGATGTCTGAAGAAAAGCTAGTGAGGAAGATCTTAAGATCGTTGCCTAAGAGATTTGCCATGAAGGTCACAACCATTGAAGAAGCTCAAGACATATGCAACATGAAGGTAGATGAACTCATAGGTTCTCTCCAAACATTTGAGATGGGCATGTGTGATCAGGCTGTGGAGAAAAAGAACAAAAGCATAGCTCTTGTTTCAAACACTGCAGATGACTCTGAAGAAAAGGAAGGTGAAAAGGAGGAGAACTTGTCAGAAGCAATAGCCTTGCTTGGTAGAGAATTCAATAAATTGATCAAAAGAATAGATCATAAGTCAAAGCCCTATGCCAAGAACAACTCTTCTGACAGCAACAGAAGGAGTAACTCTGAGGAGAAATCTAACCAAGGTAAAGGAGTACAATGCCAGAATGTGAAAGGTATGGACATATTAGAGCAAAGTGTCCTACTTATCTAAAGAAGCAGAAGAAGGGCCTAGCAGTCACTTGGTCAGATGAAGGTTCTGATAGTGGATCAGATGAAGAATGTGCTAAAACATGTCACTGTTCTGAATAGTGTATATATTTCTGATGATGACTCAAGTGAAGATAAGTTAACCTTTAATGAGCTTGCAGCCTCATATCAAAAGCTTCATATCAGAAGTACATAATTGTCTCAGCAAGGAGGCCAATAGAAAAAGCTCATAATGGAATTAGAGGCTGAGAAGATAGAGTAGTTAGCAACAATAGACTCACTCAAAAGTGAGGTCAACTTGTTGGAATCTAAATTGGAGCAGCTGGTAAAATCCATAAGGATGCTAAACCCTGGGACTGACACTCTAGAAGAAATCTTACAGAATGGTCAGACATCAGGAAATAGGTCTGGACTGGGATTTGTTGGTAAACAGAATCCCATCTTGAAGTTCAAGAGGCCAAAACCTGAAACTCGGAAGTCAAAGGGGATGTCACGACCAATGTCACAACATCAGAGAACCAGAAGCTGGAACCAAGTCAATAGTAAATTCCAAGGGTATAAGTGTTACCACTGTAGAAAACTTGGGCATATTAAATCTGTGTGCTTCTGGCTACATGGATTTCCTAGTCACCCTCATCAAGGAAGATCCAAACAGGGTGTTCATGTCAAGAAGCAACACCATGCTAAACATAAGAAGAAGGTTCCTAACAGGCAAAGACAATGGGTTGGCAAGACTATGGCTTTAGTAGCCCACACCTATCCTAGGATGCCTACCAAAGATGACTGGTATTTTGACAGTGGTTGCTCTAGACTCATGACTGGAATTGAGGATCTCTTGATAAACCTCAAAACTCATTCCTCTAGTCATGTAACCATTGCTGATGGAGCTAGAAGATGAATCACAGGTGCTGGACAACTTGACAGTCCTAAAGCTCTAGAATTGAGGAATGTATTGTTGGTTAAAGGACTGACTGTAAATCTAATAAGCATCAGCCAGCTCTGTGATCAAGGCTTAAAGGTCCAATTTACCAAGGGTAAATGTGTTGTCACAAATCAAGAAGGTGAGGAAGTCATGAAGAGATCTAGATCCAAGAATAATTGTTACTTATGGGAGCCCAGAAGTAACCTAAATGGCTTGATCAATGAAGAAAAGAATGATCAAGTATGGCTGGAGAAAGGAAGACAACCTCTAAATATAGAAAGGACCATGTCCAAAATAATAGCAAGAGGAACCTCAAAGGTTACTTCAGGGAGAAGGACAAGGTGTGGTAAATGCCATGTGGGTAAGCAAACCAAGAAGGGATACCCAAAGAATGGTCATCAGGGAAAGCTAGATAGGTTATATTGGAACCTGATGGAGTCCATGGAAGCTACTCAGCATACAGAGAGCAATGTCACTCAGAATGTCATAACATCGTTTTGTGACAATCTCAATAACATGAACTACTATCCTAGTCAGCCAGAGAAAACTGTGAAAAATACTGACTGACATCACCTTGGGAAAGAATGTGTGGAACTAAGAAACTCAGGAGCATACAGTGATCACAAGGTTACAAGGGAGCTCAAGGTTACTAAAATTGAAAATTCACGAAACCTGGTGAGAACACGGTTGAATAAGGAATTATAGCAATTAATGGGAATAGGGAATTGTATTTTAAAATTCAATCATTTACTGATTGGTCAAAATATTAAGTTCCCTCCTCATTTTCCATATCACCACTTTAGTCTCTATGCACAAAATTCCTACGCCATTTGCTTCAAGTTCAAACTGTTCATCTCCCCTACATCCTCCAACGAGCGAAAGAAATTCTCTTCCACACGATCAAAGTTCTTCACAATGTCTCAACATTCAAAATCACCCTCCTCCAAAAGAATGTCCACCAACAATTCTGAGGTGAGAACTGAGTCTAGCAAACCTAACGAAGTGCTTGAGATATCACCTCTGCGTATGATGACTCCAGAAGGAATGCTGGTACAGAACCCAAGAATTCCACATGCAAGAAGACCCAAAGACCTTGTTTCAGGACAAGCTCCTCCTTCTACAACGTCTGATGTTGATGATGAGGAAGCCAAGAAAACCCACAACATCATTGCTGGCATGGTAGCTAGGGCTCTGAATATACCCATTCCACCTAGCAATGATGGGACTGTCCCAAATTTGAATGATCAAGATAATGTCATGCACAATGTTGGAATGTTGAAGGACACTGCACCAGAGGATAAGGACGAGGATGAAGGTTCTGATAACTTGGAGAGTAACATGGAAGGCAACAAGAATGCTGAGGTGGTGGACCTGGATGAATACTCTGACAATGATATGATAGCAAAGATAAATCCTAGCATAGCCAAAAGGCTTATGACTAGGATGGGAAGAAGGTTGTTGATCAAGTTATTGATCAAAGTTCTCCAAACAAGAATACTGCTAATCAATGTTCACCAAAGAAGAAGGTTGTTGAGAAGGCTATTGAGCAGAACCCTCCCTCAAAGAAGGCCGGAACTAAAAAGACTCAGGTTGGACCCTCCAAAGGTTGGAGCAAAGTAGCCACAAAGAAGAGGAAGGCTGAAACTAGCTCAGAATCAGAAACAGGGTCTGATGTTGCTGACAACCAACCTAAGAAAAAACCCTCAACGAGCAAACTGGCTGCAAATGTTCCTGAAGTGCCCATTGACAACATCTCTTTTCACTATCCCTCATGTGTTAACAGGTGGAAGTATGTATACCAAAAGAGGATGGCCTTGCAGAGAGAGCTAGCAGAAAATGCTCTTGAAAACAAGGAGATCATGGCTCTTATATGTGATACTGGTTTGGTGAAGACTGTGACTCAGTTCTGTTAGACTATGGCACGGGTCTAGAAGGGGGGGGGGGGGGGTTGAATAGATCCCCAATTAAAATTTGAGTCGGCGCTACCAATTTAAAATTGGTTTTAAAAATGTTTTAAGTGCGGAAGCGGCCGAGGAAAAATATAGTCTAAAACGAACGGTTATTGGAAAACCGGATATACGTAAGCCTATGGATTTATGACAATTCGGAAAAATAGAATCACAACACAAAATATGCTTATCAATTATTTACTTCAATTGCAAGGTTACCTAGTTCCAATGATCCAAAATTAAACCAAAACAAGATACACAAGTAAGGTAATTTTGGTTCAAGCAATATGTCAAACACTTGGTGTGCAAAGACACTCCAAGTGATGTTTATGTTGAGTAAGTGATTTCAATCAGCCTAGTACAACGTTTTATTGTACGTTAGAGTTTAAAACAATGTTTTAATCTCTTACTCAATTTATATCACAGTTTTGACACAAGAGCTTACACAAAAATTACTTATTTGAGCGGTAACGAAAATGCTGAAAATAAAGAAGACAAGTAATTTGGTGAGGCAGTTCCCCCGTCGTCCTCGCTTCGGGGTACGTCTGCCCTCAATTCTAAAACTAGAATTGAGATATATTGAATAGATATCACCTATTTGAATGAACAGTTTATACAAGGATTGAGCAGCAAAATTACAACAAAAATCTCAATGTGTTGAAAGTTGCCTTCACTCCTTGCCCCTTGATTCAAGCTGAATCAAGTTCTTCGATTTGTGTTGATGGACCTCCGACTCTAGCCACCTTATTGAAGAACACGTTGTTATTCAATCCTTTGGCTCCGGCTGATCCCAACAGCACCAAATCGAACCCGAGACCTTCCCTTCAAAGTCACCGAATCAGCTACTAGACTTGTGAAGACCACCTCTTCACAATCACCTTCGCTCGATTGATAGTTGATGAAGAATCTCGTCCAAAAACCCCCAAAATCAGAACCAATCTTGGAGGGCAAAACCCCAATGGTTTTATTCAAGAAAGAACCTGTCGCAATCTTCAACCCGAGCTTGATTCTCCAATCTAAGCCTCGAACCTTATCGCCTTGAATCTCTCACAAATGCATTTCAAAAATGATTGTGTGTAATTGAAATGTTGTGAGAGGTTGAAGATGAAGATGATGAATCTTGGACACCTATTTCACTCCTTCTTGTTTTTGAACACATGAATCAAAAGAATATCAAATGTTCTTAGACACAAGTGTTTAAGCAAGTATATATAGAGCCCACAAAATTCAGAACACAACAGTATTTCAAATATGAGAGGGAACACAGTTAAAAACAGTTTTTCCGCGCGAACGATCGACCATAACAGGTCTATGCGTCGACGCATGGCCTGTGATGTTTTGAATTTCTGGAAATTTCATCAGTATGCGTCGACCATACAGTCGGCGTGCGCTGACCCGTTGGAATTCTTTTCCTTTGTGCGCCGACCCTATGGTCGACCAAAGCTTTCATGCGTTGACCCGCTGGAAAATTATCCTTCCATGCGCTGACCCAATGGTCGACGCATGTGTTGTGCGCTGACAGTTCTTCCCTTGTTTTTGATGGATACGTCGACCCTTTGGTCGACCCATGTCCTGTAATCCTGCAAAATATTGTTAGTTTGAGGTTTCTCATGCCTTTAGTCATGATTGCAGTTTGTCAACTCAATGTATATTTCTTTAAGACACATTAAGACAAGAAAAAGGATAATATGCTGAGAGATATGTTGCATCTGGTTGGTGAATCTGGAACTCGTACTTTCCAGTCTATCCTGGGAATTTGTCATCATCGAAACCTGCATTTACCAATGTCTTGCAGCTATGTGTGATATGTGGCGACTTGCCTTCACAATCTCCCCCTTTTTGATGATGACAACCTGTATACATTTAAAAACACCAAACTATGCAACATATACACACGCACACAAGAATAAACAAGCTCCCCCTTTCTTTTGCACTGTGAGGCTGTACTATCCTGAACTATTGGCTTTGGTGTTTGCTTGCAACATTGTCTTCTCCCCCTTTGACACCATCAAAAAGAGAAGAGGAACGCATCAAATAACATAGTACAGACAATAGGTGATAGTTGATTACCAAAATTCACACATAAGCATGATAATGAACAAAATACTAGAATTAATAGATAATGACGAACACATGTAATTAAAGTTCAGGCACAGATAATGCAAAACAAATGAAAAGTACACAGACTAAAACATATAAGCAAATATGAAATATGCAGCTATGAATCTAATAACCACGCCCCCGTCCTCGTCCTCTCCCTCGATATGGAGCATCTGGATTTTGGTAGGGATCCGAGAAGTTCAAAAAGGCCTCGACGGACATGTTAAGATGACTAAGAGCGTTGGTGATTTCCCAATCTTGCCGCCCATGAGATTCAACCAGAGAGTCAATACGGGCGTCCATCCGAGTAGAGAAAGAATTGAACCTTTCATTTTGGGCATGAAGGTCAGCTCTAATTTGCTCCATCTGAGTGTCTTGACGCCTTATGAAGTTTTGTTGTTCTAACTGCATTGACTGCATCATAGTAATGACTTTGGAGTTATCTGAAGGCGGAGGAGGTGATGAGTGCTCAGAGGGTTGGTAGTCTTGAGGGTAGCCGTGATATGGGTCATAGAATCTACCCAAGGTAGTCCAGCCTGTATATTGCCAATCGCCCCAACCTTGATTTGTAGAATCACCTTCTTGGTCTTCTGATCGATATGAGTACTGGACCCAATCGGTATTTGTAGTCGTATCATGGACTGGAGATTGATGATAATCTTGAGTCTCATAGATAGGTTCGGGGATCTCTGCATCTGTGTTGTCTGCTGCATCGTCTTCTTCACTTTCCTCTTCACTTTCTTCATTACCTTGTTCATCGCTTTCTTCTTCACCCTGCTCTTCACTTTCTTCTTCATCAGAATCGTTATCAGGAACCGGAGGGATATTAGCCCGTCGGACAAATCTGTACGAACGACGTTCAGCACACCAAAAGTACCCCATCATTGCAAGGGTTTTGGTGCTAAATTCTTTATCTGGGGAAACTGATACACACGGAAATGTTGGATACACAACATTCGCAGCAGCAAGGATTTCTGAAATAAATGACCCATAGGCTAAAGCAGTGCCTCTACTTGAGTCTCTCAGAGCAAACATCCTGTTAGCAATATAGTAAGGCCAATTTATTTTTATCCTGTTTTGCAGAATGTAGATAAGATGTACCTCAGCTTGTTCTACACGCGACAGGCCACCTTTCTTCAGTCGTAGAATACGAGCGACAATCCATTGAAGAATGCGCTCCCCTGTGTTGAGTTTACCGGCAGTGACTGATCGAGGAAAAGCATCGCTGTTGACAATTGCCTCTGGATACGGTCGTTTGAGCATTCCATTTAGAGCCCTCTTATATTCATAACCCGACACCGTACGAGTATCAGTTACCTCATGGAGAGGGGGTGCATCAGCATCAACAGTCATATCAAAATATTTATTCCATACTTCAGAATTGATATTGACGAGTCTATTTCCTACAGATGTGTGAAAGTGTTGGTCTTGAAAGTTACCTCTCATATTTGTGTAGAACACTCTGACCAGATCTTCACTGTACTTTGTATTACACTCCAGGAAGTTTACAAACCCTTGAAAGTCTAATAGGGACAGAAGCCGAGTGAGATGCAAGCGCTCACTTGTTGCATGGTAGAAGGCATGTTGTGGAACTATGGCCCTCTTGCTGAGACTTTTGTGAAAGTTTTCAACCGCAGGAGGGTGAACAAGCGAGACAGCAGTTACCGGAACTGAAGCAGAGGATGAAGATGCTCTAGATCGCTTACCGGTAGTTTTGCGAAGAGAGGAAGTCATTGATGAAGAGTTTTGGAGAGTTGGAAGAGAAACTTTGAAGAGGAATAATGGTTTAGGAGTAATGTTGGAGAAGAGGAATGCTTGGGTCTTTAATAGATGAAGAAGTTAGGGTTTTTGGGAAGAGGGAGAAGACAAGGAGACAATATAGGATACTAGATGCAATTCACAAGAAAAAATGTCATGTCAAAGTATTACAACACATTTAATGCAGGGAAGAGGGAAAGTGGAACGGTTTTCAAAACCAGAAAATTTCTGGGTTTTCAAGCGAGCCGTCGACCATAGCCCTGCATGCGTCGACGCATACTGTTCAGTTTTTGATAATTTTGAAAAACTTACAGCATGCGTCGACCATTGTCCTGTTTAGGTCGACTCAAGCTTTCAAAAACTCAAAATTTTAAATTTTCAAGCTATGCAACATGTCACACTTGCTTACTGATCATGGCTATGCATTTTTTTCACAATATGGCCTGCATTCAACACACATAGTATCATTCATCAACAGTCAAATTCATATATAAGTACCCTGATTGTATAACGATATAGATGTTTTCAAGTCATGAATGCTAAGAGAGAAGAAAGAGAAGGAGAAAGGAGCAGTATCACCTTTATACGAACTACTGTAGTTAATCACTGATTTGTACTTGTAATAAACTCACAGCGATAGTTAGTGGTACAAAGCATAGTTGTTAGTGGTACAAAAACATAGTTGTTTAACCCCGATCAAAAATATCGAGAATACCAAGCTCTCGACAGATATGAAAGAAGGGCTCATTGGCTAGCGGCTTTGTGAAAATGTCCGCTAGTTGGTTTTTAGTATCGACGTGCTCAAAGACAACGTCACCCTTCTCTACATGGTCCCTAAGAAAATGATGTCGAATTTCTATGTGTTTAGTACGCGAGTGTAACACTGGATTCTTGGTAAGATTTATAGCACTGGTGTTGTCACACAATATTGGAATACGTTCTAGTTTCAAATTAAAGTCCAATAGTTGTGGTTTAAGCCATAAGACTTGCGCACAACAACTACCGGCGGCTACGTATTCCGCTTCGGCAGTTGACAAAGCAACAGACACTTGTTTCTTGTTGTGCCAACTAACCAGAGAGTTTGAAAATAGGTGACATGTGCCACTGGTGCTTTTCCTATCTGATTTACAACCGGCAAAATCAGAATCAGAGAAGCCCACCAAAGAACAATCATTACCCTTAGAATGCCACAATCCATACTTCGGAGTACCAGATAGGTATCGAAGTATGCGTTTGACAGATTTTAGGTGGGATTCCTTAGGACATGATTGATATCTAGCGCACATACACACGCTAAACATAATATCGGGACGCGAAGCAGTAAGATATAGAAGCGATCCAATCATACCTCTGTACCTTTTTACCTCAACATCTTTGCCACTTTCATCTTTACTCATGTTTGCACAAGTTGGCATAGGGGTGTCTATGGCTTTTGCATTTGCCATGTCAAATCTCTTGAGAAGATCCAAACAATATTTTGTTTGGCTCACGAATGTTCCTTCCTTCAGTTGCTTGATTTGTAACCCGAGAAAATATGTGAGTTCACCCATCATACTCATCTCAAATTCACCCTGCATAAGCTTAGCAAACTCTCTTACGAGATTCATGTTAGTGGATCCAAATATGATATCGTCAACATAAATTTGAAAAAGAATTAAGTGTTTTCCTTGACGTTTAATGAAGAGAGTAGTATCAACCTTTCCTCTTGAGTAGCCTTGATCAAGTAAGAATTTGCTTAGTCTCTCATACCAAGCTCTAGGAGCTTGTTTAAGACCGTACAAAGCTCTTTTCAGTTTATAGACATGATCAGGATACTCATGAGACTCAAAACCAGGTGGTTGAGCAACATAGACTTCTTCATTGATAAATCCGTTAAGGAAAGCACTTTTGACGTCCATTTGAAATAACTTAAAATCTTTCACACAAGCAAAAGCAAGTAAAAGGCGTATAGCCTCGAGTCGGGCAACCGGCGCATAAGTTTCCTCATAGTCGATGTCTTCCTCTTGGTTATACCCTTGCATGACTAAACGCGCTTTGTTACGAGTTATTACTCCGTTCTCGTCCAGTTTATTTCTAAACACCCATCGGATGCCGATTACTCGATGACCTCGTGGAGGCGGGACAAGGTCCCAAACCTCATTTCTAGTAAACTGATTCAGTTCCTCCTGCATTGACAAATACCAATGTTCATCGAGTAGGGCTTCCTTAGGGTTTTTAGGTTCCATTTGTGACACGAAAGCGAAGTAATAACAGAAATTACTTAGCTTAGCACGAGTTGTTACACCCTTTGTGATGTCTCCAATAATGTTTTCAATAGGATGGTCTTTAGATGACTTCCATTCATGAGGAAGATCGTCGTTTGAAAGCGGATGAACTTCCTTTGTTGCATCACGGTGTGCATCCTTATCCTCCTCAACTTTGGCTTTGTCAGGTTGATCAATCCCTGTCTCGCCACTTTTGAGTATGTCTTCAGTGGATGTACCTGCACCATGAACAACACTATCCTTTCCGACATTTCTCGGGTAGGACTCATCAAAGGTAACATGCACAGACTCTTCTACAGCAAGTAAACGTTTATTATATATTCTATATGCTTTACTCGAGTGAGAGTATCCGAGAAAGATACCTTCATCGGCTTTGGAATCAAATTTGCCCAAGTTTTCCTTTCCATTGTTTAATACAAAACATTTACATCCAAACACGTGCAAGTGAGAGACATTTGGCTTTTGCCCTTTTAAGAGTTCGTACGGTGTTTTGTTTAGAATGGGGAGAATAAGTACCCTATTCAAAACATAGCATGTCGTACTAATGGCGTCGGCCCAAAAATATTTAGGTAAACCACTTTCATTAATCATTGTTCTTCCCAATTCTTCTAAAATACGGTTTTTGCGCTCCACAACCCCGTTTTGTTGAGGAGTGCATGGAGCGGAGAAGTTATGATCAATACCATGGTTACCGCAATATTGTTCAAACAAATGATTTTCAAACTCACCTCCATGGTCGCTCCTTATGGACACTATGTTTGTATTTAACTTGTTTTGGGAAAGCTTAGCAAACTTTTCAAAAGCGGCGAATGTATCACTTTTACTTACTAAGAAGATGGTCCAACAAAACCTAGAAAAGTCGTCCACTATTACGAACCCGTAATAGTTTCCTCCTAGACTTTTGATCCTAGACGGCCCAAACAAGTCCACGTGTAGAAGTTCAAGAGGTCTCGTTGTTGAAATTATCTTTTTGAATTTAAATGAGATCCTCGTTTGCTTCCCTTTTTGACAAGCATCACAAAGGTGGTCCTTGGTGAACTTTATTTTGGGAAGTCCTAAGACTAGGTCTTTTGAGACTACCTTATTGAGTAAGTCAAAATTAACATGCGCTAAACGCCTATGCCATAGCCATGAGTCTTCACTCATAGTTATGAGGCATTTGTCGCTTGTTAATGATACTTCATTTAAGTCAAGCATATATACATTGTTTACTCTAAAACCATTAAACATATTCTTCTTATCATTTTCATGCACAATTTTGCAACAATCTTTTGAAAAGGATACATTTTATCCTTTTTCGCACAGTTGGCTAATGCTAAGCAGATTATGTTTAAGGTTTTCGACAAGCAATACATCGGAAATCATAGTAGAGGCGGGATTACCTACACTACCTTTACCTAGTATTGCTCCGCGGTTGTTATCACCATAAGTTACATACCCTTTCTTCTTAGCCACAAAGTCTATGAATAAGGATATGTCTCCAGACATGTGTCTTCAGCACCCACTATCGAGAACCCATCTTCTCTCGGTGGTCTCGACACATTTCACCTGTCAAAACATAATTAGCACAAGGAGGTACCCAATGGCATATTGGGTCCTAATAGGTTAGCGACAAAATGGTTGCGTTTGGGCAACCATTGGTAGATGCCTTTAGGAACAAGAAATCTTCTAAGACGGCATTTACCAATGGAGTGGCCTTTCCTGCAACAGTATAAGCAAGCAAAATCAACTTTAGAGACACTTTCACTTGCTTGATCCCTAATTACATATGCATATTTTTGGTATGGGTTAATCATACTTTTTCTAAAATCCTTTTTATCAATAGAAAATGTAACTTTAGGCTCAAGTGCCTTGTTTAATTTGGCCTTGAGGTGTCTAACCTCACCTTGCCAAATATGACAAGTGCCACACCCGAAGTTGAAAAGGTTTCTATCGTCTTTACAACCCGATTCATTGCCTTTCACAATGGAAGCCTTTATGTCCTCTAATTTCTTTTCGGACTCTTTAACCTTATGCTCTAAATACGTAAATATTTTCTTATTAGAAGCAAGTTTCTTGAAGGCTTCAACTGCTTCATTATGTAAGGCATGAAATGCGGCTAGTAATTCTGAATGCGACATATTTGAGGACTTATCATATTTAGAGTGACGTACCTGTTTTTTCTTGTTTTTCTGATTGGCGGAGAGGCATAGATTCACGGACTCTTCTTCATCACTAGAACTTTCATCAGAGGAGGAAGAGTCGTTGTCACTTTCCCATGCTATGTACGCTCTCCTAGGCTTTGATGATTTCTTGTGTGATTTTGATGATTCCTTGTCCTTTCCCTTTTTATTCATTGGACAGTCCGGTTTGTAGTGACCGGGCTTTCCACACTTGTAGCACGTCCCTCTAGTCTTTTTACCTTTCGAGTCATCATCCTTGGAGTGTCTTGATTGTTTCCGGAAGTTTACCAAGTTCTTCTCGGAATGTTGTATGTCGTTCTTTCTCACGTAACGGTTATACCGTTTAACAAACAACCCCATATCTTCGCTTGTGTCTTCTTCTTCTTCGTCGCTTGAGGAATAATCATTTTTCTCTTTTGCTTGAGACTTCGAGGAGGAAGTCTTGAGAGCTATAGATTTCTTTTCACTCACCTTCGCTTTGTCTTTCTTTTCCATCTTTTCGCGTTGGTCTAAGCTCAAGAGTACCTGTTCATGCTCTTGTAATTTGCCAAACAATGTTGTTAAATCTAATAAGGTAAGATCATGTGCTTCTTTGATGGCGGTCACTTTAGGTCGCCATTCCCTGTTTAAACATCTTAAAATCTTATTAGTAGCAACATCATTGGAAACAGGCCTACCTAATGAATGTAAATAATTGATGAGATGTGTAAATCTCTTTTGCATGTCGGCAATGGTTTCCCCTTGCTCCATGAAAAAGAGATCGAACTCTTGAGTTAATGTATTGATTCTAGCCAACTTAACATCGTTTGTCCCCTCATGGGCTATTTGTAGTGAATCCCACATGGCCTTAGCAGTAGGACAATGGGATACACGATAGTATTCATCTACACCTAATGAGGAGATTAAGATGTTTTTAGCTTTCAAATCATAATTGTATTTTTTCTCATCGTCATCGGTCCATTGTGCTTCAGGCTTTGGCACAACTACATTATCCGCATTGGTCATAGTAATTTCTATTGGACCATTAAGGATAACATTCCATATTTTTCTGTCTATGGAGTTTATATGCACACGCATACAGTCTTTCCAATAACTATAATTTTCACCGTTGAAAACAGGAGCCCTATTATACGCCCCTTTAGGTTCGTTTTCCATTTTCTATCTCGTTGTATTTGAAGCACCGAATAACCGGAGCTCTGGATACCACTTGTTAGACTATAGCACGGATCTAGAAGGGGGGGTTGAATAGATCCCCAATTAAAATTTGAGTCGGCACTACCAATTTAAAATTGGTTTTAAAAATGTTTTAAGTGCGGAAGCGGCCGAGGAAAAATATAGTCTAAAACGAACGGTTATTGGAAAACCGGATATACGTAAGCCTATGGATTTATGACAATTCGGAAAAATAGAATCACAACACAAACTATGCTTATCAATTATTTACTTCAATTACAAGGTTACCTAGTTCCAATGATCCAAAATTAAACCAAAACAAGATACACAAGTAAGGTAATTTTGGTTCAAGCAATATGTCAAACACTTGGTGTGCAAAGACACTCCAAGTGATGTTTATGTTGAGTAAGTGATTTCAATCAGCCTAGTACAATGTTTTGTTGTACGTTAGAGTTTAAAACAATGTTTTAATCTCTTACTCAATTTATATCACAGTTTTGACACAAGAGCTTACACAAAAATTACTTATTTGAGCGGTAACGAAAATGCTGAAAATAAAGAAGACAAGTAATTTGGTGAGGCAGTTCCCCCGTCGTCCTCGCTTCGGGGTACGTCTGCCCTCAATTCTAAAACTAGAATTGAGATATATTGAATAGATATTGTTGCACCCTAAAATTTGCCCAACCTTATTCACTTGGTTTATGTTTCAATATCATTAGCATTTGCATATAGAGTCATGTACATAGACTAACCATCTGCATAGCATAAGCATAGCAAGTCATTCAACAGGGGACCAATCATTATTCTCATCTCTAGAGGCCTATCAAGAGGTCATTATCCCAATTCAATCTCATTCAAGTCATCAGGAAAGAATTTGAAAGCAAAGAGTTCAGCAGATCAAGCCTTGAGTCCATCTCCTAGCTGAGGGTATCTGAGGATCAACAAGAGGGTTGTGAGCTGTGAAGTGGAGGCATGGAGAGCATCTAGACATTATGAGAGACTTAAAAGGTCATTTGGAGAAGAAAATAAGTTGTTGAGGTGATTACAATAGTTATAACTGAAGACAGTCAACTAGGGTTTCATCTGGGTCAACCCTAGGTCAACCCTAGGTCAATTGACTGGTTTAAAAGAGCATTCAAGGCTATTGGAGGGATGTGGGGATCAACATTGGACATATGAAGAAGGACATGGAGATATGACAAGGAGAAGTCAAGAGAAATCAAGGAGAAGAGGAGTTTCTAAATTAGGGTTTCTCTGTAAAATCCCCTAGTTTAGGTCAAATTTCCAAGCAAGACAAGTCAAAATTCTAGCTTCAAATGGCTTCTTGGACAACATGAAACTTGTAGAGGATCTCAAGACCTTTAATTTGAGTGGTGGAAGACCTCAAGGAGATTTATAGAACTCAAGTTATGGTCCTTACAAGTTACAGGTCATCTGAGGTATCTGAATTTTTGTCTGTGAAAGTGACTTGACTTCCAAGCTAGTTTCGCCCCTCAAGGAGATTTCAAATGAATTCTTGGTCAACATAAGAATTGTTCCTCATTGTCTTAGCTTTCTATAATGGTATGGTATGCCTTCATATGATGTGGAGAACTCAACTTATGGTCTTGACAAGCAAAGGGTATTTTGGGCATTTGTGAATTACAGGTCATTTTAACCTATGTCCAAAACTCATACAAGGAGGCCTCAAATGGAAAAACTTACAACATCAAACTTGCTCCAAATGGGATTTTAAGTCTAGAAAGAAGGTCACAAATTATTGGAGAAGTTCATAACATGGAGTTACATAATTGGTCAAAGTATGAACTAAAAGGCTTATAAAGTGAATAATTTCAAAGTGAAAAATGGTTTGGGAGATTTCTAAGTCCAAATGGAGACTTCCAATACATGATTTTGAATGGAAAAACAATTCTAAGAACAATGGTTCAAACACTTTTTTGAGTTTAGAAGGAAAAAATGAAGTTATCCATGGTTGCTTGCCTTTTAAGAAACATAATCAAAATGAACCAAAGTTGGAAAACAAGGGAATGTGCAAGATGGATCTAGAATGTACCATTGGGGTCTATATAAGCATGAAATGAGAATTTGGCAAGGGTTGGCTTCATTTGCACCAAGAATTCCACAAATTTTTCTCATACTTTTTCATTGAAGTTTTCATTCCAATCCTCCAAAATCTTCATCAATCTTCATCAAAATCAATTCAATTTTACTCCACCATCATCATAGATCATAATTGAAGCAAGGATCAAGTGATTATCATCCATTTTCGTGCACCATATTCAAGAACATCAAAGTTGCAAATTCCATTGGACAGCCTAATTCAAGCAAGGAATCACCAGAACATTGCATACAGAATTGATTGCTGAGTTTGTGGATCAAGATCCAACACCTAGAAGCCTCAGATCTTCAATCTCCATAGCTGTTTCTCAAGATTTCTCACTAGGTAAGTTTCCATTCAAACTGCTTGATCTAGTTAGTTTGGCATGATGTTGTTAGTTTAGATGCAATCTAGGTGGTTAGGAGATTAGTTTAGATGAATTTGGAAAGGATTGGTGATGGTTGGTGACAGAGGCAACAAACTGTTAGTGCTCGAATCTCTTGGATTAATGCGTTATAATGTTAGTTTGATTGATCAGGTTAATCTCCATTATGTGTAGATTAGTTTAGGTTAAGTTTGAGGAAGAATTGAGTTGGTGCATATCAGTGTAATCTCATGGAGGCCAGAGTTTGATGTCATCGGGTTTGTTGTTGTGGTGGGTTTCAATTCAAGCTGATGCCCTAGGATTGTAGAGGGAGAGTTGTAGAGTAGTTTTCATGTTCACAGCATGTGGATTCGTGGCGTGTAGGATGAGAACAGAGAGGTGGAACCTTGCTCGTGCATGGCTGCCATGGGAGATTAAAACCCTAGGTTGCAGGTCAATTGAAGAAGAGATAATCGTGGCCGTGTGTTTGTTGTTGGACTTTTGACTTCCCAGGCAATCCAATGGCTATTATTTGATTTCAGAATTGGAGGGAGATTACACTGGCCAAAACGCGCCGTTTCATTAATTGAAACGGGCGGGCCTGAATGGATGTGTTAATCCCACCCCCCGTGTGAGCCCAATTCCAATTTTCAACGTGGTTCTGTTACTTCCCTCACCCCCCAGCGCGTTTTTATTATTTCTTTGGATTCTGATTGTTGCTGGGCCTAGTGTGAAGGCGCTATCTGCACCCCCTGTCTGAGGGCCCATCCTGGTCATAACTAGGGCGAACTTCTATTCTGACCCCCCCCCTCATTCATTTCATTCATTTAATTTTCTTAATTTCATTTTAATTTTCACCAATTTCATAAATTCATAACTAATTCATAAAAAATGCATTTTAATCCATTCTTTTTACATCTTTTACATTAAAATGTCTAGAAAATTTTCATTAAATAAAATTTCATTTTTATTTTTATTTCATATTTTTTCCATATTTTCTAAATAATTGTCATATTAAATAGATTCATTTCATGCATCATTTTAATAATTTTTGTTCTCTTACATGCTTTAATATTTTTAGTCATTCTTTTTATATTGTTTAGATGAGATATTCAACTTGTAGAAATATTTTAGTTCCCATTTCTAGAGGTTAATTTTGGGTGATTAATAAATGCTTGAACATCATGAACAAAACTAGGTTTTAGGTGACAATTTAAGAAGTTTGATTTCATTTCCTTTAGGACTTAGGATTCAACTAGATTAGTTATGGGACTATAGGGGCTATGGGTAGTTATTAGATCCCTTAGAGAAAAGTTAGGATTCCCCTACTGCTATTATTACTGTCTGTATATCTGTTGTCTGGTGTGGTGTGCCCTCTGGGGATTGGTGCTTGTTTGTTTGGGTATTGGGTTTATCTGGGGCCCTGGGGAAGCTGAAGATTTGTGAAGATGAAGACTATTGGAGATTCAAAGATTGAAGATCAACTGTCAGAGTTGAGGAGGAGTTTCTTGCTAGCAGATGCTGAGGAGATTAGGGTTTAGGAGCTAGGCAGAGTTCTAGACTAGAAGGATTGTTTCTCAAACATGGATTGCCTTGTCTGCATCCATCCTTCTCTGTGATTCAGAGTCTCTCTAAGACACTCACCCCCTTCCCTTGGAAGGCTTGGTGATAGAGTCTAAGAGATAGAACTCTTGAGAGAAAATGTCTTTCGTGTTAGAAGCAGTTTGTTCACCACCTTTGGTAGTCAACTGATTGCTTAACACCCAATTCACTCTTGTGACTAATCCCTCATCCTGGAGGTTTGAGCTTGAAGAAAAGCCATTGCAGATAGAAGACTGATGATCAAAGCCCTTGCCTGAAGGCCATGAAGATGAAGATTGATGCTTGTTGAAGCCTGTGAGTGATTGGAGATTACTTGAAGCCAGATGTTGAGTTAGAGCTGCTGATGCTGTTTGTTTTTGCTGTATTTCATTTGCTGGTGTATTGATTGGTTTTCTGAACTGTATTGTTTGCTGTTTACCCTGTTGGGTTGAAAGTGAAGCCTGTTCACTTTTGCCTATTGTTTTCTAGGTTCGAGGTTGAGTGGGACTCCCTTGCCTCGCTTGTACTGTTGCATCCATGCATTTTACTGCTTTACTGTATATATCTGATATTGTTTCTGTTTCCGTTTATCCCTTAAGATCTCTGTTTTTCTCTGTGCAAGAGAGGAGCATGATAGACACTAGGTCTTAACCCATGCATGATAACATTAGGTTAGTTTGTTTCCCTTCGCAACCGTAGGTTAGAGTTCTGTCTCTTCTTCCTCAAAACAAACAGAAAAACACCATAAAGATTTCAAACACAATAAAAGACACTTCTTCCGTAAAAGAATGTGAACTCATCAAAACGTCATTTTTGTCCGCCGGGACCGCTAATCAGAAAACCTTTTTCAGAAGGAATAAAATCAACCAAGGCAAGCTTGTGTCGTACGTGGCCCGAACTACGTTTGCTCTGATCTTTCATGCCGTGTGAAAGTACGTAGGCATAGGATGCGATATCCTAGCGAGCAACCTTCCCCTCCTTTCCCGTAGGTAGGCGAACTACGTTGACTCTGATTTCTCGTTCCAGGCGGGAATACGTAGGCATAAAGTGCGATACTTTGCCGAGTCATTTCTATTTTCATTTTATTTTCTTTTTTAACCCTTGACCTATAGTTTAGATAGAATAACAATCCATACCCGAAAACAAGCGTGGATCCCGTCGAGTACGACGGACGTGAGGGGTGCTAATACCTTCCCCTTGCGTAACCGACTCCCGAATCCAGGTTTTGGTTGCGACGACCATACCTTTCCCGTGTTGTGCGAGGTTTACTCTGAGCGTTTCCTTTCCCTCCCGTGGGATAAATAACGCACGGTGGCGACTCTTCTGTTCAGCCGGCGCCGATTTTCGCAGTAGCGACAGCTGGCGACTCTGCTGGGGATCCAACGTCCCCTGGCTGCTAAGGACTGCGATAGTTCTTATGCATTTGGGATCCAACGTCCCTTAAGAGAGTCAATCCTAACGCTTGTTTTCCCGTCGAGGATTTTGTATGGAGTTATTTTTATATTTCTAACCTTGTATTTTCAGCTTTATATATTGTTTATTATTGCTGTATCTGGGGTGTGACGGGTGTTCTGATATTGAGAGATAAGCCGGACCTGGGCTTGAGTGCACCTAGAATTAGCGTAGAAATTAGTGGGCGCCCGCTTGCTTTGCTTGCTTTGGTGTCCCATGAAATCTACACTCAGACGAGGTTCCTCTGGTTGGCCTCCTGCCCCTTCCTTTGGTTGGCGTGGGTTGCTGGTTAGTTGGATTGTCGACTCTGGGGACCGATCATTTGGAAGTTGGCTGAGTGAGGCCTCTTCAGGATTTGATGATGCCACTCCTTCTGGGAATCGTATCATCAATCCTGAAAATCTGTGACGCCGACGACCGCATAGGATGCCGTACCTTGTGCCAGTTATAGGGCCATCCACCTGTGAGGGGATTCAGGGTTATGCAGGTAACTAGACCTCCAGACTACCGGTTATTTCTTGATCAGAGATCCTGGTTATTTATGGAGAGTTCTGAGGTCTGTCAGAGACCCTTTGGAGATGTATTCTGAGGTCTGTCAGAGGCCATTTGGAGATGTGTTCTGAGGTCTGTCAGAGACCAGTTGGAGAGTTATGAGGTCTGTCAGAGACCAATTATGGATGTGATTTGAGGTCTATCAGAGACCAGTTGGAGTTATGGTTTGAGGTCTGTCAGAGACCAGTGTTGGAGTTTTATTTTAGGTCTATCTGAGACCAGGGTTTGGTGACTTCTGGATGGTCTATCTGAGACCTTTCTTGATTGGGTTTAGGCTATTCAGCTGCAGCTCTGGTCCCTGTTGAATGTTACTTACAATGCATTGCTTGCATATCCATTACCATTTGCATTTCACTAACGTGTGTCTGTGCTGCAGGTGCATTTGCATTTCCCTAGTTCTAGTGCCCAGACTTCTGAGTGTTTGATCATGACTAGCTTAAGGAGAACGGTTGCATACAAATTGCCTACGCCTGATATTGTTCCTTTACTCGGGTTGATCTCTCTTGCTGATGAGGGTGTTCGTAGGAGTTTCCGGAGGAGCTATGGTAGATTACTGAGATTGGTGTGCAAACCTACAGAGGTAGAGTTAGATGGGCTGTATGCTTTGATGCAATTCTATGACCCTGCTTTGAGGTGTTTTACGTTCTCTGACTTTATTATGGGACCAACCCTGGAGGAATACGCTGAGTATGTTGAGCTGCCCGTGCAGAACCAGGTTCCGTTCATTCATTATGATGCCAAACCTAAGCCGGAGGAATTGGCAAAAGCCTTGCATGTTGATGCTTCTGAACTTGTGACTACTGTTTCCCGTGGAGTTCCAGGCTTCTCATTTCAGTTCTTAGTTGGTAAAGCCCAAGAGTACGCCAAGAATGGGTGCTGGGTTGCTTTCAACGCTGTGTTGGCCTTGTGCATTTATGGCATAGTACTATTCCCCAATATACCGGATTTTGTGGATTTCGATGCTTTCTACTTGTTCGCCGCTGGTAATCCTGTACCTACCTTACTCGGAGACCTCTACCACTCACTGCATTACAAGAATGAGAAGGGAAGAGGGAAGAATGTTCATCTTTGTGTACCCTTATTGAGTATGTGGTTTGAGAGTCATCTTCCTAAGAGAGGATCTGCTGCAGAGACTACAATTCCAGTTGGTTGGCCAGAACGCTTGATGAGGCTATCGTCGGAAGATATGGAGTGGTTTGATAGAGACCTGTTGGGATCTGAGCTCATCTTTAGCTGTGCTGGGTACCCTAATGTGCCATTGATAGGAAGAAAAGGGTGTATCAACTACAACCCTTCTCTATTCATTCGCCAGTTTGGATATGCGCTGAAGAATCCACCTCAGGAGGAGGAAGCACAGGAATCTCTGTACTTCACTGGAGATTTGAAGGGGGAATTGTCAGCCAAGTTGCAACATGCCTGGACGCGTATTAACCGCAAAGGGAAGCCGTTGTTAGGTAAGAATGACTGTCAGGCCTATGCCCCTTATAGAGTTTGGATTCAGGAGAGGGCTAGTCAGTTGAAGATGCCGTTTCCAGATGCACCAATTCTTGTTCCCGTTCCGGTAGCAGAGCCGACTACTGTTTCTAGAGAAGCATATGAACAGGTTGTGAAGGAGAAAGAAGCCTTGATGAAGATTAACGAAGGGTTAGAGAAAGAGTTAGCCCAGGCACGCAGCGAGAAAAACAAGGCCGTATATGCTTTCCAACAACAGATTGAGCTGGTAAACAGGTTAGGATCTGAGTTGACCGAGGAAAAGAAGAAGCGCGAACGTCTGGGGCAAGAGTTCAGAAGTTCCCATGACATGCTGGAAGCCAAAAAGAAGGCGCTCGACGCAGCACACCGAGAGATATCTTCTTGCAATAAGACTTGGAATGCTACACTCACTAACAACAAGAAGAGGGAAGATAAGCTGAAGCAGCAAATTTCCGACCTCGAAGAGAAGTTGAAGTCTAGCATCAAGAAGTGCGAGGAAGAAGTGATGAACCGGTATAGTGTCCAGCATGCACTGAACAAGGCAATCAAATCCAGAGATGAAGCAGTGTCCCAGAAGCGAAAGGTAGAAGATTGCTTCGGAGAAGCAACATGGGAAGAAACTGCTGAAGATGTACGCCGTGTCCTTAAAAGGAGAAACCAGCTTGTTGAAGGGCTACTTGATCGACCAAGCCATCCGGAAACCAAGAAGTTGATAGAGGAGTACCAGACTTTTGGGAGGATTTGATCATTTCACGTAGTTATTCGTATGCTTTATTTGCATAGTGCTGACCATCACCAGGATTGTTGGTTGAGGTCATGCCTTCTTTGTACTCTCAGTGATATGGTACCATGGGCTTATTGATTCTCTCTGCAATATACGAGGCTTTCTATGATTCAGCTCCGATATTCCTATTGTCAACACTGTCACTGCACCGGCACCTTCGCACTAGAACTGGGGGAATGAACTTCCCTAATGCACAGACACATTGCATTGCATTCATATTCATATTGCATAACAGGTAATCTTTGAATGGTGTCTTATCTCCTGCTTTCAGGTATTTAACAGGATTCCAGATCAACATCCGCACCGCTATTCTACACGATCCAACTGTCGGAAAGTCATGGACCAAATTCAGAACGAGATGCAGGATGTGCGCGAGAAGCTCGCCCTCTTCACGCAAACCATGGAAGCTATAGCAAAAGGGCAAGAGAATTTGCAGGCCATGGTCCAGCCTCTGTTGGCTCGCAACGCTGGTCATGGTAACGAAGATCATCAGTCTGTCCGGGTTGATACTGCTCATGGAGACGGCACTCCCACGCCAGTGGCTCCGCCTGTCGTCAATATGAATGCTGCTAACGTCACCAACGCTACCGCTGCTGTGAATGGTAACGTCGGAGTGGGGAATGAAACTGCTGTCCATAATGTTGGGCTGGGTGATGTCAATGTGGGAGATAATCTCGGAGGCAATGGCTTTGTCAATACTGGGTTCGGATTCAACGATCAGGGATTCGACAACACTGGCAAGTATGGCTTTAATGCTCAAGGCTTTGGGCAAGATGGTTATGGTATGGTCAATCAGGGTTACGGAGGCTTTGGAAACGGAAACGGTGCTGGTTTTATGGCTGGTGGTCCTGCTGGAGGTGTTCAAGGGTACGGCAACAGAGGTCGAGTTCCGGGGATGAATCAGATCAGAGCTGGACGTAATAATGTGTACGATGGGTACGGGGCTGGAAACGGTATGTGGCAAGAGGATCAACAGGAGGACGCCTTCTCTGGAGGAGGCTTTGAAGGGCCGATGGATGATTCTCAAAAGATTAGAATGCTGGAAGAGCAAATGAAGGGAGTCCTAAATCAGAGTGCTGTAGGATTGGACATGGCAACTATGGGCTTGGTACCTGGCTTGAGGGTGCCAATTAAATTCAAGGCGCCTGCGTTCGATAAGTACAAAGGAGATACGTGTCCGAAAGTGCATGTACGAGCTTATTACAGAAAGATGTCTGCATACTCCACTGATGAAAGAATGCTCATGCATTTCTTTCAGGATAGTCTATCGGGTCCTTCCTTAGAGTGGTACATGGGGTTGGAGCCAACTGATATCAAGACTTGGAAGCAATTAGCGGAGGCGTTTGTAGCCCATTACAAGTATAACAGCGACCTGGCGCCCAATCGGGTCCAGTTGGCCGGGCTTTCGCAGAAGAAGGGGGAGAGTTTTAAGGAATACGCGCAAAGGTGGCGCGATATGGCTGCCAGGGTCCGTCCTCCTGTAGAAGATAAAGAAATGAACGACATGTTTGTCGGCACATTCACCGGGCTGTTTCATGATATGTTGTTTCATACGTCTCTGGCTAGTTTCTCAGACCTGATTCTGATGGGTGAAAAGATTGAGCGGAACATTAAGCAAGGAAAGTTCCAAGTTGACGAATCAACTGCATCTGGCAGTAATAGAAAAGCTTATGGTGGGCGCCGTCAGGGCGAAGCTAGCGCTGTATTTGGAGGCCGAGGCCGAGGCCGAGGCAGGGGAAGAAATCAATATCGTCAGCCGCAGCAGGTATCAAGTGTCACTATTCCTTATCAGCAACAACCAATCCAGCAACAACCGGTTCAGCAGCAACCAATGCCACAGCAGCAGCAGCCTCAGCAGGGGGCACAGCAAGCTCAACGAAAATTCCAGGGTGGTAAGCCGAGAAGGGTGTTCGAGAAACCTCCCTCTACCTATGCTGATTTATTGCAGACGTTGTTGGGATTGAATCTGGTGGAGAAAAGAACCTTGGCACCGATAACGGGAACTCCCCCGTTCGGTTATGATGCGAATAGACACTGTGAGTTTCATTCTGGGGCCCCGGGCCATGATATCGAAGGTTGTCATGCTTTTAAGCACGTTGTGCAGGATCTTTTGGACAACAAGTCTATCAATTTCGGAACGACAGTTCCGAATATAGTCCAGAAACCCATGCCTAATCATGGGGCCAACGCCGTGCTGACTGAGGAAGGTCTGAATCTTATTATGAATGTTGAAGATTTAAAGACGCCGCTGAGCGAAATAAAGAGTCGACTGTTGCAAGGAGGTGTTTACCCGGGTTGTAATGAGTACTGTTTAGACTGTTGGGCCCTGGCTGGGGGGTGTGAGGATTTGAAGAAAGGCATTCAGGCCTTAATTGATGATGGTATATTGCAGTTTGATAGAACAGCAACTGATGAGCCTGCAGGGGCAGTAGTGGATAATCGGAGTGATGTGGCCACAGTGACAATTCCTAGGAAGACGATCACTATTTCAGCACCAGCTCAGCGACCACCGATTACCATAACTAAAGCCGGGCCAACCCCGTATGAGAACACGAAAGCAGTCCCATGGTCATATGGGCTGGAAGTGTATTGTGACGGGATTAAAATCGATGTTAACAAGCAGTCAGCGGAGATTGTGGATAATGTTGTTGGTTCAGGAGGCATGACGAGGAGCGGCAGGATCTTTATATCTCCCGAAGTGGAGGCTGAAAGGCTAGCGAAAGGAAAAGGGAAAGCGGTTGAGAATGTTCCGGTTCAAGCAAATGAAAAAGAAGCAGCGTCGAAGGACGTAGAAGAATTCATGCGCTTAATTCGGAAAAGCGATTATAAAATTGTGGAGCATCTACAGCAGACGCCGTCCAAAATATCTATTCTGTCATTGCTGTTGTGTTCGGAAGCTCACAGGAACGCTTTGCTGAAAGTCCTGGACACTTCTTTTGTACCCCAGGGTGTCTCTGTAAATCAGCTAGAAGGAGTATTAGCACATGTGAATGCAGGCCACAGTCTGGGCTTTACTGATTTCGACTTGACTCCGAAAGGAAGGGATCATAATATGGCATTACATGTATCTGTTGAGTGCAGAGGGTCGACAATGTCGCACGTATTGGTTGACACCGGGTCGTCTTTGAATGTGCTGCCTAAGAAGGCTATGATGAAGCTGGATGTTCGAGGGATTTTGTGCACACCAAGTGATTTGGTAGTCAGAGCGTTTGACGGCACGCGGAGAACAGTCTTCGGATCGATTACCTTGCCTCTGCAAGTGGGGCCGGAAGTGTTTGCAATGGAGTTTTATATCATGGATATATAGCCTGCGTACAGTTGCTTGCTGGGAAGACCTTGGATTCACGGGGCAGGGGCAGTCACGTCTACCCTGCATCAGAAGTTAAAGTATATGGTCGGAGACAGCGTAGTCACCGTGTGCGGAGAAGAAGACATCCTGGTCAGCCATCTATCTTCGTTTAAATATGTGGAAGTCGACGGGGAGATCCATGAGACGCCATGCCAGGCATTCGAAGGTTTGCGCATAAAGGACAAGGGTCCCAGGCCAAGCAAAGTGCCAGAGATAGCTGTTTCATCGTATAAAGAAGCTCGAGCGCTAGTGGAAGCAGGGGAAGCCAAAGGCTGGGGCAAAGTATTGGACATCCCTGTGAAAATGGACCGGTTCGGACTGGGGTACCGACCGTCGTCATCAACTCCTTCCGTGGGGGCCCCTCATTTCAGAAAATCAATCACCATCTCTGCCAGTGGAGTATGCCATGAATCTGTCAATGCTGCTTCAGAGTCCGATGAAGGGGACAGCGACTGTGATATGGATGCCTGGATTCAGCCAAGCACGCCAGGACAAGGACTGCGCAACTGGTCTATTCAGGAGCTTGTTCCTGTGACTTTTAAACAGTAATGCTTTGCTTTATTAATTGTTGAATAATCTGATGTCTTGCCCGAGGCATCAGGATTTGCTTAGGGCTGTGTTGTTATAAACATTGCGCGTTAATCATTAAATGAATGGCGTTTTTTTTTCATGTGCAAATACTGTAATCCCTGTCTTTCTTGTTTTGTATTTTTCAATAAAATGGCAATGTGGTTATTCGCTTTATACGCATTTTGAAGCACTTAACCATCTCTTTTGCAGGATAACATTTTCAGATGACATCCTTGAACCACCTATGACTCGTCCCGACTTTGAGCACCCGGTATTCCAGACCGAAGAAGAGGTTGTCGAAGATAGCGACGTTCCTGAAGAACTGTCTTGGTTGGTGAAGCAAGAGGAAAGAGCCATTCTGCCTCACGACGAGGTCATCAAAATTATCAATTTGGGGTCGGAAGGGGTTGAGAAAAATATTCGTATCGGAGCCGCACTGCAGAGTGATATCAAGCGAAAACTGGTTGAAATGCTCCGAGAGTACAATGATGTATTCGCTTGGTCGTATCAAGATATGCCAGGGCTCGATACAGATATGGTTGTGCATCGCCTGCCACTGAAAGAAGATTGCCCACCAGTCAAACAAAAGCTTCGCAGAACACGACCAGATATGGCAATGAAGATCAAAGAGGAGGTTCAGAAACAGTGGGACGCTGGTTTCCTGTCTGTGACGAAGTATCCCTCATGGGTTGCTAACATCGTACCAGTGCCAAAGAAAGATGGCAAGGTTCGAATGTGCGTGGATTATAGAGATTTGAATAAAGCAAGCCCAAAAGACGATTTTCCACTTCCTCACATTGACGTGTTAGTTGATAATACCGCTCAATACTCTGTATTCTCCTTCATGGATGGCTTTTCAGGCTACAATCAAATTAAAATGGCGCCAGAGGATATGGAGAAAACTACTTTCATAACGCCTTGGGGAACATTTTGCTATAAAGTGATGCCCTTTGGTTTGAAAAATGCTGGGGCAACATATCAGCGTGCGATGACGACTCTCTTTCATGACATGATGCATAAAGAGATCGAAGTTTATGTTGACGATATGATTGCCAAATCCCAGACGGAGGAAGAGCATCTGGTGAATCTGCTGAAGTTGTTTAAAAGACTTAGAAAGTTCAGGCTGAGGCTGAACCCTAATAAATGCACCTTCGGGGTGAGATCGGGTAAACTGCTGGGGTTTATCGTAAGCGAAAGAGGAATAGAGGTCGATCCTGCTAAAATAAAAGCGATTCAAGAAATGCCGACGCCTAAAACAGAGAAAGAGGTGCGCGGGTTTTTAGGGAGGTTGAACTACATTGCCCGGTTTATATCTCACCTAACTGCCACGTGTGAACCATTATTCAAGCTCTTGAAGAAAGATCAAGCTGTAACGTGGAACGAAAATTGTCAAAAGGCGTTCGACAAAATAAAGAAGTATTTGCAGGAGCCTCCTATTTTGATACCCCCAGTGGCAGGGAGACCCTTGATAATGTATTTGACGGTTCTTGAGGGAAGCATGGGTTGTGTTCTCGGTCAACACGACGAGACGGGGAGAAAAGAGCATGTGATCTACTATCTGAGTAAGAAATTTACAGACTGTGAATCTCGATACTCAATGCTGGAGAAAACTTGTTGCGCGCTAGCCTGGGCCGCCAAGCGTCTGAGGCAGTACATGCTGAATCATACAACCATGCTCATCTCGAAGATGGATCCAATCAAATATATATTCGAAAAGCAGGCGTTGTCAGGTAGAATTGCCCGTTGGCAGATGATCTTGACTGAATACGATATTCAATACGTCTCGCAAAAGGCAATAAAGGGGAGTGTGCTGTCTGAGTATCTGGCGGAGCAGCCTATTGAAGAATACCAATCAATGAGATTTGATTTTCCTGACGAGGATATCATGTATCTCAAGATGAAAGATTGCGAAGAGCCGTTACCAGACGAGGGACCAGAGCCGGGGTCCCAATGGAAGATGATATTTGACGGAGCTGTGAACGCTTACGGTAGCGGAATAGGGGCAATTATCACTACGCCGCACGGGTCGCACATCCCGTTTACTGCCCGATTGACCTTTGCCGTTACCAACAATGATGCCGAATACGAAGCATGTATAATGGGGCTCGAAGAAGCCATTGATTTGCGAATCAAACATCTAGACGTATACGGAGACTCAGCTCTGGTAGTGAATCAGATAAAAGGGGAATGGGAGACACGTCAGCCTAACTTGATACATTACATGAATTATGCAAGGAGATTGTTGCCTTTCTTTGACAAAGTTGAATTGCATCACGTACCGCGGGCAGAAAATCAAATGGCTGACGCCCTTGCCACTTTGTCTTCCATGTACAAGGTCAACTTCTGGAACGAAGCTCCCCAAATCACTATCTCTCGGTTGGACAGGCCAGCTTATGTATTTGCTATTGATGAAGCATCTGATGACAAACCGTGGTATTTTGATATCCTTAATTTCCTGAAGAATAAAGAGTATCCGGCTGGGGCATCCAGTCAAGATCAGAAGACTCTCAGGAGATTAGCGGGTAATTTCTACTTGAACCCGGATGGCGTCTTATACAGAAGAAACCACGATTTGGTGTTGTTGCATTGTGTAGACGAGAAGGAGGCAAAGCTTCTCATGGAGGAAATTCACGAAGGTGCCTTTGGTACGCATGCTGGTGGGCATGCTATGACGAGAAAACTGCTGAGGGCAGGTTACTTTTGGCTGACGATGGAAACTGATTGTTTCAAGTTCGCAAGGAAGTGCCACAAGTGCCAAATTTATGCTGACAAAATACATGTGCCTCCGAGTCCTCTGAATGTGATGTCATCTCCATGGCCATTCTCGATGTGGGGAATCGATATGATCGGAAAGATCGAGCCGACGGCTTCTAACGGGCATCGGTTCATCCTAGTAGCAATCGATTATTTCACCAAGTGGGTGGAAGCGGCGTCTTACGCAAATGTAACGAAGCAAGTGGTGGCTAGGTTCATCAAGAGAGATATCATTTGCCGATATGGGATCCCCGAGCGGATAATCACGGATAACGGTTCTAATCTGAACAACAAAATGATGAAGGAGCTCTGTCAGAATTTCAAGATTGAACATCACAACTCCTCCCCTTACCGACCCAAGATGAATGGCGCTGTCGAAGCGGCCAATAAAAATATCAAGAAGATTGTCCAGAAAATGGTGGTGACGTATAAAGATTGGCATGAAATGCTACCTTTCGCTTTGCACGGTTATCGTACGACGGTACGCACATCAACCGGGGCAACTCCGTTCTCGTTGGTGTACGGAATGGAAGCGGTACTACCATTAGAAGTTGAGATCCCTTCTCTGAGGGTATTGCGAGACGTTCAGCTGGACGAGGCAGAATGGGTAACGAATAGATTGAACCAACTGAGTTTGATGGATGAGAAGAGGCTAGCTTCTCTGGCATACGGTCGTTTGTACCAAAGACGAATGAAGAAAGCGTACGACAAGAAGATACTTCCGCGAAGCTTTCAGACGGGCGACCTTGTGCTGAAAAGGATTCTCCCGCCGCAGGCAGATCACAGGGGCAAGTGGACCCCCAACTACGAAGGGCCATACGTTGTTAGTAAAGTCTTTTCAGGAGGAGCTTTATTGTTGTCCACCATGGACGGAGAAGACTTTGCGTCACCTGTGAATTCGGACGCAGTTAAAAAATACTTTGCTTAAAATAGACCCGCTGGACAAAAAAAAAGAGAGTCCAAGCAAAAATGGGGCATCCTGGCGAACCAAAAACAGAATAAAAAGGTTCGGGCAAAAATTAGGGATAAAATTGAAAAAAGTGTACACCCGCGAAGCTGAAAACCTACACTGGGCGGCTTCGGCAAAAAAGGGTATCCCGGTGAACTGAAAACCCGTAAAGGGCGGTTCACGCAAAAGTTAGGGATGTGAAAAGCAAATGACTGCGGTCCGAATTTGATATTGCAATGAGCATCAATGCGGGAGAATATATTTGAGGAGTCAGTTATCGGATACAACCTTTTCAGAAGTAGGGATACCGGGAAAGCATTAGAGTCGGATGAGTCATGGGAGGATCAGTTCGTGGTGTTCATCTGCATCCAGTTGCCGACATGTGTACAAAATTTAATTTGTCAATATTTATGCTTCTTGTGCATACTTATGTGTTTGCTTTGCGTAGCTTCCTCATTTCAGGAGTTACATCCGTGTACAAAAACTCCGCCCATTCAGGGGCCCAGTCAATGAAAATGTGTTATTCAGTACTTGATTCCTGTTCTTTACTGTTTTGTGCATGATAAAACGCCTAAGTTTGATAAAGCTAGCATGGGTATAACAGCACTGGCCCTTGCCAACAGTTGTTAAAGCTTTGAAATAACTGAGTGTAACGTCACTAACCTGAATTGATTTGGTTGCATAGGCTTGTCTTGTTTTGTTTGTGTGGTTGCAGGTTTCATAACCGTACGAGGAAAAGGATCAAAAGATTGCGATAACGGAAGATCTGATCCCCACGCAGATCATGCATGTTCGTCCTGAAGAAGGATAGAATTCCCCAGCTAGCCATAGCTTGTCCAAAGGATGTGCTCCAGAAAATTATTCGTCCACAGCAGAGTTTGGCGATTCCAAGATCGTGAGGCGGTATTCAGATAGGTTCATTGTTCCCCGCAGGGTCAGGCACTCTCCCCCAGCAGGGTCAGTTAATTTTCCCCAAGAGAATCCAGCCATCCCCAGAGGAATTCTCTTTGCAAGTGTTTTCATTCCTTCCAGTGGAATTCGAAGATTATGACTCTCCCAGGCAGAGTCGATGGTGGGTCCTGTCATTTATTTTGTCAGAGATACTGGTGATATCAGTTCACGTTCCAGCAGAAAGTCCGATCGAACTATGCGCATCTGCTATTCCCCAGCAAAGTTATATTCCCCAGCAGGGGGTTACTTCAACAATACGTGTGGTTTGAGTTCCCAACTTCCCAGCAGGGTCGACTTCACCCTTCCAGCATTTATTTTGCTGGAATAATTCTGTAGCATCTGGCTATTCCCGGCAAGTTGGCATTATTCTTCCAGCATTTATTTTGCTGAGGCAGTTTCTGTACTCCAGCAGTTCAGGTGGAGAGAGCTCTTGCTCAAATAAATTACCAAACAGTCAAGATCTCGGCAGGAGATATTCAATGATAATGTCAGTTTCGGCGGTATTCCCCACAGAGTTATCATGATAAAACTCTCTTTGTCTCTAGCAGAGTCATTTATGCAAATGTCTCTTATTTTCCCCAGCCAGAGTGGCCAGGATAAGAATCTCCTTATCCCCAAGCAGAGTTTGTTTGTCATCAACAGGTTTCATGAGTCAGAATTTCAGAGGCCACCGCCGGTTATCAGAGCAGGCGTCCGATAGTTGGTTTCCAAGCATCCCCAGTAGAGTTCGTCTCAAAGTCGCTGTCACGTCAGTGCTAAGAAGTTGGTGGGTTGGGATCATTGGAGAACTAAGTCCTAACGTGGACAATTTACTCCTAGATTGACGGGATTTCTTCAGAAGTGGGCGTCCTAACGTGGACAGGTTTATTTCCCTGGATTGGTGAGGTGTGTTAGTCCTAGCGTGGGCAGATTCGAGTTCTCGAAATTGGTGGAATGGGAGGTCATGACGTTGACAAAAGTGATTACTCTTTGTGTTGGTGTCCGGACGTGGACCAGTTACTCTCAGCAGTTATCCTTTTTCGTGTTGGCAAATCATGGGTCCTGACGTGGACAGATCAGACCAGTGTGTGAGTCCTTACGTGGACAAGTCTTATTTCCTCAGCAGTTCGAAGATGCCTGAGTCCTAACGTGGACAAATCAAGAAAAGATCAGTGTCCTGACGTGGACAAATCAAAGAAATTATTATTCCTAACGTGGAGAAGTGGGTCCTAACGTGGACGATGTAGTCCTTACGCGGACATATCAAAAGAGGTGATTCCTAACGTGGAAAGATCGGAGTCCTTACGTGGATAGATTAAGATGGCATTCCTTACGTGGAAAAATGTAGTCCTGACGCGGACAAATCGGAAAGAAGTTGGTATTCCTTACGTGGAAAGATTGAGTCCTCTCGCGGACATATCAAAGCTGATTCCTGACGTGGAAGAAGATTATTCCTGACGTGGAAGAAATTGAGGTCCTAACGTGGACAGATTCAAAATAGATTGATTCCTAACGTGGAAAGAAATGGTTTATTCCTGACGTGGAAGAGTTTAGTCCTGACGCGGACAGATCAAAGAAGATATTCCTAACGTGGAAGAAGAAGTTTATTCCTTACGCGGAGAAATTGGGGTCCTTACGTGGACAGATGCGTGAAGAGTTGAGTCCTGACGTGGACAGATTCGAGAAGAGCGGAGTCCCGACGTGGACAAGTGCAGAACCAAAGTTGAATTCCTTACGTGGAAAGATTGGAGTCCTGGCGCGGACATGTCAAGTGGTATTGGAGTCCTTACGTGGACAGATTGATATAGTTCTCCTTATGTGGAAAGAAGATGGCTTCCTGATGTGGAAAGATGAAAAGTTTAGTCCTAGCGTGTACAGATGCAGAAGAAATGATTCCTAACGTGGACAAGTGTTACTCCTAACGTGGAAGAGTTTTATTCCTAACGTGGACGATTCAGTTTATGGAAATGCAGATGAATTATCCCCCAGCGGAGTTGCCGAGATTTTTCTGGGTTAACAGCAAGTGGAGTCCTAACGTGGACAGGTTCTAGTTGAGATTTCTTCATATCGATGACGGACAGAGTCCTAACGTGGACAAGTAAGCAATCTGGTACAATAGAATCCTCTTCAGAACGATGAAGACAATCCCCAACACGGTCGCGCGAGATCAGTGGGTTACTATAACAGTCAGATTCAGTTGACGAATGTCATTCCTCAAGCAGGAGCGCAGTTTATTTCTGCGGTTGGCAAATTTTTGGTTTCACTAGTATTCAACCGTCTCGTACCGCGAATGTCTGAAGGCTCCGGGCTCTTCATCCAGTCGGGTCCAAGTCGCTTGAATAGGGGCAGCTGTTGCACCCTAAAATTTGCCCAACCTTATTCACTTGGTTTATGTTTCAATATCATTAGCATTTGCATATAGAGTCATGTACATAGACTAACCATCTGCATAGCATAAGCATAGCAAGTCATTCAACAGGGGACCAATCATTATTCTCATCTCTAGAGGCCTATCAAGAGGTCATTATCCCAATTCAATCTCATTCAAGTCATCAGGAAAGAATTTGAAAGCAAAGAGTTCAGCAGATCAAGCCTTGAGTCCATCTCCTAGCTGAGGGTATCTGAGGATCAACAAGAGGGTTGTGAGCTGTGAAGTGGAGGCATGGAGAGCATCTAGACATTATGAGAGACTTAAAAGGTCATTTGGAGAAGAAAATAAGTTGTTGAGGTGATTACAATAGTTATAACTGAAGACAGTCAACTAGGGTTTCATCTGGGTCAACCCTAGGTCAACCCTAGGTCAATTGACTGGTTTAAAAGAGCATTCAAGGCTATTGGAGGGATGTGGGGATCAACATTGGACATATTAAGAAGGACATGGAGATATGACAAGGAGAAGTCAAGAGAAATCAAGGAGAAGAGGAGTTTCTAAATTAGGGTTTCTCTGTAAAATCCCCTAGTTTAGGTCAAATTTCCAAGCAAGACAAGTCAAAATGCTAGCTTCAAATGGCTTCTTGGCCAACATGAAACTTGTAGAGGATCTCAAGACCTTTAATTTGAGTGGTGGAAGACCTCAAGGAGATTTATAGAACTCAAGTTATGGTCCTTACAAGTTACAGGTCATCTGAGGTATCTGAATTTTTGTCTGTGAAAGTGACTTGACTTCCAAGCTAGTTTCGCCCCTCAAGGAGATTTCAAATGAATTCTTGGTCAACATAAGAATTGTTCCTCATTGTCTTAGCTTTCTAGAATGGTATGGTATGCCTTCATATGATGTGGAGAACTCAACTTATGGTCTTGACAAGCAAAGGGTATTTTGGGCATTTGTGAATTACAGGTCATTTTAACCTATGTCCAAAACTCATACAAGGAGGCCTCAAATGGAAAAACTTACAACATCAAACTTGCTCCAAATGGGATTTTAAGTCTAGAAAGAAGGTCACAAATTATTGGAGAAGTTCATAACATGGAGTTACATAATTGGTCAAAGTATGAACTAAAAGGCTTATAAAGTGAATAATTTCAAAGTGAAAAATGGTTTGGGAGATTTCTAAGTCCAAATGGAGACTTCCAATACATGATTTTGAATGGAAAAACAATTCTAAGAACAATGGTTCAAACACTTTTTTGAGTTTAGAAGGAAAAAATGAAGTTATCCATGGTTGCTTGCCTTTTAAGAAACATAATCAAAATGAACCAAAGTTGGAAAACAAGGGAATGTGCAAGATGGATCTAGAATGTACCATTGGGGTCTATATAAGCATGAAATGAGAATTTGGCAAGGGTTGGCTTCATTTGCACCAAGAATTCCACAAATTTTTCTCATACTTTTTCATTGAAGTTTTCATTCCAATCCTCCAAAATCTTCATCAATCTTCATCAAAATCAATTCAATTTTACTCCACCATCATCATAGATCATAATTGAAGCAAGGATCAAGTGATTATCATCCATTTTCGTGCACCATATTCAAGAACATCAAAGTTGCAAATTCCATTGGACAGCCTAATTCAAGCAAGGAATCACCAGAACATTGCATACAGAATTGATTGCTGAGTTTGTGGATCAAGATCCAACACCTAGAAGCCTCAGATCTTCAATCTCCATAGCTGTTTCTCAAGATTTCTCACTAGGTAAGTTTCCATTCAAACTGCTTGATCTAGTTAGTTTGGCATGATGTTGTTAGTTTAGATGCAATCTAGGTGGTTAGGAGATTAGTTTAGATGAATTTGGAAAGGATTGGTGATGGTTGGTGACAGAGGCAACAAACTGTTAGTGCTCGAATCTCTTGGATTAATGCGTTATAATGTTAGTTTGATTGATCAGGTTAATCTCCATTATGTGTAGATTAGTTTAGGTTAAGTTTGAGGAAGAATTGAGTTGGTGCATATCAGTGTAATCTCATGGAGGCCAGAGTTTGATGTCATCGGGTTTGTTGTTGTGGTGGGTTTCAATTCAAGCTGATGCCCTAGGATTGTAGAGGGAGAGTTGTAGAGTAGTTTTCATGTTCACAGCATGTGGATTCGTGGCGTGTAGGATGAGAACAGAGAGGTGGAACCTTGCTCGTGCATGGCTGCCATGGGAGATTAAAACCCTAGGTTGCAGGTCAATTGAAGAAGAGATAATCGTGGCCGTGTGTTTGTTGTTGGACTTTTGACTTCCCAGGCAATCCAATGGCTATTATTTGATTTCAGAATTGGAGGGAGATTACACTGGCCAAAACGCGCCGTTTCATTAATTGAAACGGGCGGGCCTGAATGGATGTGTTAATCCCACCCCCCGTGTGAGCCCAATTCCAATTTTCAACGTGGTTCTGTTACTTCCCTCACCCCCCAGCGCGTTTTTATTATTTCTTTGGATTCTGATTGTTGCTGGGCCTAGTGTGAAGGCGCTATCTGCACCCCCTGTCTGAGGGCCCATCCTGGTCATAACTAGGGCGAACTTCTATTCTGACCCCCCCCCCCCTCATTCATTTCATTCATTTAATTTTCTTAATTTCATTTTAATTTTCACCAATTTCATAAATTCATAACTAATTCATAAAAAATGCATTTTAATCCATTCTTTTTACATCTTTTACATTAAAATGTCTAGAAAATTTTCATTAAATAAAATTTCATTTTTATTTTTATTTCATATTTTTTCCATATTTTCTAAATAATTGTCATATTAAATAGATTCATTTCATGCATCATTTTAATAATTTTTGTTCTCTTACATGCTTTAATATTTTTAGTCATTCTTTTTATATTGTTTAGATGAGATATTCAACTTGTAGAAATATTTTAGTTCCCATTTCTAGAGGTTAATTTTGGGTGATTAATAAATGCTTGAACATCATGAACAAAACTAGGTTTTAGGTGACAATTTAAGAAGTTTGATTTCATTTCCTTTAGGACTTAGGATTCAACTAGATTAGTTATGGGACTATAGGGGCTATGGGTAGTTATTAGATCCCTTAGAGAAAAGTTAGGATTCCCCTACTGCTATTATTACTGTCTGTATATCTGTTGTCTGGTGTGGTGTGCCCTCTGGGGATTGGTGCTTGTTTGTTTGGGTATTGGGTTTATCTGGGGCCCTGGGGAAGCTGAAGATTTGTGAAGATGAAGACTATTGGAGATTCAAAGATTGAAGATCAACTGTCAGAGTTGAGGAGGAGTTTCTTGCTAGCAGATGCTGAGGAGATTAGGGTTTAGGAGCTAGGCAGAGTTCTAGACTAGAAGGATTGTTTCTCAAACATGGATTGCCTTGTCTGCATCCATCCTTCTCTGTGATTCAGAGTCTCTCTAAGACACTCACCCCCTTCCCTTGGAAGGCTTGGTGATAGAGTCTAAGAGATAGAACTCTTGAGAGAAAATGTCTTTCGTGTTAGAAGCAGTTTGTTCACCACCTTTGGTAGTCAACTGATTGCTTAACACCCAATTCACTCTTGTGACTAATCCCTCATCCTGGAGGTTTGAGCTTGAAGAAAAGCCATTGCAGATAGAAGACTGATGATCAAAGCCCTTGCCTGAAGGCCATGAAGATGAAGATTGATGCTTGTTGAAGCCTGTGAGTGATTGGAGATTACTTGAAGCCAGATGTTGAGTTAGAGCTGCTGATGCTGTTTGTTTTTGCTGTATTTCATTTGCTGGTGTATTGATTGGTTTTCTGAACTGTATTGTTTGCTGTTTACCCTGTTGGGTTGAAAGTGAAGCCTGTTCACTTTTGCCTATTGTTTTCTAGGTTCGAGGTTGAGTGGGACTCCCTTGCCTCGCTTGTACTGTTGCATCCATGCATTTTACTGCTTTACTGTATATATCTGATATTGTTTCTGTTTCCGTTTATCCCTTAAGATCTCTGTTTTTCTCTGTGCAAGAGAGGAGCATGATAGACACTAGGTCTTAACCCATGCATGATAACATTAGGTTAGTTTGTTTCCCTTCGCAACCGTAGGTTAGAGTTCTGTCTCTTCTTCCTCAAAACAAACAGAAAAACACCATAAAGATTTCAAACACAATAAAAGACACTTCTTCCGTAAAAGAATGTGAACTCATCAAAACGTCATTTTTGTCCGCCGGGACCGCTAATCAGAAAACCTTTTTCAGAAGGAATAAAATCAACCAAGGCAAGCTTGTGTCGTACGTGGCCCGAACTACGTTTGCTCTGATCTTTCATGCCGTGTGAAAGTACGTAGGCATAGGATGCGATATCCTAGCGAGCAACCTTCCCCTCCTTTCCCGTAGGTAGGCGAACTACGTTGACTCTGATTTCTCGTTCCAGGCGGGAATACGTAGGCATAAAGTGCGATACTTTGCCGAGTCATTTCTATTTTCATTTTATTTTCTTTTTTAACCCTTGACCTATAGTTTAGATAGAATAACAATCCATACCCGAAAACAAGCGTGGATCCCGTCGAGTACGACGGACGTGAGGGGTGCTAATACCTTCCCCTTGCGTAACCGACTCCCGAATCCAGGTTTTGGTTGCGACGACCATACCTTTCCCGTGTTGTGCGAGGTTTACTCTGAGCGTTTCCTTTCCCTCCCGTGGGATAAATAACGCACGGTGGCGACTCTTCTGTTCAGCCGGCGCCGATTTTCGCAGTAGCGACAGATATCACCTGTTTGAATGAACAGTTTATACAAGGATTGAGCAGCAAAATTACAACAAAAATCTCAATGTGTTGAAAGTTGCCTTCACTCCTTGCCCCTTGATTCAAGCTGAATCAAGTTCTTCGATTTGTGTTGATGGACCTCCGACTCCAGCCACCTTATTGAAGAACACGTTGTTGTTCAAACCTTTGGCTCCGGCTGATCCCAACAGCACCAAATCGAACCCGAGACCTTCCCTTCAAAGTCACTGAATCAGCTACTAGACTTGTGAAGACCACCTCTTCACAATCACCTTCGCTCGATTGATAGTTGATGAAGAATCTCGTCCAAAAAACCCCCCAAAATCAGAACCAATCTTGGAGGGCAAAACCCCAATGGTTTTATTCAAGAAAGAACCTATCGCAATCTTCAACCCGAGCTTGATTCTCCAATCTAAGCCTCGAACCTTATCGCCTTGAATCTCTCACAAATGCATTTCAAAAATGATTGTGTGTAATTGAAATGTTGTGAGAGGTTGAAGATGAAGATGATGAATCTTGGACACCTATTTCACTCCTTCTTGTTTTTGAACACATGAATCAAAAGAATATCAAATGTTCTTAGACACAAGTGTTTAAGCAAGTATATATAGAGCCCACAAAATTCAGAACACAACAGTATTTCAAATATGAGAGGGAACACAGTTAAAAACAGTTTTTCCGCGCGAACGGTCGACCATAACAGGTCTATGCATCGACGCATGGCCTGTGATGTTTTGAATTTCTGGAAATTTCATCAGTATGCGTCGACCATACAGTCGGCGTGCACTGACCCGTTGGAATTCTTTTCCTTTGTGCACCGACCCTATGGTCGACCAAAGCTTTCATGCGTTGACCCGCTGGAAAATTATCCTTCCATGCGCTGACCCAATGGTCGACGCATGTGTTGTGCGCTGACAGTCCTTCCCTTGTTTTTGATGGATACGTCGACCCTTTGGTCGACCCATGTCCTGTAATCCTGCAAAATATTGTTAGTTTGAGGTTTCTCATGCCTTTAGTCATGATTGCAGTTTGTCAACTCAATGTATATTTCTTTAAGACACATTAAGACAAGAAAAAGGATAATATGCTGAGAGATATGTTGCATCTGGTTGGTGAATCTGGAACTCGTACTTTCCAGTCTATCCTGAGAATTTGTCATCATCGAAACCTGCATTTACCAATGTCTTGCAGCTATGTGTGATATGTGGCGACTTGCCTCCACAAGTTCTCCCAATGCTACGAAACACTGGTCAAAGAATTCATAGTAAATCTATCAGATGAATGTGCTGACAGAAAATCTGATGAGTTTGGGAAAGTCTATGTTAAAGGAAAAGGTGTCACCTTCTCCCCCACTATCATCAACAACTACCTTGGAAGATCAAATGGAGATCATCCTGATGTAACTGTCTCTGAAAACAAAATGTGTCAAGTGATAACAGTCAACCAGGTAAAAAGTTGGCCATCAAAAGGAAAGCTAGTTGCCAGCAAACTGAGTGTCAAGTATGCTATGTTACACAAGATTGGTGCTGCAAATTGTGTGCCCACAAACCATAAGTCTACTGTGGCAACTGTTCTTGGGAAGATCATTTATGTTATTGGAACCAAGGCCAAATTTGACTTTGGGACATATATTTTTGATCAGACTATGAAGCATGCAGGCAGCTATAACATCAAAGGCCCCATTGCATTTCCTTCACTCATTTGTGGCATCATTTTGAATCAGTATCCAAACATTCTCACAAAAAGTGATGCTGCAAGCAAAAGAGAAAGCCCCTTATCCTTCCATCCCAAGTTGTTTCAAGGAACTCATGTTCCTGACCTTGTCATGACATCCATTGAGATATCCAAAGGGAGTCCCAAGACAAGAAAAACTGAAATGATTGCCATGCTAAAGGAAACGTGTAAGGAGCTGGATGCTAGGAAGAAAAACCTTGAAGCATTGATCAGAACCCTTGAGCAAAATAAAGATGCTGAGTTCACTGATGAGGATGGCCAGGCAGCTAATTCAGAAAAGGATGCTGCCAACTCTGAGGAAAGCTCTAGTCAAGAAGAGGACAAGGATACAGATGGATCCCCAGATGCTGAGGAGGATAGTGATGAAGAATATGAGGAGGTAAGTTCCAGTTCTGCCTCTGAGGAGGAAGATTGATGTCCTGCTAGACTGCTGTGGAGCTCAGGCTGCTAGTTGTTGAGCTGATGAGCAGGATGTGCTGCTGTTGTGAAGTTTTTTTGGTTAGACTTATTTGACAGCATGAATTTTATTTGTGATGCTCTTCATGAGCAGTTTTTGTTGTAATTCCCTAAACATTTGTAATGTTACACATTATGATATATGTTAGTTTATTAGTTGGATCTTAATTTGTGTCTAAAAAGGGGGAGAGAGTGTTGTTAGATTAGATAACAGCAGGTTGAGAGAGTGTTGTTAGATTAGATAACAACAGGTTGAAGAGCAGGTGGAAGACTTGGCGGAATTGCTGCTACAAGTGTGTTGCAGGTGCTGCTGCAATATGCATGGTTGAAGAACCTATTTTGCTTGTGAGCATGTGTTTGATAACAACTTATGTTGTTAGTGATGTGTGAATTCCTAATTGCTGTAGGAATGTATGAATTGTCTGATCCTAGAAGGTGTTTAGGATTGTTGTGTGAGCATCTAGCTGCTGCTTAGGTGTGTGTGCTTCTGCAGGTTGATTGCAGAATGTGATGTGCAGGAGTAACACAGGATAGTCCACAGAGGAGTGTGACATCTGTAGTCTAGGCTAACAGGTGATTAAGTATAGTTGTGGAAGTGATGTAACTCAGGATGTTATCTTAAATGTCATGACATCCAGAATAGGCTGGATGTTTTGTATGTGACTGCAAGATGTGCAGGTTGTGCCTATCTGATGTAGTGTGCATCAGTTAAGGGGGAGTAACTCATAATGTTACTCAAAACATTGTGACATCTGTAGTGCTGACTAACAGATGGTAGTGTATGACAGGTTGATCCTGAGAAGCTGAGAGCTAACTGTGTGAATATATACAACTTTACTAGGGTGTTAGTAGCTTACCTGCATAAAAGGTTATATGTTAGACTTCTGTTGAACTCTGTTAACAGGGTGTTTTAGCCAAAAATTTGCCAAAGGGGGAGTTTGTAAGTGCTTCTGATTGGCTGCATTTTGTGGCAAAACATTAAAGTGTGTACGGATGTCATAACTGATGATGTGACACATAATATGCAGGGTAAGTAGTAAGTTAGGTTGGATGTCATACTGAATGTCATGACACTGATCGTATGACATCAGGTGTGCAGGTTTAGTTTTCTGTTATTCAGAATGAGGAAGCTCAGGCTAGAATTCAGGAAACTTTATAGAAGCTCAAGCTGAAAGTCAGAAAACATTTTAGAAGCCCTGGCGAAATTAAATGTACCTGACCTAAGTGGTAAGTGCATCTTTTTGAAAAGAGTGTTGGGTTAACCTAATTTCTGCACCAAGGCCCAAGGACTGACTGCTGCTATAAATAGCAGAAGGAGCATTCCTAATGGGAGACACACAGAGGAGAGAGCATCTAGTGAGAGATCATAAAGTGTGTTTTGTGAGCGAAGAACTTTGTTCTTCACGTGAGTATAAGAGTCTTAGGATTCCTTGTGTACCAAGCAATTGTATGATGTAAAATTGTTGTGGTTATTATGTATGAACAGGTGTGTTCATTGAGTCACTCAAAGCTGTTAAGCAAGAATGTGTGTTCCTTAATCAAAGATGTGAAGCAAGATCAAGGTGTGTTGGAAGTTTATCTTCATATTGGTTTTGTAATTGTGTGTTGATATCACTGAGGTGATTGAGAGGGAGTGAGTGGGTATACTCAGGTCTAGAGTGTCTCTAGGAAGAAATGTCATTGGGTAGGTTTTAAGTGAGGAGTGCAAACTGGGTTGTTTGACTCTGAATTAATTATGCTAATAGTGAATTTCCTCCTTGGCTTGGTAGCCCCCAGATGTAAGTGTTGTTGACACTGAATTGGGTGAACAACTACTGTGTTATTTACTGCTTCTAGTTACAGCTTATTATTAACTACAGTAGTCTATGTTACAGTGGATGTCACAACATCCACAATAACATCCATCATGAGCTTTCCATAATTTCAATTTGTAAGTGCTTTTGATTGGCTGCATTTTATGGCAAAACATTAATGTATGAGTAAATGTCATAATTGATGTTAGGACATACATGAAGAGTGTTATGCAAGGAAAGCTATGAGTAAGTAAAGTTGAATGTCATGACTGAATGTTATGACATTGATCGTATGACATCAGGTGCGCAGGTGTAGTTTTCTGTTATTCAGAATGAGGAAGCTCATGCTAGAATTCAGGAAACTTTATAGAAGCTCAAGCTGGAAGTCAGGAAACATTTTAGAAGCCCTGGCGAAATTAAATGTACCTGACCTAAGTGGTAAGTGCAGCTTTTTGAAGAGAGGTTTGGGTAAACCTAATTTCTGCACCAAGGACTGACTGCTGCTATAAATAACAGAAGGAGCAATCCTAGAAGAGTAGCTCTTGACAGAAGATTAGAAAGTGCATACTAAGAGTCTTTGTGAGTGAAGAGTGTTGCTCTTCACATTTGTCGTGTGAGTGAAGAAGTTCTGTTCTTCACGTGTGAAGTGTGTCTTAGAAATACTTGTACACCAAGCAACTGTATGTTGCGTTGGTTAGGTAGGTTCTAAGCTGTTGTGTCACTCAAAGCAGTTAAGCAAGAGTGTGTGTCACTTGATCAAAGCTGTGAAACAAGATCAATGTGTGTTTGATGTGAGTCTTCATATCTCTTTTGTAATTGTGTATTTGTATCACTGCGGTGATTGAGGGGGAGTGAGTGGGTATACTCAGGTCTAATGGTCTCTAGGCTAAAGTGTCATTAGGTAAGTCTTAAGTGAAGAGTGAAAACTGAGACTGTTTGACTCTGAATTAATTCTACTGATGGTGAATTTCCTCCCTGGCTTGGTAGCCCCCAGATGTAAGTGTTGTTGACACTGAACTAGGTGAACAATTACTGTGTTATTTACTGCTTCTCCTTACAGCTTACTATTAACTGCAGTAGTCTATGTTACAGTGGATGTCACAACATCCACAATAACATTCATCGTGGGCTTGCCAGAATTTCAAGATAGTCAAAAGTCTATGTGTGGTCAGCATGCCAAGGACAGTGTGTCCAGTCAACAGTGCTCTATTAGTAGGTTTGGAAAACGTTTTTTTGGTGCATGCGTAGCGTGTTTCTGTGCCATGGAACTGTCTAGATTCATGTTTGGAAAATGAGACCTAGAGTTAACATATTCATTTCCCACTTGTGGACGGTGGTCCATTTTCAAGGTTGACTTAACTGATTCCAACATTGCTTTTCTTGACTCGTCAGGCATTACAAACAAGGGATTATGTGCTATATAAAGATTATAGTCTGAGTGTTTGTTTTCATCCCCTTACGTTGTACAATCTTTAAATGTGAGAACTTCTAGATTGGTTGTTATTTACTAAAAGTATCCAACAAAGATTCTCCCAAGTTTGGATGGTGATGATAGTATTTGATCATGTAAGTGTTGAAAAGGTACATGGTTACCTCTTTCTAGGATGCTAGAATGTTTAAGAATTTTTTTTCTTTGTGCAAATATATTTTTGTTTCATTTTGCAACGTTGTTTGAATGCTTCTATCACTTAGGTTTAAATAGAGAAAATTGATCACTGAGTGTTTGTTTTCTGCATTCGATCTAGATCGTATATTATCGACTGTCTTCCTTATTAAAGGAAGGTTTTTCCCACCAAAGTCTCTTTTCAATTTCTTGCTACTCCATGCTCATTTCTTCTTTTTTTGGTTTATTTACTAGTTCCCTTGTACATGCATTTGGGCATTCTGTTACTTGTGTATTTGTAACCTATGACTCTATTTGTTAATCTTTCGCTTTTAGATTCCCTAAATAAGAAGAAGGCTATAACGACTCGTGTTGTGCCCGCATACATGTTGAATGCCAAACTTGCTTTAAATTGATCCTTATTTATTGACATTTTTCAACTCTTTTTTCACGTTTTGTTGGATTTACTCCATGATATCATGCTATTCTTCAATATTGTTGAAAATACATTTGGTTGCTTGGATTTGTGTGTCATTGTGTAGAAATTAGGCATAAAAACATCAAGGTGTAAGACACAGGTAACTGGACAAGAAAGCCAAAGGAAAATAAGAGATTAAGCATGTTCGCTATGCGAACAGCCAGCGATGAGTAGTAGCAAATGTTCGCTGGGCAAACTCATGGCGAAGCCCCAGCGAACCCTCTCAATTTAAAGGCAGTAAGAAAAGGGCACTAAGTTTGTTGGGCGAACTGGTAGCGAATGTTTACTATGGTGATGTCTAAGCGAAGGACCAGCGAACCATCTCAAATTTGAGATAGTAGCTAAAGGACCATATGTTCATTGTGTGAGCTCGCAGCGAGGTAGTTCGCAGTGCGAAGAATTACTAGCACATCGAACTTCAGATATTTTTCAGGGGCGGTTTAACTGTTTAGAGGCACTTCAGGTACGTAAAAGTGTCTTTGTTGGGCAAAGAAATGGTTTGTAGTGCAAACATGACAGATTCCAAAAGTACTATAAAAGTACTTTTCACATTTTTTGGGGATCGTAACCCATTTTTCACACTAAAACTTCATTTCTCAGCATTTCTTCACAAAAAGGTGATATTTTGCAAATAGAAGCTGGATTCGCATCCGAGTTCGATTCTTCGACGTGGATGCTCATTCATATTCTTCCAAAACTTATAAAGCAAGCTACCATGGTTATGGGTAGTTAATTTTCTTTGCATCAAAGGTAGAGGTAGTCTACCATTAGCTTGTATGTATTTCTTTTGATTGTCCTTGTTTGTGAACAAGTGATGATTAATATATAATGAATATTTTTATTCTTAATGATCCATTCTTGTTTTGTAAAACTCTAGACATAGATTTTGTGAAACTTGACCTAAAATATTCATTTATCAGTTTATAGATTAGAGAAATCGGTCTATGGTCGATAGTTGCTTTGTGTTGAACTTAAAGCTTACTATATTGGTTGTTATATGGAGAAATTGTGTAGTGATGAATACAATATTTCTCACAACGCCGCTCTAGAGATAGACGGTGTTGAGCGAATGCACGACGATATTAATCGGATCCGACTTCACATGCAAGATTAAAAGAATACGTATAAGTTAGGGTAGATGAAAACTACTTTTGATATACTTTGTTAATCAAACTCTTTAGAATTTATAAGGTTTGCTACTAAAAACATGATAATTTTATGAACAAAACTTTGAAAATCCTTTTTCTTGAAACAATGAACTGTTGAATAACAAGTATCAAAATATCTACAATCCCTGTGGAAATGATAACAAAAATCCCCCATTTTACTACGATTCGAACAAAATGGCTCTGTTGTCGGGGTTTATTTGATATTGTATTCTTACCTCTTTGTATTGTTCTTGTACCGTTTAATTTGTTTGGTTAAGTGTGCAGATTCTGTTTATACGAGGGAGTGTACCTGCAGACCAACTTCTTTTTGATCCTGAGATTGAAAGAACCCCTCATAGACTCAACATTAGAAATAGGAATAGGAAGCAAACTGCCAAAGAAAGACGAGAGCGTAGAGAAGCTTCTTCATCTACACTCATTGTTACGCCAATCATGGCAGATCCACCACCACTGCCCCTGATTCAACCCTATATGTTAACAGTCTAAGACACAACACTCAGTATACGTGCAACGCCCATAATGAGAGGCATTCTGAGATGAAAATGGGTATCCTTTCTCTTTTGTATCAAAATCCTTTTACTGGTATGGACCATGAGGATTCGTTCACACATCTCACCAAATTCTATGAAATTGCGGGTGCAACAAGAGCACCGAAAGCGGAAGAGGAATCCTTGTTTAATAGACTATTTCCGCATTTCTTAATCGGGAAAGTGAAGGAATGGTATCTTGATCAATTAAATCTAGTGATGAAGGATTGTAATTTATTGGAAGAAAAGTTCCTTGAACGGTTTTTCCCCCATAATAGATTTATGCAAGCAAAATTGGCGATATCGGTTTTGATCAAGGTGGAAATGAATCTCTCAATGAAGCTTGAGAGTGAGAGAGGTTCAAATCTATGTTACAAAAATGCAAAGGCCACATTTTTAATGAATTAACTCAAGTGCACATCTTTAAGAATGGGCTCCAATCGGTTCACAAGACTTTGTTGGATGATGCTTCGGGTGGATCATTAATATCCAAAAGCGTTGAAGATGCAATTACTATAATTGATAAGATGACACTCAATGATCACCAAGGAAATCACAATTGTGGCACACCTCAAAGAAAATTAGGCGTGATAGAGTTGGGAACAATTGATGTCATTCTTTCTCAAAACAAATTACTCTCGCAACAAGTGGAGTTGTTGACAAAGTAAATGTCAAAGCTTCCATAACAAATAAAAGAGATGCAAGAAGTTCCTAACCAAAATCAACATGTAACAAGTTATGAACTTTGCAAAGGTGATCATTCTATCGACTATTGTCCACCGGCCGTTAAAGAAGTCAACTATGCAAGAAACCAAAATCAAGGTTTTCAACTAAAACCAACATATCAAAGCAATAACCAAGGCTACCAACCAAGAGGTAGTTGCCAAGGTTACCAACAAGGGTGGAGGCAAGAGCCGAGTTATTCAAACCGTGAACCTTACTAAAATTACAACCAACCACAAAAACCCCAAGGAGGAGACTCTAAGATTAAGGAAACTTTCAACCAATTTATGCAAATGTCGATCTCCACTCAAAAAAGTACGGATGTGGCAATTCAGAATCTTGAGACTCAAGTGGGACAATTGTCCAAGCAACTAGCTGACCAACATAAAGAAACCTTTCTAGATAATACTCAAGTGAATTCAAAGGAGCATTGTAAGGCCATATTTACAAGAAGTGGAAGAACAATTGCGAGGGAGTCGAAAAAAATGTTGAAATTGAAAAGAAGAACGTAGAAAAGAAGTTGAAAAAAAGTGAAAAAGGAAAGGAGTATGAGGGAGAAGTTCCACAGAAAAAGTTACCATACTCTATTGCTCCTATGAAAAAAGACAATAAAAAGCATTATGCAAGATTCTTGGATATATTTAGTCGGTTACGAATAAACATTTCATTCTCTGAGGCTCTAGAGTAAATGCCTAAGTATGCCAAATTCTTGAAGGACATACTTACGAAAAAAGAGGTACATGGATAAGGGAACCATTGAGCCTAATGCTAACTGTAGTTCTATTGTCCAAAGAATTCTTCCACATAAAGAAGGAGATCCGAGAAGAGTAGTTATACCTATAACTATAGGTAGTGATTTCAAATGCAAAACTTTGGTCTATATGGGAGCGAGTATTAATTTGATTCCTTTATTTGTGGTCAAAAGACTCGAGAACATGGAAATGAAGTCAACCAACATGACTTTACAATTTGCGAACAAGTCTAGGACTCATCCTCATGGATTTGTTGAATACGTGTTATTGAAAGTCAACAAATTTTTATTTCTGGTTGATTCCGTAGTCATGGACATGGAAGAGGATGATGATACACTAATAATCCTTATAAGACCCTTCATGAAGACCTCTAGGATGTTAATCGATGTTGATGAAAGTATGATGAAGGTGAGGAAATGTGATTCACACTTTTCAAAAGGGTGGTGTATTCAAATCAAATGGAGGACAATTTTCAAGTGAAAAATTATGATGTAAGAATTGTGGCAAAGAAAAAGAAAAACAAAGTCACAAAGGTCACATCAAAGAAAAAGAAGCAAGAAAGAGCCAATCTTAAAGAGGTGTTTAAGAAGAAGGATGAAGAGGCCAAGGAGGCTTTGATGAAGTCATGTTAGGACTTTTCTTTCTTAAGGAAAAATGGACCAAGAATAGGTCATGATAACGATTAAGGACTTTGATGGTAGAGTGTTCTTCTAGGAAGCTGATCCAATCGCTTTTAGTTTCGAGGTTTCAAACCTCTGAACCGTCAAACTCAAACAACTTTAAACAAAACACTAGTTGGAAGGCACCCTAACATTGTAAGTACCCTTTTATTTTTTATGCTTTTGTAGAGTAATATAGTATGGAAAGTGTTGTGGTAGAATGAGATGAAAAGAAACAAGTTTTTCAAAAATTTGTCTCATTCGCCTTGAGTTCGCTAGGCGAACTTAGGGCGAATGTTTGCTACGCGAACTGAGCGAGACAGAGAAAAATAAAAGTTTTTCTGCCACATCGCTTAAGTGTTACTATGTTGTGGGCCTAAGCTGCATGGGCCCAAGACCCTATTTTCATATTTTGTGGGGGTAAACTTCCCCCCATTTCCCTTTGAGTCCTTCTCTTTTCCATCTTGTCTCTTTACTTTCCACAAAAGCACCCAACGCACATTTATCTGCTCTCTCAATTTCTTCTGTGTGAGTGAAGTTTGTTTCCAAGTTTTGTTGAAAATTCCATTCTATCCTTTCAACACAATTTAGGTTTGAGATTTCTTTATTCATTCCTTGTTCTTTTTAGAAAAATGTTGTTAGGATTGATTTGAGCAAATGTTAGAAACTTTCTTCTAAGCTTTGTGAATCTGTTTGCATGTTCTTGATTATTGGTTTAAATTGCTTTGCATTTAGGTATTGAACTTTAAAATTTTGAGAGTTGAACTTGCTTAGGTTAAAGTTGAATTAACTTGAATGAAGCTTATGAACTTTAAACCTTTTCTTGAACAAATGTGGCTTGGTTGGTGCTATTAATTGATACTAATTTTATACTATAAATAACAATGGTTGAATGATGAAAAATTGCTTTGTGGTTGTATTTTTGTTGAATATAAAGAACCTAGAATTTTAAAAATTCATAGGGTTCACCTTGAGTTCGCTGGGCGAACCTGGAGCGAAAGTTTGCTAGGTCTCGCTAGGCGAACTCAAGGCGAACATGACAAAAAGTTTGATTTTTTAGTTGTGCTGAGATTTCTTGTTCTGAATTTTTGTGTATTGCTTTCTCACTAATGTATCATGTGTTTGGTTTGCTGGTTTTGTTTGGTGAATATGTAGATGACACCTCCAAAGGCAACTCCTTCCAAGAAAAGAAAGGTTGAAAGTACATTTCGTCCACAACTAATTTAATATGATTTTGATCAGTTCAGGGGAGCTAAGGAGACTGCTAATTATGTTGCTCTCGAGAAGAGGTGAATTTTTCCAGAGAAGTGGTTAAACATCAACCCACAAGGTTTCTACCGGAAAGTAGTGACAATCCTTCACGAAAAAAGTGGGACAAGTTAATCACACCTTGTGACAGCTATAACATAGAGATCTTAAGAGAGTTCTATGCTAATGCCCTTCTGGATGACGACGAGGTCTTTTCTTGGACTACTATAGTTTATGGAAGAGAGGTGAAATTTGATCAGGATACTATTAATCATGTTTTAGGTAAACCTCTCACCTTTAGGAAGGATGAATTTAATGAGTATCATAGGACTTTGAGGCTGCAAAGAGACACAGAGTCCATTTCTTGTGCACTATTATTGGAGGGAAAATCAGTGGAATTGAACCCATTTGGGGTTCCAAGAAGATACCAAAGGAAGGATATGCATTTGTTAGCACAACTGGTGCTTCTTTTGGTGTTGACAAACATCAAGCCTAAGTCGTATACCTCCACTGTGACCATTCCCGTTGCATACTTGGTTCTTAACATTTCGATTAATACTCTGATTGATGTAGCTAGGATTATTGCTGATGAGATGCGCGTTGCTGTTGAGAGTGGACTTAGATCAGGTTCGTGAGCTAATTTCCCTTTGGTCTTCCCATGTCTAATCATGGTTTTGAGTGTGCATTCAAGGGTGAGGTACCCTCCTACCGTCAGGTCACGATCTCGGCTGCTATTGATGACAATTACGTGGATAAGTTTTGCAGGCCGAAGGGTATGAGAGGAGGACAGACTTTTGGTGCTGGTGTTGGTACAAATTTAGGAACTGGTGAGGCTTCCGATTCTGTAGTTGCAGGCTCCCAGGGATTTGACCCGTTCCAGAGGGAGATCAGTAACTATAACTGAGAGTGGATGTCGGCAACTCAGTGCACCATGATTGATATTCATGACTCTATGCAGGTGTTTCAACTACAGTACATAGAGCCTTCTATAAAGCGTTTGATAATGACTAGGGAGCAGTTTCTAGCTCATGCTGGTTGGCCTGAGGCCATGCTACACTTTGGAGAGGGGCGGGTGTAGCTGGTGATGACTCTGGTGAGGAAAATGACATTGAGGATGCTAGAGATGACGAGGAAGTTGGTTCTGATGATGGTTATGAGTCTACACATGAGGTCGGTTTGGATGAGGAGACCGACTCCGATGAGGACTAGTTTTTTTTGTTGGATATTTTAAGCATGGTCTTAGGCTACTTCCTTTGGTTCTACAAAGTGAAATTTTCTGTTAACTTAGATCATTGCTATATTTGTTTTATGTTTATTGTATTTTCTTTTGTATTTTACAATATTCAATTGGTGCATTTTTTTGGATAATGTTGTTTGTATGTACTAATTTTGGGTACTAGTACTTTCGTTGGTATTTTTACACCATAATATTTTAATGTTATTTTCAGTTGAATTCTTCAGTTCACGAATGTTCAACTTTTGTTTCTTTACTTTCTTTTTCTTTTATTATGTTGATTAAGAGTTGAATTCTTCAGTTTAGGAATGTTCAAATCTAGTAATTTTCTTTATTGTTGGCAGTATGCTTTCTTTGAATTTAATATTTCCCTTTTATGTTGATTAAATGTGAGAACTTCTAGATTGATTGCTATTTTCTAAAAGTATCCAATGAAGATTCTCCCAAGTTTGGATGGTGATGATAGTATTTGATCATGTAAATGCTGGCAAGGTACATGATTACCTCTTTCTAGGGTACTAGAATGTTTTTTTTTTAAATTGTGCAAATATAATTTTGTTTCATTTTGCAAATTTGTTTGAATGTTTTTATCACTTAGGTTACTCAAAATTTTGAACATTTTCAAACAAGCATTGAAAAGAAAATTGTGTATATGAATTGCGAAAAAGAAAAAGAAAGAGCATGCTTGTTTGATGAAAAAAAATGATGAATAATGTGCATAAAGGGTGTTGGAAGGGTGAGCAATAGAGAAAATAAATTGTTGGATAAAATTGTAATGTGTACATAACCTTGTATATTGAATATTTATTTTGAATTGGTAACTTTGAATCCATGGCCTTATAAATTTCCCTTTGTTGTGAACCTAACCAAGCCACAACCTTTAAAGACCTTAGTGATATTCTTGCTTCCATGAATTCTTTGATGATAAATTTAGATAAATGTATGAATTGGTTGTATTTGTATTATTTGTCAGGTGAGTGAAATTACCATGCGGTTGCAAACGCGTTAATTTCTTTAATTCTTATTTGAAGAGGAGTGTTAGAGTGATTCAAGCACGAAAATTTAGTTGTTATTTGAAGCATTTCATGATATTTATTTAAGAACTAAATCCTTTTGTATTGTTCCATTCTAGGAAGTAGTGAACATTGCTTGTATGCATTTGTTTGTTTATTTGAGCCATAAATCCATTTTTGGTTGAATTAAATGCTCGAGCAAATCCTCTTCTTTTCATTGAGAGGCATAGTTTGCTTGAGGACAAGAAAATATCTAGTTGGGGAGAGTTTTTTGAATGTCAAAATTGCTTTAAATTGATCCTTATTTATTGGCATTTTCAACTCTTTTATTATGTTTTGTTGCATTTACTCCATGATATCATGCTATTCTTCAATATTGTTGAAAATACCTTTGGTTGCTTTGATTTGTATGTTATTGTACAAAAATTAGGCATAAAAATATCAAAGTGCAAGACACAAGTAATTGGACAAGGAAGCCAAAGGGAAAGAAGAGATTCAGTATGTTTGTTGTGCGAACAACCAGCGAGGAGTAGCAGCAAATGTTCGTTGGGCGAACTCATGGCGAAGCCTCAACGAACCCTCTCATTTTAGAGGCAGTAAGAAAAGGGCACTAAGTTCGCTGGGTGAAGTGGTAGCGAATGTTCATTTTGGTGAAGTCTGAGCGAAAGACCAGCAAACCATCCTAGATTTGAGGCAGTAGCTAAAGGACCATAAGTTCGTTGTGCGAACTTGTAGTGAGATAGTTTACAGTGCGAAGAATTGCTCGCACATCGAACTTCAGATATTTCTCAAGGGCGGTTTAACTGTTTATAGGCACTTCAGGTGCCTAAAAGTGTGTTCATTGGGAAAATAACTGGTTCGCAGTGCGAACATGACAGATTCCAAAAGTACTATAAAAGTACTTTTCACATTTTTTGGGGATCATAAACCATTTTCACACCAAAACTTCATTTATCAGGATTTCTTCATAAAAAAGGTGACATTTTGCAAATAGAAGCTGGATTCAAATCCGAGTTCCATTCTTCGATGTGGATGCTCAATCATCTTCTTCCAAAACTTGTAAAGCAAGCTACCATGGTTATTGTTAGTTAATTTCCTTTGTATCAAAGGTAGAGGTAGTCTACCATTAGCTTGTATGTACTTCTTCTGATTGGCCTTGTACATGAACAAGTGATGATTCATATATGATGAATATTTTTGTTCTTAATGATCCATTTTTGTTCTGTAAAACTCTAGACATAGATTTTGTGAAACTTGACCTAAAATATTCATCTATCGGTTTATAGATTGGAGAAACTAGTCTATGGTTGATAGTTGCTTTGTGTTTAACTTAAAGCTTACTATATTGGTTGTTATATGGAGAAACTATGTAGCGATGAATACGATATTTCTCAAAACTCCACTCTAGAGATAGACGGTGTTGATAAAATGCGCGACGATAATAATCGGATCTGACTTCACATGCAAGATTATGTATAAGTTAAGGTAGATGAAAACTACTTTTTATCTACTTTGTTAATCAAACTCTTTAAAATTTATAAGCTATGCTACTAAAAACGTGACTATTTTATGAACAAAATTTTGAAAACCCTTTTTCTTGAAATAATAAACTGTTGAACACAAGCATCAAAATATCTGCAATACTTGTGGAGACGATAACAAAAACCCACTTTTAACTATGATTCGAACAATAAAGTGTTGGAACCTCCATTCAAGGAGGAGTCTATGTTACTGCTCAAACATCCTTAAAACTTCACAGTAAGAAGAACCATGAGACAACTGCTTTGATTAGGGCCTAAAAAGATCAGGGTAAGATGATCGCCTGAGGGATTCCTAACAAAAAGTTGAAGTAGCATGGGCCTACTACTTCTATCCAGTTGTCGGAAAGTGTTCGGAGCACTCCTCTCCCATTGCCCCCTGTGCTGGCTAGTTGGTTACCTCGAGCAGTGGCAGAGATGAAAGATTGTGTGGTTTTGAAGACTATACCCACACACATAAACTCTTCAAAATGGACAAATTTGGCTTATTGGTGGAGTCGACCTTTCAGCTATTACGAGAAACTTTCCTTATGAATTTGTTATTGGTCGGTCATGAGGAACTTTTGGTCCCCTATGCTTCTTCTTAAGAAACTGAGTCTTTGAAGGATCATTATGTACTCCTTGAGATGAAAGTTTCCAGCTTTGAAGAGGAGTCTTATGGGCTACACCACCATTTGGATCAAATTTCTTCTTTCCTAGAATAGGTGAATATATATGGCTCTCATGTGACCTTGGTAGCTCGGTGACTGGACTTAAGGGTTTGGTTGACGAGGAGATGAAAAGTGAGATTATGATGGAGGCCTCATCTTCGAGTTCTTGGGAGGTTGAGGCTGAGTTTAAGGAAGAGAAAACCACCCATTCTAGGGAGCTAGAGGCTTTCTAGGAGGAGCGCTCAAGTCTAGACCAATAACTGTTGGATCTTTTTTAGTATAGTTTGGAGGAAACTGCCTTCAAGAATTTTGTGGGCCAATGAAAGCTGTTTGTTTTTGATCTTCTAGCCTTTCATGGTTCCTTGAAGTTTGTTTCTAGAATTGAATCATTGTAATATGTTGTTTTTGTGTAAGTTAAATGAATTTTTTTGTTGTTATATGTGCTTTGTTTAGCTTTCATTATTATGTATGTCGCTTGCTTTGTCTTTTCGTGGGGATCGGTGAGACATTGTCATAAATCTAAAATAATGGTTGGATGAGTGCCCCGCCTCATAGAGAATCGTCCCCAGCCAATAATAGGATCCATATTACTGCCCCTAAGTTATAACTTGGATCAAGGTGGACCTCTCTAGGCTCTACCGCTTATTCCTTTGGAATGACTAGTTCCGAGGAGGGGTGCGCAAGCTGCGCATAAATTCATTTAGTATTTATCACCTCTTCTATCCTACAATTTGATGCAATTTAACTTAAAATGTGTGATAACCGAGAATTCCTTCTAGCAATGTGAGGTATATTCCCGAGCTTAAGAGAATTTATTTGTCCATAAATGTGTTTGACGATCTAGGATATTGCACTAAAGTTGAAAATGGTGCATTGAAACTTTCAGATGGTGCATGGTTTGTGGCTTAAGGGTAAAAAAATTTATTTTATACATTTTAGATGGTTTGAATGTTATTGATCATGCATTTTTAGCTAGTAAATAATTCATGACAAAAAATAGCTATGATATTTGAGATCAAGTCATATTGGTGAAAGAAGAACTAATGGCTTGAACGTTGTTTTAGAGAAGTTTAATGAGTTTTTCAAGAAACAATATATAGAGAGGCATATAAAGATTATTTGCACATCTCACAAAATTGCTTAGCTAAATGCAGGGAAAATTCCATTTTGAGTAACGTAAGGTGCTTGTTATTTAACTTTGGTTTACCAAAACGTTTTGGGGGTAATTTCGATGCTAAAAGAACTTACTTTATAAACATATTTTCATTCACATGAACAGACTTCAAGACACTTATGGAGGAATAGAGTAGGAAACTATTAGACTACTCTAATGTGAATGTCTTTGGAGCTTCAGCTGTTGCAAATATCAAGCAAGCATGCTTAATGTTAGGTTGTGAAGTGTCTTTTTATTGGTTTTTCAAAAAGTGTAAATAGTTATAAGCTGTGGAATGTGGAATATCAGTTTTAAAGTCAATGTGGAGAATTATGGAGATTGCCTTGAAGATCTCGAAATATTATTAGTGTGAATGCGTTGCATTTGGGAGAAATGCAATGTATTCATACGAAACAAAAATTGTTCTTATGTTTTGTCAAAAAACAACACGTTTCACAAAAAATTAGTATGTTTCACATGAAACCTTTAAAAGGAGTTTTTCATACCTTTTTGAAATTTTGGTATCAGATATGAGATGTCAAAAGAGATGTTACGACACTAATATCTGAACAATTACCAATATATGAACAAGATAAAATGCAGTTAACAATTGTAAAGAGACGCAAGCAATTGTTAACCTAGTTCAGTGCAAACACACCTACATCTAGGGGCTACCAAGCCTGGAAGGAAATCCACTAAACAAAATTAGTTTGAAGACTCTCAACAAACTCTCTCTAGTTTATAATCTTTGCACCTAATCTCTATCCATGTAATCTCTATCTAAGACACACTCAGATATGAGACACCTCTCACTTCCTATCAATCACATGCAGTGATGAAAACAAAATATTAAAAAGTAGATGACACACTTCAAGGACAACACTTGATCTTGCTTAAAAGCTTCAATCAAGAACAATGCACTCGTGCTTAAAAGCTTAGAGTGGACAACTTACAACTCAAAGAACTCAGTTTAATTCACACATCAAAGTGATGTATGAATGGCTCACAAATAACAAAAACACAAGAAGGTAAAAACCTTTATTCATTAAGCAATGCACACTCTCAACCCTAGCTTCTCTGATCTTCAAAATAGGATTGTAAATTCTTTATATAGAAACACTTTGAATGGGCTTGGGCATTAGCAAAAACAAACTCTGATTTGATAAGAACAAATTAGATAATTCTTCAAATCTTTTCATAATTAACGACATAGAAACAGAACCAAATCAGATTTGTTCAAATTAAATCAAATCAAACTTCAATCTTCTCAAGATTTTCTGTACAAAAATAGGACAAAAGATTCCACAATAACTCCACGAATTATACAGCAGAAACTCTTTTGATTAAAAAAGATTTCCACTTTGATTTGCACTTACCAGAAAAACACAAAAGGTTGCACAAAAACACAACAGACAAAACATAACATTCTGACTGAATGTTCTGTAAACATATGTCAGGACATCATACTTGACATCATGCACTAAACCCTACAACAACAAAAGGAACCACCTGCAGAATGTTAGGATCACATGTCAAGACATCCTATAGGACATCTTGTGATAACACCAAGTTTTACCAAAATTGCTGCCAATCACAGAACTAACAAACTCCCCCTTTGGCAAATTTTGGCTAAAACAACCCATTGATCACAAGATCTACTAGATCATATCAGAGAGTACAGCAGCAGCAGAAAACCACAGAAAAACCTAACATGTTCCAAGGAGAAATAAAGCTCCCTCTCAAACCAAAGTGTTAGAGAAAAAAAAAACTAAACTCCCCCTCAACAGCAGAAACAACAACACAACAAACTCCCCTTAACAGCAGAAACAACAGCACAACAATCTCCTCATACTACTTAACAACATAAAAAACTTCTTCTTCCCCTTTTTAGCCATAATTAAAGAAATCTTACTAAGGGATAAACATTATCATAGAACAATCATATAGAGTTAGTACTGTTAAGAGTGCAGAAAGAACCCAAAGAATACAAGCCAAAGCACATTAAGTGCTAAAAGAAAATTCAAAAGGAAACAACCGCAATCCAAAGAGCACCATAACCAAGCATCATCAACTTTCTTCCTCAGAACCAGAGCTATCACCTTCATCATCAGCAGTAAACCCAGAATCATGATCACCAGTCCTCTCATAAGAGGTAGAATCCTCCCCAGCTTCCTCTTCATCTGTATTAGCAACCTCAACATCATTAGGCTGCTCCAAACTTCTAATCAAGGCTTCCAATTTCAGCTTCCTTGCAGTAGTTACACGAATGATTTCACCCAAATTTTTGTAAGTTTCTTTCAACTTTGAGATAAGCCCAGTCTTGGTAGAGGATGTCTTCTCAGCAGATGTCAAGACAATGTCTGGGACATGTCTTCCAGCAAACAGTTTATAATGGAGAGACAACACAGAATTCCTTTTGCACACCACGTCATTACTAGAGAGAATACCAGGATACTGGCTTAGAATGATCCCACAAATCAGAGAAGGAAAGGCAATGGGCAGTTTGACAGCATTGGTAGTAGCATGCTTCACAATCTGATAAAAAATGTAGCTACCATAGTCAAACTTCACCTTTGTACCAACAACATATATGAACCTTCCTAACCCAACATAAATGGTGGAAGTGTGATTGGTAGGCACCCAGTTTGCTGCTCCGATCCTATGCAGAATAGCATATTTAACACTTAGTTGACCAGCAGACAATTTTCCCTTCAAGGGCTATGCAGTAACTTGATTTGCAGTGATCACCTTGCACCCTTACAAACAATTTTCCCTTCTTGCTCTTTCCTTCCTAGATACCTGTCAATAAAAACAATAGAAAACTCAATACATTTACCCCTCACAAACACCTTATTAAACTCCTTGTTTTTTCTGTCAGTAGTGTCCTCAGGGATGTTCACAATGAACTCCTTGACCAACATATCATAGCACTTAGAGAAACCAGCCACAGTCTTCATCAATCTGTAACACGGTGGGAGAACTGACTTTAAACAATGTTGCGGATAGCAAGAGTCGCCACCGACTTTTATTTTATCCATAAGGAAAGGTTATAAAAGAACAGGAAAGACCTTAGAGAATATTTTGGGTCCGGGGGGTAGGTTATGAAAAGGGAAGGTATTAGCATCCTTTTCATCCATGGTTATCCATGGGCTCTTAGGTACTTAAGCTCACTTTTGAATTGTTTTGAAATTGTAGTGTGTGAATAGAAAATTTTCAGAATAGTTAATAAATAATCCATGTAAGGATGTGTTAAGAACTTGTTTGAAAACTTGTTGAAAATTTGTTTAAGTGTGAAACAGTTTTGAAGTGAGCAAGCACCTAGGAGTAACCTACCCTAATGTTTAAAGGTCTTTCTTATTCTTTATTCTTTCCTTTAGTAAGACTATCCCTACTATAATGGAGTAGGTAGTCCTTACTTTGGATGTTAAGGGACATATGAGGGACAATTTGACTTTGAAGGCCATTGTGGGATGTAATAAGCAAACTGGAGGGACTATCATCATTTTTCGAAAGGGACTCGATTCGTAAAGGCAACCATAAGGGACTTTGATGATTTTTTCTATTTGAGGGACTTGCTTTATACACCCCACTTAACCATTATTCGTAGGCAACTTGAGGGATATCCTTAGGAAGTGAGACGGCGATTAAAATCGACTTACGTGTGTGACGTGTTTATTTTAATTATCTTTATTTAAAAGTGATCTAAATTTATTTTAATATTACATACATGTTGTTACACTCCCTAATTACTAACCATAATAATAATTAAATAATTAAACAACTTTACATCCAAGAAACAATTACAAAATAATAAGCAAAATAATTAAATAGCAAAGATAAATAAAATATAAATAAGCAATAATAAATAATAAAGGGGGGTTAATTCTAAGTTTACTCGGCAAGACATCGCATCTTGTGCCTACGTATCCTTACGGGAGTGGAATCAGAGTAATCGTAGTTCCCCTCAATAGGGAGGTTAGAAACTTCTTGACTGTGGTCAAGGTCTCAAGGGGAATAAACGCATCTTAAGGACACGCTTACGTGGAGTGTAGAAACTCCAAATCTCTACGTTGAAATGTTAAGTTGTAATTAGGGTTAAATTAGGGATATTACAGTTATTATGATAATATTTCTCACCCAACCTCTCTTTGATGTTGGCAAAAAAAAATCATGAAGTTTGACTTTGGTTTGACCACAGTTGACCTCAGTTTGACCTTTTAACTGCATTGACTGCTTTTGACTTATCTGATCATCTGACTGAGCAAACTTTTGAGAAAAGTCTTGAAACTTGACATGGGGGTTCTTATACACATATAAGATGTTATGAAGCTCACTTGAAGTCTTGGAAGTCCATTTAGCCTGATTAAAGTCAAAACCCTAGTTTTGGATGCACTGCTTAGGAGGTGCATTGTCTGAGGGAATTGTCAACTCTTCTGACCAATTGTGAATTTTGTGAACCTTGTGAACCTTCTTGGAACACAAAGTCTTGTATTGTGAGGGAAAATTTTGGGGTGCAACAGCTGCCCCTGTTCAATTTTCTGAAACCTGAGGGGTTAGATTGGTATATTTGCCAGTCGTAACCTGGAAGGTTGAAGGGGATTGAACACAAAAGCCCAAAAATTTGCACTCACCAGTGCATGAAGTGATATTGATGGTTGGTTGAACATGATTGAGTGGGCTTAAAGATGCCACTAGGGGAAAGTTCTTCAGTAGTATAATGAGAACTGTCAGGAGTCTGGAGTAATACTGATGTAACAGCATGTCTTCATGAGGATAGAGCAATCAATAATGATAACCCTAAAGCAGTCTTGAAGTGATAAATCTGACCTCAGGAGGATAGAGCAATCAATAGCTCTAAAGCAGTCTTGAAATAATAATGGCTTCAGGAGGATAGAGCAATCAATAGCTCTAAAGCAGTCTTGAAGTAATAGAATGGCTTCAGTAGGATAGAGAAATCAACAGCTCTAAAGCAGTCTTGAAATAATAATGTGATATGTCTTCAGGAGGATAGAGCAATCAATAGCTCTAAAGCAGTCTTGAAGTAATGATTTCAGGAGGATAGAGCAATGGATAGCTCTAAAGCAGTCTTGAAATAATAATGTAATTTCAGGAGGATAGAGCAATGGATAACTCTAAAGCAGTCTTGAAATAATTAGATGGCTTCAGGAGGATAGAGCAATGAATAGCTCTAAAGCAGTCTTGAAGTAGTAATATGACCTCATGAGGATAGAGCAATGAATAGCTCTAAAGCAGTCTTGAAGTAATAGGATGATTTCAGAAGGATAGAGCAATCAGTAGCTCTAATGCAGTCTTGAAGTCATGAGAGGCTATCAGGAGGATAAAATAACCCTGAGGTTACAATAAAGCAGTCCAAAGTAATAAGAAGCTCATCAGAAGGATAAAGTAACCCTGAGGTTACAATAAAGCAGTCCCAAAGATCATAAGCTTATTTGTTGGATAATTAACCTGAAAACAAGGTAGCACTCTGTATAACAACATTAGTTTATGCTTTATGTATGCATGTATGACATGATGCACTTAGGTAATGTACTATAGACATATGATGTATGTATGATATGACACTGTTGGAAGTGTCTGGATATCCTTGTATAACAACTGCTGGCCAAGGAAAATAAATCCCGATTCGTTGTTGAAGAATATATAACCCTCCGTCTGCCGGGGATAACAAGGTATAGATAACCTCCCGTTGTTGGGGATAACAAGGTATAGATAACCTCCCGTTGTTGGGGATAGTAGGGTATAGATAACCTTCGTTTTCGTTTGATAGTAGGATAAGTATAACATCCCGTCTTCGTTCATCGTGCCCTTATTGGAAAGTAATTTCCCGTATATCCGTATGAGGGTAAAAGAGATGGATATAAATTCCAGGGGAGATTAGACTTTGTGAAAATGGATTAGTCCTACTGTCTTGTAAAGATGAACCGGCGAAGCTTCGTTGAAATCCTTCCCTCGTTCGTCCTTAGTAAATACTATTACTGCATTTTCATGCATTTCTGGTAAACATCAATCATATTAAAAGCATACATGCATTTCTGGTAAACATCAATCATATTCAAAGGCATACATACATTCAAACACAACCAATGGACGTTTCGCTTATGTAAATATGGTAAAAGTAAATCTGGATTCAAAAGATGGAATTTATTTATATCAAAAGTGACCCATACACGGGTAAGTTTGTACAAGGAGACATAAACCCTAGTAAGAGAATTTTGTCATGAAGTTTTACAAAAGGAATCAGCTATGTGGGAAATAATCCTATTGAGTTTCAATTCTACTATTGCCACTCAAGTATCTCATCTTCTTGCTGTTGAGACGGAAACGATTGGATTGAGCTTTATCTGTTTGAGCTTGAGTAAGTAGTACAACTGGTTGCAGTTTCATGAGTGATCCAAACGAGACATAGTCATACGCTTTAATCCCTAACTTTTGCCTGGATTGCCCTTTCAGGTTTTCAATCCACCGGGATACCCTTTTTTGCCCAAGCCGCCTTTTCAGGTTTTCGACTTGCCGGGTGTACATCTTTTTATATATATATCCCTAATTTTTGCCCAAACCCTTTTGGTTTGCCGGGATGCCCTTATTTTTGCCTAGGCCTGTCAACCTAGCGGGTCTCTTTTTATGCGTAGTATTTTTTAACTATGTCTGCGTTTACAGGTTGTGGGAAGTCTTCACCATCCCTTGTAGTCAGTATCATGGCACCTCCTGAGAACACTGTCTTGACTACAAATGGTCCCTCATATGTTGGAGTCCACTTGCCCCTAGGATCACCCTGTGGTAATATGATACGCTTGATTACCAAGTCACCAGCCTGATATACCTTTGGCTTAACCTTCTTGTTAAAAGCTTTGATCATCCGTTTCTGGTACATCTGACCATGACAAACTGCTGCTAACCTTTTCTCATCAATCAAATTTATCTGGTCAAGTCGAGTCTGAATCCACTCATCTTCATCCAAGCCTGCATCCTTCATAATTCTCAAGGAGGGGATCTGAACTTCAATAGGCAGAACTGCTTCCATACCATAGACTAAGGAGAATGGGGTTGCCCCTGTTGAAGTACGTATTGTAGTACGATAGCCATGCAGAGCAAATGGTAACATCTCGTGCCAATCCTTGTAAGTAATAGTCATCTTCTGTACAATCTTCTTAATGTTCTTATTAGCAGCTTCAACTGCCCCATTCATCTTTGGACGATACGGAGAAGAGTTGTGATGCTTAATCTTGAACTGCGTACAGAGATCAGTAATCATAGTGTTGTTCAGATTAGAGCCATTGTCAGTGATAATCCTTTCAGGGATACCATACCTACATATGAGATTATTCTTAATGAACCGAGCCACAACATTCTTAGTCACAGATGCAAATGAAGCTGCCTCTACCCACTTCGTGAAGTAATCAATAGCAACTTGCATACCCATGATACATGCCTCATACTCAGCCATGTTATTGGTACAATAGAAACAAAGTCTGGCAGTAATCGGGGTATGACAACCTTCAGGGGAACTAATCACAACACCAACACCATTACCATGTGCATTGGAGGCACCATCAAAAACCATAGTCCATCGGGATCCTTGTTTAGGTCCGTCATATTGTCCAGGTTCTTTGGTAACAGACATAATGTTTTCATCAGGGAACTCAAAATTCATTGACTGGTAATCATCTACTGCTTGATGAGCCAAATGATCAGCAACAACACTCCCCTTAATGGCCTTCTGAGTAGTATACTGTAGATCATTTGCCATCTTGCAATTCTTCCGGAGAGAGCAGGTTTCTCAAATATGTACTTGATTGGATCCATCTTCGAAATCAACAAGGTAGTATGGGTCAACATATACTGTCTTAGTCGGCGAGCAGCCCATGCCAAAGCGCAGCAAGTTTTCTCGAGCAGTGAGTATCTTGTTTCACAGTCGGTAAACTTTTTGCTAAGGTAGTATATTGCCTGCTCTTTTCGACCAGACTCGTCATGTTGCCCCAATACACACCCCATTGAGTTGTCTAATACTGTTAAATACATAATCAAGGGTCTTCCATCAACTGGTGGCATTAAAATTGGAGGTTCTAGCAAATATCTCTTGATTTCATCAAAGGCAGTCTGGCACTCATCATTCCATTCCATCACCTGATCTTTTTTCAACAACTTGAAGATCGGCTCACAGATGGTAGTTAATTGGGAAATAAATCTTGCAATGTAGTTCAATCGTCCCAAGAAACCTCTAACCTCCTTCTCAGTACGGGGAGCTGGCATCTCTCGTATAGCTTTCACTTTTGCAGGATCCACTTCAATACCTTTTCCACTGACAATGAAACCCAAGAGCTTTCCAGATCTAACTCCAAAAGTACACTTGTTTGGATTTAATCTCAACCTGTATTTCTTCAACCTCTCAAACAACTTGTGCAGATGATCAAGATGTTGTTCTTCATTCTGAGACCTGGCTATCATATCATCCACATATACCTCTATCTCATGATGAATCATATCATGAAACAAAGCCACCATAGCACGCTGATATGTTGCCCCTGCATTCTTCAAACCAAATGGCATTACCTTATAGCAAAAGGTGCCCCACTGTGTCACAAATGTAGTCTTCTCCATATCTTCAGGTGCCATCTTGATTTGATTGTAACCAGAGAAACCATCCATGAAAGAGAATACCTTATGCTGAGCAGTGTTGTCTACCAGAATATCAATATGAGGAAGTGGAAAGTCATCTTTAGGGCTAGCCTTGTTCAGATCTCTGTAGTCTACACACATACGTACCTTACCATCTTTCTTAGGAACTGGTACCACATTTGCAACCCACTGAGGATAAGAAGTTACGGCCAAGAACCCTGCATTGAACTGTTTCATTACCTCTGTTTTGATCTTTTCTGACATTTCAGGACGCATACGACGAACCTTCTGCTTCTTTGGACGACAATCTTCTTTCACTGGAAAACGGTGAACCACAATGTCTGTATCCAACCCTGGCATATCTTCATAAGACCAAGCAAAGATCTCCACATAGTCACGTAGCATCTGAATCAACCTGCTCTTGACACTGTCCTCTAAATCAGCCCCTATCTTGACCTCTTTTCTGTTTTCTTCAGTTCCCAGATTCACAACTTCGACTGGCTCTTCATGTGGCTGTATAGCTTTCTCTTCTTGTTGTAACAACCTAGCAAGCTCTACAGGTATTTCACAATCGTCCTCGTTTCCGTCTTCAGTTTGATAGATCGGATTCTCGAAATTGTAATTGGCAATAGTAGAACTGTTATCAACTGGATCCAGAGTGGATGAGGATCTGCATTTTAGTGACGTGGGTGTGTGTAAGAACACATAGCTGATAAAGCAAAAATAAAAGAAAAAGAAAGACAAGGAACACAATATTTACGAAAACGAAACGTCCACTGATTTTATTGAATGAAGTATGCAAATGAAATGACAACCCGTAACAAGCACACCATTGTGCCCCGGGTAAGACACATGGCTTTCCAGAAATTATAAATTTAAAAACATAACACAGTAATAGTATTTACTCCTGACTAAAGGAGATAGGGATAACATCTTCAGCTGTCCAATTATTGAGTCCAGCACCCACAGTAGGAAAAATCCATGCCTCCAAGTTGTAGTCTTCATCTTGATCTCCCACAGCATTGATAACCCCTTGATTGGTGATACGAACAGCACGGGCACGACGGACAGCCTTCTGGGACTCTGCAGTGAAACCCAAACCAACCTTGTCAGACTTGTATGGAATATCAGGAAGCTGACCCCAAATAGTACAACCACCTTCTTCCACCACAGCTTTTGCATCATTGAGGGAGGCCATTGCCATTGTTGGAGGGTTTCTGATGACCACAGGAACCTTCTTCACAGCAGGAGGAGTCACACAATCCTTAACAGCCCAGGGAACCACTTCAAATGACTGACATGGAGTTTCAATGTATTCACCTTCTACTTCCAGATACTTGAAAGTGTTTACATGGCTGACAAAGTATTCTTCCTCTCCAAAGACAGTAACAACTTTTCCATTCACCGGATATCTCAACTTTTGATGTAATGTGGAGGTCACAGCACCTGCCCCATGGATCCAGGGACGACCAAGCAGACATGAGTACGAAGGACGAATATCCATCACATAGAATGTGTCGCTACTGCGAAAATCGGCGCCGGCTTGACAGGAGAGTCGCCACCGTGCGTTATTTATCCCTCAGAGCGGGAAAGGAAACGCTCGAAGTAAACCTCGCAAAGACGGGAAAAAGGTATGGTCATCGCAACCAAAACCTGGATTCGGGAGTCGGTTACGCAAGGGGAAGGTATTAGCACCCCTCACGTCCATCGTACTCGATGGGATCCACGCTTGGTGTTTATGGGTAAAAGGGTGTATTATCTATCTACGCTAATGGCTGGTCTGAAAAGAAAATAAAAGGACAGGACTCGACAGAACATACGGTGTTCTGGGCCTACGTATTCCCTCGTGCAATGGGAAAGTCAGAGTCAACGTAGTTCGACTTCCTACGACTAAACGGGGGAAAGGTTGCTCGCCAGGACATCGCGTCCTGTGCCTACGTACTTCCATCTGGAATGAAAGATCAGAGCAAACGTAGTTCGGCTAACTACGGGTAAACAGGGGCTCTCACACAGCAGTGAGAAAACAAACTGGTCTCTAAGGCTCGGGAACCTACAACGATGATCTGGTCTCAAATGCACTCGGGCAAGAGAAAAGGGATAACAATTAGTCGTTAGCGGGAAAGTCTCGATCGCACAGCCGCGAGAGAACAAAAGTTAGTCGTTAGTGTGCTCGCTAGGATATCGCATCCTATGCCTACATATCTTCGTCTGGAACGAAGAATCAGAGCAGCTGTAGTTCAGCTAACTACGGGTCAAGCTACTCAAAAGCTCCTACAGAAAGGAAAGGGAAACCCTAGAACTATAGCTGAGAAACAGGGGAATCTACCTACTGCTATCACACCTGGTTGACCATCCTAATGTCTATCATAACAACTCCGCAGCGGAGAAGTCAGAGCTCCTAAGGGATCATGGCAACAGGATTAAACCACAAACGAGAAAACGCAACGTAAAGGAATACTGAAAATATGCATGAATGCAACAACTAAACAAACAAGGCACAGAGGCAAGGGAGCTCAGCTCTACCAAATACCAACAAGCAAAGCCACGCAATAACAAACAAGCAGAAGGAGGACCACCTCAACTTCTCATGCATACAAAGTCTACTTCTAAGATGCACCTATTCAGAACTATCTAGATGAACACCTAAGTCTAATGCAACATAACATCACACAAGTCAAACAATACAAAGAGACTAACCCTGAGCAGGGCCTCTAACAAACCTGAAACAAGCTCCTAATAACTCTCTAAACAGAACTCTATACAGCACCCTAAGCAAAGCTCTAAGCAACAACTCTAATCAAAACCCTAAGCAGGGGGAATCAATCCCAGTCTCCAAGCTTCAGAACAAGCTTACCAGAGAAAAGGGAGCTAAGCAGACAAGCTCATAGTATTTTCCTCAGGAAAGTACCAGGAGGTTACTACTCAGGAGTCATATCCTATGCGGCTCGACAACTGTGATCAGTTTACATTCCTCCTCAGGAGAAATTAAACTCACATGAAGGCTCCGGCATCACGGGATACTTGAGAAATACCTATATGCACTAGGGGAACTAAGTGAACAGACTCATAGGACCTTCCTCAGGAAAGTACTAGGAGGCTGACACTTAGGAATCGTATCCTACGTGGCTCAACAACTGTGATCAGTTTATATTCCTCCTCAGGAGAAATTAAACTCACAAGTTGGCTCCAACATCACCGGATACTTAAGAAATCCTAGACAAACTACTGGAACTAAGTGAATAGACCCATAGGACCTTCCTCAGGAAAGTACTAGGGGGCTTCCACTTAGGAATCGTATCCCATGTGGCTCAACAACATGTGATCAGTTTACATTCCTCCTCAGGAGAAATTAAACTCACAAGTCGGCTCCGACATCATTGGATACTTACGAAAGAGGTGAGAAGAAAGGATGAAAGTCATTCATAGTGCCTTCCTCAGGAAAGTACCATAAACTCCCTTCAAACTTCAGGATCTCGAACCTCACAAACAGACAACAAGCTCCTAGACTAAGCCTCAATCCACTGCCTCTCTGCAAGCTCCAACAGGACCTCCATCAGCTCCCACCTTCAAGAAGAACCCCCAGGCCAAGAAACCTCAAGGAACTATCTCTGAAGTTCAACCACAGTTGAACTTCAAAGTCAGAAGTCATCAAGACCTCTCCTATATTCAGGCTCAGACAAATCACATCAGGACACCCTACAAAAATCTATCAAAAATCTAATGGGAGACCCACATGGCTCTAGGACAACATACTGAAAAATCAGAACAAAATTCAATACCAGATGAAAGAATCAAAATCAGCAACACAGACATATCCACAGACCAATTATTCAACATCAATAACAGTGAAAAAATGCAATTAAAATGAAAATGCATGACTAAGCTAATATTTTTGCACTATAAAATTCTACGCTGAATTACGAGTCTACAGGAAAAAGAACGGAATTATTTGACTAATTCTACCATTTTTTATGAATTTTCTAATGATATGCATGCATTGAAAATATAAAAAAACAAATCAATTAATTGGAAAATATGCAAAAAAAATAACAAACAAAAATAAAATGCCCTTTTTATTTTTTATTTAATTTTCCTAACATTTTTCATGAAAGGGTTGAAAAAAGAATTATTGAAAAAAACATTTATTTACATTTTTCTATGAATTATTGAATATGAAAATATAAAAAGAAATTAACAAAACAAAAAAATGAAATACTGGAGGGGGGTTCAATCAGCAAGATATTCAGGTTATTAATTCACTGGGCCCTGATTTGGGGGTGTAACTAGCAGTTGGGCGCAGGGCCCAGATTTTGTCAAAAAATCATTAGTAACTCAGAAAAAGAAAAACGCCAGGGGGGTGCTATGAGTGAGTTTTGGCAGTTATTTCTCACTACTGGGCTTAAACGGGGGGTGCAGAAAGTAAATAGGGCCTAAGGCCCAACTACAATTCCTTCAGCCTCTCACACACGCTGGGGGGTAATTGAACAAAGGAGGGGTGTGTACGTTCAGTAACTATGCTTGGGCCTAAGCCCAGTCCAAACAAACCCTAATCCAATTACAGTTAGACAAAACCAATTCTCCTCCCAAAACACTCTGGTACTGTTCACCAACACAACCCTAACTGCGCTCTCTCGTCTTCCTCCTCTCCATCATTCTCTGCAACCTATCTGATCTCAACCAACTCAAACAAAACCCTAAACGAACAAATCCTCACCCAAACCCCTCAATCCCTCACACGAAATCGCTACTCAAGATCTAACTCAACTACTCACTAAATCAATTAATCAGTTAAAACCCTAATCGTTGAAGGCACAATCTAAAAGAAGAACATGCAAGGAGTTTTAGCAAGCATACCTGGATTAATGCGAGCGGAAACAGGGATCTATGAAGATCTATTATATCAGGCGCGCGTTGTTGAAGGAGGTTGAAGGAGTTCGCTGGGATCTTGAAGATTTCTGGAGAAAACTTCGTGGATTCTTGAAGATTGGACGAAGAATGAAGTTTCTGGAGATATTGCTTGAAGGATGAATGTCTGTTGGAGTGGATTCTGGAAAAATTGATGGAGGAGGATGAACGTGTGAGTGTTCTGGAAAAATTGATGGAGATTGAAGGTTTAGTGTTCTGGAAATTTTGGTTGGAGGCGGATGAATGATGAAGGTTGATTTCTGGAAAAACAATTGATGGCGGATGAATGATTCCGGCGGCGATGATGAAGGTGACGGAGGGACGATCGGAGGAAGAAGGAGATGATCTGGTGATTTCCTGGTGTTTGCAGATTCCGGTGGCCGGAGTTTGTTGGCGGTGGCCGGCGGTGGGGGCTACGGCTGATGCATGGCCGCCGGTGAGGTTGACGGCGAGATTCAGGCGACGGTGTGGGGAGGACAAGTGTCTCAGGGAAGGGTTTGCATGGGTGCCACGTGTGGTGGCGTGGAGAGAGAGGGAGAATGAGGGACACGTGGGATGCTGGGAAACGAAAAGGTGGGGGCCTCTGCATGGCCAACACGTGGCCCTATTTATTGCACTGAGAAATTGCTGGAATTCTCTAGAAGGTGCTGGACACTCGCTGGAAAAACTTGGACGTGCTGAGTCATTTTTTGGACTATTCTGAACTGAGGATTGGGCCTCACAAAAAAAACCTCCCTTGGGCCCATTTCGAAAATGCATAAGAAAAAACTGAAAAAAAAAACTGAATAAAAAACAGTTAAACCCAATTAACTCTAATCAATTATTAACCTAATTAACTAATTAAGACTAATCCTAAAACAGAATTAATACCTAATTAAACTAATTTCCTAATCAACTCTAAAAAATGATTAATGCTCTAATTAATTCCATATTATCCTAATTAAACCTAAAAATCAATTAAGATCTAATTAAACTCTAAAAAGTCATTAATGGTCTAATTAACTCTAAATCAATCTAATTTTCTATTAAAATTCTAAAAATGATTTAAAACAATTAAACCTATTATTAATAAAAGAAAACTATATTATTTTCTATATTGTCTAAAAAACAATTAAACCCATTTAAAAATCTATACAAAATTCCTAGAAATGATTTAAAAAATCTTATAAAATCCTGAAAAGAGAATTAAACCATTAAAAAATGCAAAAACCCTATTTAAATTCCAGAAAAATCTATAAAGCCTGTTAAAAATTCACAAAAAGTCTATAAAAATCCTAAAAATGCAGATGAATGCAAATGACCCCCATAAAAGCGCACGAGACCAGATCGAATCGAACAGGTATCCCCGGGCATCAGAATATCCTTAAAATCACTGAAAAATCACCGAGGAGCGCACAATTTCCCGAAAATAAAACCCTGGTAATCTGGACTGAATCTGCCATATCTGATAGACAACAATCAAGCTGTAAACTCTGATATCCCCTGCTTGTGCACAAAAATCATACATCTGAGCTGTGAATATGAAATTAAACCATGAGTCAGATAGGAGAATCAGTTGGTCAAATTTTAGGGTGCAACAGCTGCCCCTATTCAAGCGACTTGGACCTGAAGGGTTTGAAGAGCGCTCAGCCTTCAAACATTCAAAGGTACGAGACGGTTGAATACAAATAAAACCCGAAAATTTGTCAACCGCGAGCATATACTGTAAACTGCTTGGAGAATAAAGTCCAGAAAACCGAGTCCAGTTATTGCGGCACCAAACTGATTAATCATCTGATAAAGAACTCCTGATTTGAATACCCATTGCTTGTGATACCCCATATAACAAACCCTGAGGGCGGCAACAAAATACCTGATCCTTTCACATTGCCTACTGATAGGCAGGAAGAGAAATATACTCACATCGCCCAAAGATGGACGGGAAGACACCCTGATTGAATACTCACCTCGTCTAATGATAGACGGAAAGACAACATTAATCTCCCAATTCACATCGTCTAAGGATAGACGGCAAGACACCATAATCTCCATATTCACATCGTCTAAGGATAGACGGCATCATCCTGATCAAATCAATATTCACATCGTCTAAGAGTAGACGGGATCGTCCTGATTGATGACAAATCAATTCTCATCGTCTAAGAGTAGACGGGAACATCCTGATTGATGAACAAATCAATATTCACATCGTCTAAAGATAGACGGAAAGTCACCATTATCTCCATATTCACATCGTCTAAGGGTAGACGGCAGAAATACTCAATCTCCATACACACATCGTCTAAGGATAGACGGCAAGAAATTCATAATCTCCCTATACACATCGTCTAAGGATAGACGGGAAGAAATAATCTCTGAATTCACATCGTCTAAAGATAGACGGGAAGTCACCATTACGCAATTCAACACCATCCTTTGAATTTCAGAATCCTTCTGTCTACGGGAATTGATGGAAAAGATCAACATCTTTGAAGGGGCCACATCGTCAGTATGGACTGACGGGAAGAAAACCACCTTTTAAAGAATCATGTCGTCAATAAGAATCAACGATCACGCAAACTGAACATTCTTCGAAGAGCCTCGACATCAATAAGGATTGACAGTCAGAAAAATACCCCTCTTAAACGTCATCATATCCAATAACCAGAAAGAGAACCAATATCCAAAATCATTTTGAAACCCCTCAACAACTAAGGATAGCCGGAGAAGACTCGCTGGGGAAACACCTCATCATATGTATGATCTGGCAATAAGAAACCCGCTGAACAATAGCTCGAAACTTCACATCGTCTGCTGACAGACGGAAAGGAAAGCCACTTGCTAAAGAAGTTCTATTTTGAACTCCATTGAAAATCAACCAAAGCTTCACATCGTCTACTGATAGACGGTAAGAAAAGCACATCCTGGGGAAACCCCTTCTGGCAGCCCTACTGTGATCACCCGCAACTTCACATCGTCTATGGATAGACGGAAAGAAAACCATATTCGTACTCAAGACGTCTAGTGATGGACGGAGAAGTCCATTCATTGGAGGAACACATCGCCAATATGAATTGACGGGAAGAAAAGTTTGTAGGCATCAGATGACTGCTTGATCAAAGCATAAGTTGTTGCATGATCTGAGATACAAATGATCTGCTGAACTGTCTGAATACTGCTGCTGAATAAATGTCCCTGAACTGATCACAGAGTAATTCACGCGCCATATAAGGTTGACAGAAAACCTGACTTATGCTTTGTATGCTTATGCATATGCTTTAATCTTTCTACAGCGTAATGCTCCATTTGGGATGGAAATGCTACGCATTCTGGAAATGTCATGCAGGTATGATGCAAATATGATGCATGCAATATGCTAGCAGGCTCGAGCTGTTGGAGAGGCCGGGTACAGAAAACCACTTCAGCAAAATAAATGCTGAAGGCGAGGCCAACTTCGCTGGGGATAACCCGGATATCACTGAATCGTCCTAGCAAAATAAATGCTGGGAGAGTGAAATCAACTCTGCTGGGGATATTGGGAACTTAACCGAACACCTCGACGAAGTAATACCCTGCTGGGGAATGTAACTCCGCTGTGAAATAGCAGACGTGCTGAATATGATTAGACTCCTCTGGGGAATAGCTTATCCCTGCCAATGACAAATTGATCTTTGCTGGAGAAAATGGAGGGAGTCGTCCCGCGTACTGACGAAGCTCGGATCTGGAAATTGATGCGCCAACGCGGATGGGCTTCACAGCAATCGCAAACACGGATTTGAGCTCTTAAGCTTATCTTATTGGGTCAGATACAACTGCCGCTGGGAAACATTCTTCCCGAATACACAGCCTTTTAGTGAAGAGTCAAGGGATAGTGACACGACTTCCCGCATTCATCTCGCTCTCGAAAATCGACTGCATCTGCTCGAATAACTCTGAATGACCCTGCTGGTACGGAGAAGGCCAATCCTTTCGCTTCTGATATGCCCCAGCCTACAGGACGTCTGTGGGGATAGTCCCTGAAAGGAAACCTGCAAATCTGTTCCTTGATGGTCTGATACAACGTGCCTCAGCGTTCTGAACTTCTGAGAGATACTTCACCTTGAATGCTTCTCGCACAACTTTCGCGCGCTTAAGATGGTCTGCTCCTGACCGCAATGACCTTGCCCCTGATTATCTGATTCAGAGTAGTACTCTTGACTGCGCCGTATTCACCGAATCTCAACCTGATTGCCCCAGAATAACTGACTTCGAAAAGCTGACCTGACTGGGGATCACAATAAAGCTTGCCCCTGCTCTCGGAACATTCGGGCGCTCTTCATTCTATCTTGACCATACTTTCCATTGTAGGAAGCTTTTCTGCTGTCAAGCGCTTACTCGCAAGTAAAACAAGTTGTTATGCATAAAAGATGTATTAATGCAACACATATGACAGCTTTGACATCCAATCTGTTCACTGGGAAAAAACAGTTTATGGCATATAATGCACAAAACATTTATCAACATCAGTACCAACATGGTAAGAGGAACCTTTTTAGGAGTCAGAATCGACGCGACCTTTACCGGAGTATGCTTTCGAAACAGCCTGCTTCAATTAGGACTTTTGAAGGTTGTAACGTGGTCAGGTTCATGGTTTTGAAAGAAAGGATAAAGGCTCAAAGTTTGCTTTAACCCACCCATTCTCCTTGATGTTCTCCCATCCTACGTTCAGCTAGTTTGACCTTAGCGCTCACCTCTCAGAGGCTGAAAGATAGGAGTGATAGTTCGAGAAACTTTTGGATTTGGGAGTGACAACCGCTCACTCTTTCGTCTTTGACATTTGTGGTCACACGACTTGTATTTCTATCGAGGATTTTTCTTTTGATCTTTTCCATCTTTTTCTTTTCATATCCCTAACTTTTGCCTGGACTGACTCCTTGTGAGTTTCTTTTGATTTTTTTAGTCCAGCGGGATGCCCTCATTTTTGCCTAAGTCATTTGTTTTGAAGTTTTCTTGACTTAGCGGGCTTTTGACTCTTCTTTTTCGTTTTTTTTTTTCGAACAAGTCGTGTGACACTGGTTGCCTGACTCTTTGGGAAGTGATGTGGCTGTCCCACTCTTGATTGAACCATTGTGGTCTTTTAGGCACGACCTCTAGGGATGTGATTGATCCTTGAACGGACACTCGGTCAAATTAGCTAACACCTACCCTGCCCCAGGTTATGATTGAGGGTTTTTCGTTTTCAGAAAGAAACTCCTACTACAAGGCTCAAAGGGGTTGACAAGGGATTATCTTCCTTATATCTCCGGTGTTTAGGGATTTGAATCAATGCCTGTACATCATCAACAGATTTATTTCAAAAGCATACAATCGGAATTTGCATGTCGGTCATTTTCGTCATCCTCCCCAAATTCTTCTTGACCGAAGCAGTGGATATTTGCAAAACAGTTAGTGAACACGACTGGATTCAATCAAAACATGCATATTTATTTCATTATCATCGATTTGAAATGAAAACAACAAGTTTTACAAGCAAGTTTACAAATTCAAACAGGAAAGCAACTACAAATGCAAAGAAATGACAAGCTAAAACAAAGAAAATATGCTAGCTTCTGAGAACCGGGCTTTTGCATTTGCCCTGCTGCTGAACCAGCTATCTTTATTAGAGACAATCCGATGTTGTCCTGATCTGCTTTCCACGACCCAGCCAAATTATAGAGCCCTTCCTTCTTCATTCAACTGATTCTAGGACCTCTTGGCCCGAAGCTGATTGCTGCACTATCAAGCAAATCCTGCACTTGGTGCTTAAAAGCATGGCAACCTTCTATATCGTGACCCGGGGCTCCAGAATGAAACTCACAGTGCTTGCCTGCATCATAACCAAACGGGGGAGTTCCCGTGATTGGTGCCAGAGTTCTTTTTTCTATCATATTCAATCCCAACAATGTCTGCAATAAATCAGCATAGGTTGAGGGAGGTTTCTCAAATACTCTTCTCGGTTTACCACCCTGGAATCTTCGTTGAGCCTGCTGTGCTCCCTGCTGAGGCTGCTGTTGCCGGTACCTAGTTGATTCTTGAACACCCTTTATATCAAATGCAACATCGGTTTCTTGACCTTCGATGTATTGATTAGCGCTCTCCTTATGCTTAACCATTTTCTTTCTTAGATCTGCCCCAGGAATAGGCAACAATTGTGGGCCTGGAGATTCTGACACCATGGAGTCCAGGATACGCTTCTGACCCACTGCAGCTTTAGAAACATCTGTCATTTTAGCATCGACTGAGACAGGAGCAATATGCACAGCTACGCCGCTCGGCGTGAATTCAATATCGTGCGAGTCAATCAGGTCTTGAACATTGTGCTTAAAAGCATGACAACCCTCGATGTCATGTCCGAATGCCCCGGAATGAAATTCACATTGCTTACTGGCATCGTACCCTTGAGGAAACGCTTTCGTTGGTGGTGTCAATGTTCTCTTCTCAACCAGATTAAACCTCAATAAGATCTGCAAGAGCTCAGCATAGGTCATAGGTGGTGCTTCAAATATTCTCCTTGGCTTTCCTTCCTGGATCTTCCGCTGAGCCGGATGCATCTTCTGTTGCTGCTGCTCAGGTTCCACATGCACAGGTGGCGCGAGCTTCTTCATTGTGGCTTCAAATAGCTGATCGTCTTCTTTCCTAAGCACATTCTTGACTACCTCCATGATCAAGCTCATTTGGGTCTTCAGCTGACTGTTCTCCTCTTTGAGAATCTTCTGCTCCAGACGCATCTCTTGCATGTCTCTCATCATCTGCCCCAGCTGGCTTTGGACTTCAACCAATTCACACTGATTCTGTTCCATATCTCTGAAGGAGTTCCTGCAATAAACTGGACGATGAGGAAATAAGACCCACGGTTCTGATATACCTGCTAAATAATAATACAGCGTAGCAAACAAACACATATTCACAGTGAGACAACGAGAAACTCAAGCTGTAAGCAAGCAGACGAACATCTCCCACATATGTATAACCAACAAAAGCAGCAGGTGAGCACAAATGAGTATGAATATAACGACCCCAGCCAACAATCCTGGTGGTGGTCGGCAAATACTGGTGCACAAACAATAAACGGATTAAGCAACGAAAACAGATGCGACACCCGGCACAGAAACCTCTAGAAACTTCCCCCATATTCAACTGAACTCTCTGATTGACAATCTTCAGAGCACACACTTCCTGTGGAGTCCTCCATGACATTAACTGACGAACCCGCACAACTGGAAGATGGAAAATCATTAATCTGAACACAACCCTGAGAAGTGATGCAAACACGGCTAGAGTCTAACAGATCCTGAATCTGACTTCTAAGCACTTTACAATCATTGGTTGAATGCCCCTGTGCCCCAACATGGTACTCACAGCGGGCGCTGGCATCAAAACCTGGAGGATATGGTGGAATCACCGGCTTAGTCTCTTTCGGCACTATCAATCCACTTCTGACCAGATCTGGCAACAACTGACTGTACGACACTGGTAGCTGAGTAAACTGCCTTTCAGGCTTCCTTGGTTTGCGTGGAGCGTGCTGACGCGATCGGCGGCAAGATGACCGTTGACTTGAAGTGTCTGAAAACTGATCCTGAGATGCTAGAGATTCTGAGGTAGCATCATCTCCTTCCCACTCTTCTTGAGAACTGACAACTGGCTCAATCTTATTAACTGGGACGTAAGGAACACCTCGAAACTTTCCACTCCTGAGTCCTCTCTCAACAATCTCTCCCAGCCTCATCAGGCCCACAAAGTTTGTGCAACTGAACAATTTGTCAAAATAATAGCCTTTCAGAGTACCCAGGAAGATGTCAACCAGTTCTCTTTCCGGAAGCGGTGGTTGAACACTAGCAGCCAATTCTTTCCATCTTCGCAAATACGCTCTGAATGATTCATTCTCCGCCTGAGACAATTCTTGCAGATCTACGAGACTAGGAGTCAAATCCAGGTTGTAATCGTACTGCTTTATGAAAGCTCTGGCTAAATCCACCCATGATCGAATCTGATTACTCTCTAATTGCACATACCATCTCAACGATGCCCCAGTCAGGCTATACTGAAAGCAATGGATCATCAATTCGTCATTTCGCACAAACGAAGTCATCCTTCGACAAAACATCATCAAATGCAACTTCGGGCAGCTATCTCCTGTGTATTTTTCAAATTCCGGCATTTTGAACTTGTGCGGTAACACGAGGTCAGGGACCAAACACATGGCTACAGCATCCAGGTTAACGGCATCTTTCGCTTCCAAGGCTTTCATTTGCTCTTCCAACACTCGGAGTCTTCTACCATCGTCAAGAGCTCTTGGATCTACTAACCCGGTCATTGGAATATCTCTCCGGTAATTCATCGCAGGGAAAGCAACACATTGATTGTTAACAGGAGGATAATATTCATTTCGGGCAAGCAACTGCTCATGCCGATCTCTGTTCTCAACAGTTGGCTGCACAACTTGGGCTGCAGTTAGATTGTTTGCTTGCGGGAAGCCTTCCATAGAATCATACTGATGGTTGGACGCCACAGTAAACCCTGCCAGGGTGCTAGGAGACTGGAAATTGCCTTCAGACATAGTTACCAATTACCGGTAACTGATTACACTGCTTGATTCTGCTCAAATCTGCTTCAGCCCCTTGGTCGTCTTCAACACTCCACTCTTGCCTCAAACAGTTCCCCGAGAATCACTTTCTGGTGAAAACAAAGGCTGGATAAGTGCTCTGACCTGCTAAATGCTATGCAATATGATTTATGCAAACAGAAATACAAAAATGCTAACGTGCATGTGTGCATTGGAGATATTTTCCCTCCAATTCCAGTGTCAGTGGTAGCAAGACGAGATAAGCCATAAAGACAATATTTGGAAAAACCCTCATATATTGATCAGAAATAACAGTCTTGTCCAGAAGTTACATAACTATGCTCCATACAGCTGATATGATAAGGAGGATCCCAGCCAACATGCCTGGTGGTGATCTCAACATACAGAATACAAGAGAAATCAAATACGGGTACGGTTGCGGAAGTCTTCGACCATCTTCTTTGTCTCTGCATGATCTGGTTGATAAATCAAACCTTCTATCAGTCGATCCCTCTTCCTGACTGTCCCTTGGATGTCTCTGACAAAGTCTTCCCAAGCTTTATCATTAGCACCATCCCCAGGTTTGGGTCTCTTGGCATCCGCTCTATGCTGGAAATCTTCCAAATTCTTCAAGGCATCTGTCAACTTGCGCTCGGCCTCGTATCGGCGACAGGCTTCTTCTTCAAGCTCTTCATTCTTCACTTTGACCTGTTCTTCTAACTGAGCAATCTGTGTCTTCAGCTCTCCTTCTCGCTCCTTGCGCTTGGTCATAGTGAGATCCCAGTGTTCTCTGAATTTGGCTAGCTTGGTATAGGCCCTGTCCAGCTCCTGCTTCTTAGTGGCCAATACACTACTAACTGAGTCTACATCTAACTCCAAACGCTTCTTGGTTTCAGTCAATTCTAATAGCGTAGTCTTCAGATGTTTCAGAGTTTCATCCTGTTGCTTAGAAATATATCCGGTTTCAATATTTTCATGCCGAAGCTGGGCATTCTCCCGCTCTAAAGCCTCTTTAGCCCTTGCTAGCTCTTCTTTCTCCGCCATCAGCTGCTTGTAAACCTGAATGTCCACAGTGGTAGGCTCCTCTACCGGAGGAGGATGTAATGGCTGAACTGCTGGATACGGCATAAGGAACTTCACAGCTCGCTCACGAATCCATTCTTCATATGGGCTAGGAACTCGAGTATCCCCTCTGCTACCTGAAAGCTTCCCTCTCTTGTGCAAGTTTTTCCAGGCTTTCTCAAGTTTGGTCAGCATCTCTTTCCCAATTGCCCCAGTGAGATACAGAGATTCCTGTATCTCCTCGGGCTTTGGCGCTCCTTGAGGTATGTACCCAAATTGCTTGATCAATAAAGAAGGGTTATAGTTGACACAACCTTTCCTTCCTATTAACGGAACATTCGGGAATCCTTCGCCTTTGAGTATGACTTCAGCTCCAAATACTTCTTTAATGACCCATACCACGTTTTCAGCAGTTAATCCCATTAAGCGCTCGGGCCATCCTAGAGAATTGATAGATGCGACAAACGGACCTGACTTAGGCAAATGACTGGTGAACCACCTGCATAGGAGAGGTACACAGCAAGACACATTCCTTCCTCGTCGCTTTTCATTCTGATAATGAGTCGAATGGTGGATATCTCCCAGCAAAGTAGGAACTGGGTTCTTCGCAGCCAAAATATAGAAGGCATCAGAATCAACGAAATCAGGAATGTTCGGGAACAACACGATGCCATACACACATACAGCAAGGATGACGTCAAAAACATCCCAGTTACCCTTCTGGGCATACTCTCGAGCCTTCTCCACTAAGACATCCAACGGAAATCCCCATACGTCTCCTCTTCTGATCATCTTCCCAGACAGCTCAGACTCTTTCAAGCACAGGATGGTAGAAAGCTCAGCCAGCTTAGGCTCAGCGTCCGTACGATAAAAAGGCATCTGCTCACGGATCGGTATATCCAGAAGTGCAGAGTACTCCTCCAGGGTAGGAGCCAAAACAAAGTCGGGAAATACAAAACACCTGAGCTCCGCGTCGTAGAACTGTAACAGAGTATAGATGCCGCTGGTCTCGTAGGCAGATGGCTGATAAACGTAGGTCAGGATCCTCCCATATCTCTTTCTGAAGTCACCCATTCCCTTCTTCTTAGCAACAGCAATCAACTCTAACAATAGACTGATATTCGGCGACGGAAACTTATAGGGCAATACTCTCTTCAGGTTTTCCATGTCTTGCTAGGAACAAACACCAGAACTGGAAGGGAAAATATATACCTGCAATACACACACGTTAGTTGAATGCAAATGGTAATGCAATGATGCAATATGATAAATAATGCAATCTGCGAACACAGGGGCTATGCTGTAGCCTGAAGAGGAATATCTCTGTGATCAGGAACAGAAAACCAACACGGTCACCAGGATCTCATGCCACTAACTATCATCTGATACTCAAAATATCAATCCCCTGGTAAGAAGACCATCTGCACCTCTGTATCTGACGAGAATACCATCTGATAATAGCCTCAACCTCAGATAAGAAACCCATCTGACCCAGACAAACACACCTGGAGATGAATCAAGAACACCATCTGATAAAGATACTGAATCATGGTTTCTGAAGGCCAGGTTTCCTGCAATAACCCAGTCCCTCTCACAGGTAGGATAGACCTAATCCACGGACAAAGGTACGGCGTCCTATGCGGTTATCAGCGTCACAGACTTTCACGAGTGACGATACGATTCCCAGAAGGAGTGGCATCATCAAGTCATGAAGAGGCCTCACTTAGCTGACTTCCAAATGATCGGTCCCCAGAGTCGACAATCCTCATGTCTGGACTCCCCTCAGATCCTCAGGACCGGAAAGGAGCACCTCTGCAAGAATCTCGTCTGAGCGCAGATTTTTGTAGGGAACTGTGCCTGCTCAGCAGACAGGTTCGTCTACTACTTCTCCACAACTATATCTAGGTGTGTACTCAAGCCCAGGTCCGGCTTTCACTCACAGTAACCTCCCTTTGCCCACAGCAATAATCATGATAATATAATGCTGGAAAATAAATGCGGAAAGGTAAAGGTACAGAAAAGTAAAGTGCAGAAAAGTAAAACACAATATGCACAACACCCAACCAATAAACACCCAAGCGCTAGGATTGACTCGCGTAGGGGATGGGAAACGGTCCCAGCATAAGGGATGGGAAAAGTCCCTAGATGCCATCAGTCCCCAGCAGAGTCGCCAGCTGTCGCTACTGCGAAAATCGGCGCCGGCTTGACAGGAGAGTCGCCACCGTGCGTTATTTATCCCTCAGAGCGGGAAAGGAAACGCTCGAAGTAAACCTCGCAAAGACGGGAAAAAGGTATGGTCATCGCAACCAAAACCTGGATTCGGGAGTCGGTTACGCAAGGGGAAGGTATTAGCACCCCTCACGTCCATCGTACTCGATGGGATCCACGCTTGGTGTTTATGGGTAAAAGGGTGTATTATCTATCTACGCTAATGGCTGGTCTGAAAAGAAAATAAAAGGACAGGACTCGACAGAACATACGGTGTTCTGGGCCTACGTATTCCCTCGTGCAATGGGAAAGTCAGAGTCAACGTAGTTCGACTTCCTACGACTAAACGGGGGAAAGGTTGCTCGCCAGGACATCGCGTCCTGTGCCTACGTACTTCCATCTGGAATGAAAGATCAGAGCAAACGTAGTTCGGCTAACTACGGGTAAACAGGGGCTCTCACACAGCAGTGAGAAAACAAACTGGTCTCTAAGGCTCGGGAACCTACAACGATGATCTGGTCTCAAATGCACTCGGGCAAGAGAAAAGGGATAACAATTAGTCGTTAGCGGGAAAGTCTCGATCGCACAGCCGCGAGAGAACAAAAGTTAGTCGTTAGTGTGCTCGCTAGGATATCGCATCCTATGCCTACATATCTTCGTCTGGAACGAAGAATCAGAGCAGCTGTAGTTCAGCTAACTACGGGTCAAGCTACTCAAAAGCTCCTACAGAAAGGAAAGGGAAACCCTAGAACTATAGCTGAGAAACAGGGGAATCTACCTACTGCTATCACACCTGGTTGACCATCCTAATGTCTATCATAACAACTCCGCAGCGGAGAAGTCAGAGCTCCTAAGGGATCATGGCAACAGGATTAAACCACAAACGAGAAAACGCAACGTAAAGGAATACTGAAAATATGCATGAATGCAACAACTAAACAAACAAGGCACAGAGGCAAGGGAGCTCAGCTCTACCAAATACCAACAAGCAAAGCCACGCAATAACAAACAAGCAGAAGGAGGACCACCTCAACTTCTCATGCATACAAAGTCTACTTCTAAGATGCACCTATTCAGAACTATCTAGATGAACACCTAAGTCTAATGCAACATAACATCACACAAGTCAAACAATACAAAGAGACTAACCCTGAGCAGGGCCTCTAACAAACCTGAAACAAGCTCCTAATAACTCTCTAAACAGAACTCTATACAGCACCCTAAGCAAAGCTCTAAGCAACAACTCTAATCAAAACCCTAAGCAGGGGGAATCAATCCCAGTCTCCAAGCTTCAGAACAAGCTTACCAGAGAAAAGGGAGCTAAGCAGACAAGCTCATAGTATTTTCCTCAGGAAAGTACCAGGAGGTTACTACTCAGGAGTCATATCCTATGCGGCTCGACAACTGTGATCAGTTTACATTCCTCCTCAGGAGAAATTAAACTCACATGAAGGCTCCGGCATCACGGGATACTTGAGAAATACCTATATGCACTAGGGGAACTAAGTGAACAGACTCATAGGACCTTCCTCAGGAAAGTACTAGGAGGCTGACACTTAGGAATCGTATCCTACGTGGCTCAACAACTGTGATCAGTTTATATTCCTCCTCAGGAGAAATTAAACTCACAAGTTGGCTCCAACATCACCGGATACTTAAGAAATCCTAGACAAACTACTGGAACTAAGTGAATAGACCCATAGGACCTTCCTCAGGAAAGTACTAGGGGGCTTCCACTTAGGAATCGTATCCCATGTGGCTCAACAACATGTGATCAGTTTACATTCCTCCTCAGGAGAAATTAAACTCACAAGTCGGCTCCGACATCATTGGATACTTACGAAAGAGGTGAGAAGAAAGGATGAAAGTCATTCATAGTGCCTTCCTCAGGAAAGTACCATAAACTCCCTTCAAACTTCAGGATCTCGAACCTCACAAACAGACAACAAGCTCCTAGACTAAGCCTCAATCCACTGCCTCTCTGCAAGCTCCAACAGGACCTCCATCAGCTCCCACCTTCAAGAAGAACCCCCAGGCCAAGAAACCTCAAGGAACTATCTCTGAAGTTCAACCACAGTTGAACTTCAAAGTCAGAAGTCATCAAGACCTCTCCTATATTCAGGCTCAGACAAATCACATCAGGACACCCTACAAAAATCTATCAAAAATCTAATGGGAGACCCACATGGCTCTAGGACAACATACTGAAAAATCAGAACAAAATTCAATACCAGATGAAAGAATCAAAATCAGCAACACAGACATATCCACAGACCAATTATTCAACATCAATAACAGTGAAAAAATGCAATTAAAATGAAAATGCATGACTAAGCTAATATTTTTGCACTATAAAATTCTACGCTGAATTACGAGTCTACAGGAAAAAGAACGGAATTATTTGACTAATTCTACCATTTTTTATGAATTTTCTAATGATATGCATGCATTGAAAATATAAAAAAACAAATCAATTAATTGGAAAATATGCAAAAAAAATAACAAACAAAAATAAAATGCCCTTTTTATTTTTTATTTAATTTTCCTAACATTTTTCATGAAAGGGTTGAAAAAAGAATTATTGAAAAAAACATTTATTTACATTTTTCTATGAATTATTGAATATGAAAATATAAAAAGAAATTAACAAAACAAAAAAATGAAATACTGGAGGGGGGTTCAATCAGCAAGATATTCAGGTTATTAATTCACTGGGCCCTGATTTGGGGGTGTAACTAGCAGTTGGGCGCAGGGCCCAGATTTTGTCAAAAAATCATTAGTAACTCAGAAAAAGAAAAACGCCAGGGGGGTGCTATGAGTGAGTTTTGGCAGTTATTTCTCACTACTGGGCTTAAACGGGGGGTGCAGAAAGTAAATAGGGCCTAAGGCCCAACTACAATTCCTTCAGCCTCTCACACACGCTGGGGGGTAATTGAACAAAGGAGGGGTGTGTACGTTCAGTAACTATGCTTGGGCCTAAGCCCAGTCCAAACAAACCCTAATCCAATTACAGTTAGACAAAACCAATTCTCCTCCCAAAACACTCTGGTACTGTTCACCAACACAACCCTAACTGCGCTCTCTCGTCTTCCTCCTCTCCATCATTCTCTGCAACCTATCTGATCTCAACCAACTCAAACAAAACCCTAAACGAACAAATCCTCACCCAAACCCCTCAATCCCTCACACGAAATCGCTACTCAAGATCTAACTCAACTACTCACTAAATCAATTAATCAGTTAAAACCCTAATCGTTGAAGGCACAATCTAAAAGAAGAACATGCAAGGAGTTTTAGCAAGCATACCTGGATTAATGCGAGCGGAAACAGGGATCTATGAAGATCTATTATATCAGGCGCGCGTTGTTGAAGGAGGTTGAAGGAGTTCGCTGGGATCTTGAAGATTTCTGGAGAAAACTTCGTGGATTCTTGAAGATTGGACGAAGAATGAAGTTTCTGGAGATATTGCTTGAAGGATGAATGTCTGTTGGAGTGGATTCTGGAAAAATTGATGGAGGAGGATGAACGTGTGAGTGTTCTGGAAAAATTGATGGAGATTGAAGGTTTAGTGTTCTGGAAATTTTGGTTGGAGGCGGATGAATGATGAAGGTTGATTTCTGGAAAAACAATTGATGGCGGATGAATGATTCCGGCGGCGATGATGAAGGTGACGGAGGGACGATCGGAGGAAGAAGGAGATGATCTGGTGATTTCCTGGTGTTTGCAGATTCCGGTGGCCGGAGTTTGTTGGCGGTGGCCGGCGGTGGGGGCTACGGCTGATGCATGGCCGCCGGTGAGGTTGACGGCGAGATTCAGGCGACGGTGTGGGGAGGACAAGTGTCTCAGGGAAGGGTTTGCATGGGTGCCACGTGTGGTGGCGTGGAGAGAGAGGGAGAATGAGGGACACGTGGGATGCTGGGAAACGAAAAGGTGGGGGCCTCTGCATGGCCAACACGTGGCCCTATTTATTGCACTGAGAAATTGCTGGAATTCTCTAGAAGGTGCTGGACACTCGCTGGAAAAACTTGGACGTGCTGAGTCATTTTTTGGACTATTCTGAACTGAGGATTGGGCCTCACAAAAAAAACCTCCCTTGGGCCCATTTCGAAAATGCATAAGAAAAAACTGAAAAAAAAAACTGAATAAAAAACAGTTAAACCCAATTAACTCTAATCAATTATTAACCTAATTAACTAATTAAGACTAATCCTAAAACAGAATTAATACCTAATTAAACTAATTTCCTAATCAACTCTAAAAAATGATTAATGCTCTAATTAATTCCATATTATCCTAATTAAACCTAAAAATCAATTAAGATCTAATTAAACTCTAAAAAGTCATTAATGGTCTAATTAACTCTAAATCAATCTAATTTTCTATTAAAATTCTAAAAATGATTTAAAACAATTAAACCTATTATTAATAAAAGAAAACTATATTATTTTCTATATTGTCTAAAAAACAATTAAACCCATTTAAAAATCTATACAAAATTCCTAGAAATGATTTAAAAAATCTTATAAAATCCTGAAAAGAGAATTAAACCATTAAAAAATGCAAAAACCCTATTTAAATTCCAGAAAAATCTATAAAGCCTGTTAAAAATTCACAAAAAGTCTATAAAAATCCTAAAAATGCAGATGAATGCAAATGACCCCCATAAAAGCGCACGAGACCAGATCGAATCGAACAGGTATCCCCGGGCATCAGAATATCCTTAAAATCACTGAAAAATCACCGAGGAGCGCACAATTTCCCGAAAATAAAACCCTGGTAATCTGGACTGAATCTGCCATATCTGATAGACAACAATCAAGCTGTAAACTCTGATATCCCCTGCTTGTGCACAAAAATCATACATCTGAGCTGTGAATATGAAATTAAACCATGAGTCAGATAGGAGAATCAGTTGGTCAAATTTTAGGGTGCAACAGAATGTAGCAGTGAACACCTGAGAGCCAACCTTGATTGGAAGATCAATTTCCCCATGCACTACTCTTCTAGAACCATCAAAAGCCTTTACCACAATATTACTGGGCTTCAATACCGTATCTTCAGGACTCAGCTTGTTCAGGACTTCCTTAGGCAACACATTCAGAGAGGAACCATTGTCTATCAGCACATGAGACAGGGTAGTGCCCCTGCATTCAATTGAAATATGCAAGGCCCTGTTATGATCCCTCTTGGCAGGGGTCAAGTCAGCATCAGAAAATCCTAACCCGTTGTCATATGTCAGGTGCGCAACACAATTCTCAAACTGGTCCACAGAAATTGCACTGGGTACATGAGCCATCTTTAGAAACTTGATCAATGACTTGGCATGAGCCTCAGAACATAATAACAGGGAGAGCATAGAAATCTTTGAGGGAGTATGCCCCAGCTGATCAACAATATCATAATCACTCTTGCGAATGATTTTCAATACTTCTTCCATCTGCTTAGAGAGGTCATCAGCAGCTGGCACATCAGTAGATACAGGCTCAATAACAGGACCCTTGCCCCGAGCATCAGTGGTGGAAGTAACAGCAGGAGTAACTGCACTCTTAGAAGCAACTGGAGGAGAGAAGACTCTTCCACTACGAGTGATCTTGCTAGATCCAGCAATATTATCAATGTCAACAGGCATATCAGGTAAAGGCTCCTGCTTGACACCATGGATGTAAACATCAGACCCATAGTGCCAAGGCACAGCTTTGTCAGATGTATAAGAAATAGGACCAGGAGTGGTAATGATCAGCGGAGCTACTTTGGCTTCAGCGACAACTTTCACAGGACCTTCAGCAGTAATCTTGATTGGGCCCTGATGAGTGATTTTAATGGGACCCTTTGAAGTGATTCTTAGTGGTACTTTGTCAACCATGTCAACCTCTTCAATCTTCTTACCCTGAGTCAGATGATCCACCATACTTTCTACAGATGCTGGTCTTCTTTCAAACACTATAGTATATTTATCCATGAGACGTTGAATCCCATCTCTCAAAATGAAGCAACTATCCGGCTTATAGGTACAATATAGACAATCTTCATGACAACCTGGAAAGATCCCAGCTTGTACTAACCTCTTTTTGATAACAGACAATGGTGTGTTCAACTCCATAACTGAATAGACATGCAGATCTTCATCAATATCTTCATCAATGGCGTTGACAGTCTTCTCGTGATTTGGCATTGGAGCTGTAATCACATTTGGAGTACCTGGTGGATCAAACTCAATTTCTCCAGCATCAATCATATCCTGAATTTTGTTCTTCAAGACCCAGCAGTTATTAGTATCATGTCCTGGACAGTTTGAATGATATGCACATCGTGCATTGGGATTGTACTTGGGAGAGGTAACATTGGGATTCTGAGGGGCCTCCCTCAGGGTAATAAGTTCAGCTTTCAACAAGTGTTGCAATGCCTGAGCCATTGACATGTTGATCTTCGTGAACTGTCTTCTAGCCCTCTGTTGGTTGCCTTGAGGCTGCTCTGTTGTTGCAGGAGTTGGATTTGAAATATGAACTGCACTAACAGACTGATGCCTTCTGTTACGATCAGGCTGACCATACACAGCATTAGATTCTTTCTTCCCAGTGGGAGGCTTCTTTGCAGCACCTGATGAAGAAGTGCCCACTTGGATCTTACCACTCTTGATACCATTCTCTACTCGCTCTCCTGTCATGATCAACTCAGTGAAGCCAGATGATGAGCTTCCAATGAGATGACTGTAAAACGGACCATTCAGCGTACACATGAACATATCAACCAACTCCCTATCAGTCAAAGGGGGTTGAACTCTTCCAGCTAAGTCTCTCCACTTCTGAGCATACTCCTTAAAGCTTTCTTTGGCACCCATAGACATGCTTTGAAGCTGCATGCGAGTGGGGGCTAAGTCAGCATTGTATTGATACTGCTTGTAGAAAGCTTCAGCAAGGTCATTCCAATCTCTGATGTTGACGCTCTCCAACTGATAATACCACTCTAGCTGAGCTCCAGATAAACTCTCTTGAAAGAAATGGATCCACAACTTTTTATCAGCAGTGTGGGGTTGCATTCTTCTGACATAAGACCTCAGATGCAATTTGGGACAAGAGACCCCATCATAGACAACAAATGTAGGAACTTTGAACCCAATGGGTATGACCACCCCAGATATCAAGCTCAAATCCTCAAAATCCAGCCCAGATGATTTCTGTAATTCCATAGCATCCATTCTATCCACCAGCATCTTGAATTTGTCTTCGTTAGGCTCATGGTAGTAGTTAGCCTCAGAATCAGAGTCCCCCATAGTGTTGTGGAGACTGCCTCTCTCCTGCTCAGATTCTTCAGATTCATAGTCTTCAACATGTTCCTTGGTCTTGACAGGACCTTTGAACCTTCTTCCCATGTTGAGCAACCCAGCAGACCTTCTAGCCTTCTTAGTCTTCTTGGCCAGCAGTGTCTTCAATTCATCCTGCCCCTTGGATAGGTTCAGGATCAGCTCTTGGAACTGTGCATTCTGTGCTTGGAGATCCTTAACTGATTGTTCAAGAGCCATTGCTGAAATAAACAGCGAGAAGATGAGAAACCTGTGCACAATTATAAACCTGTGATGCAATGATATGGGAATGCATATGCAATGTTTTCAAGGACCGCAGGATTTAAATTTGCTTAAACAAACAAGAAAGTAACTTTTTATTAGTAATAACTTGTTTTGCCTTTTAGGCTTACAAAAAATGAAAACGAAATAAGTACAAAAGATGGGGTTTTAAGTCTCCCATGGACGTTTCCTCTTTGTGTTGAGGTATGAGTTGAGGTTTCGTTCCTCATGAAGTAGCTTTGTTAGCTCTAGGATCCTTGCTTGGCTTGCTTTGTAATGAGCCTCGAAAGTATCCCTTTGCTCTTTCAGTTGGATCCATGATCTCTGCAAGTCTTCCATATCAGTAGGTGTTGCACCCTAAAATTTGCCCAACCTTACTCCCTTGGTTCATGCTTCAATGTCATTAGCATTTGCATATAGAGTCATGTACATAGACTAACCATCTGCATAGAATAAGCATAGCAAGTCATTCAACAGGGGGACAATCATTATTCTCATCTCTAGAGGCCTATCAAGAGGTTATTATTCCAATTCAATCTCATTCAAGTCATCAGGAAAGAATTTGAAAGCAAAGAGTTCAGCAGATCAAGCCTTGAGTCCATCTCCTAGCTGAGGGTATCTGAGGGTCAGCAAGAGGGTTGTGAGCTGTGAGTTGAAGGCATGGAGAATATCTAGACATTATGAGAGACTTAAAAAGTCATTTGGAGAAGGAGACAAGTCATTGATGAGAGCACAAGAGCTACAGTTGAAGACAGTCAACTAGGGTTTCATCTGGGTCAACCCTAGGTCAACCCTAGGTCAATTGACTGATTTAAAGGGGCATTCAAGTCTATTGGAGAGATGTGGGGTTCATCATTGGATATATAAAGAAGGATATGGAGATATGCCAAGGAGAATTCAAGAGAAATCAAGGAGAAGAGGAGTTACTAAATTAGGGTTTCTGTGTAAAATCCCCTAGTTTAGGTCAAACTTCCAAGCAAGATAAGTCAAAATGCTAGCTTCAAATGGCTTCTTGTCCAACATGAAACTTGTAGAGGGTCTCAAGACCTTTAATTTGAGTGGTGGAAGACATCAAGGAGATTTATAGAACTCAAGTTATGGTCCTTGCAAGTTACAGGTCATCTGAGGTATCTGAATTTTTGTCTGTGAAAGTGACTTGACTTCCAAGCAATTTTTACCCCTCAAGGAGATTTCAAATGAATTCTTGGTCAACATAAGAATTGTTCCTCATTGTCTTAGCTTTCTAGAATGGTATAGTATGCCTTCATATGATGTGTGGAGCTCAACTTATGGTCTTGGCAAGCAAAGGGTATTTTGGGCATTTGTGAATTACAGGTCATTTTAACCTATGTCCAAAACTCAAACAAGGAGGCCTCAAATGGAAAAACTTACAACATCAAACTTGCTCCAAATGGGATTTTAAGTCTAGAAAGAAGGTCACAAATTGTTGGAAAAGCTCATAATATGAAGTTGCATAATTGGTCAAAATATGAACTAAAATGGCTTATAATTTAAAGAAATTCAAAGTGAAAAATGGTTTGGGAGATTTATGAGTCCAAATGGAGACTTCCAATATATGATTTTGAATGGAAAAGCAATTCTAAGAACAATGGTTCAAACACTTTTTTGAGTTTAGAAGGAAAAAAGAAAGATATTCATGGTTACTTGCCTTTTAAGAAACATAGCAAAAATGGATCAAAGTTGGAAGGCAAGGGAATGTGCAAGATGGATCTAGAAGTTACCATTGGGGTCTATATATTCATGAAATGGAGATTGATCAAGGGTTGGCTTCATTTTCACCAAGAATCTCCCAAATTCTCTCATTCTTTTTCATTGAATTTTCATTCCAATTCCTCAAATTCTTCACCAAATCATCATCAAAATCAACTTCATTATACTGTTTCATCATCATAGATCATAATTCAATCAAGAACAAGGTGGTTAGAATCCATTTTCGAGCACTTTCTTCAAGAACATCAAAACTGCAATTTCCATTGGACAGCACAATTCAAGCCAGGAATCATCAAAGTATTGCATACAGAATTGAGTATTGAGTTAATTGATCAAGATCCAAGCCTTGGAAGCCTCAGATCCACAAGTTTCCATAGTTGTCTTCAAGCTTTTGCACCAGGTGAGTTTTCATTCAAACAGCTTGATTCAATTAGGTTAGCATGATTTTGTTAGTTTAGATGTAATGTAGAAGGTTAGTAGAGCAATTAGGAGGAATTTGGAGTGGTTTGGTGATGATGATTAGCAGGTGTACAAAACTGTTAAGGCTTGAAACTCGTGGCTTAGTGCATTAGATTTCTAGGTTGTTAGCGCAGGTTAATCACCATTAGTTATAGGTTAGATTAGTGCAAGTTTGATTGAGAATTGTGTTGGTGCATCTCAGAGGATTTCCATGGTGACCAGAGTTTGTTGCGCACGGGTTTGTTGATGTGATGAGTTTCAAAGCAAACTAGTGCCATAGGATTGTAGAGGGAAGAATTTAGAGTGAGTTTCATGTTGGGATCGTGTTGATTCATTGCATGTGGAATGAGAACAAATGAGTTGAATGTTGCTCGTGCATGGCTGCCATGGGAGAGGAAACCCTAGGTTTCAGGATTCAATGGAGAAGACATAATCTGGACGGTCCAATTCATGTTGGACCTTTGACTTGGAAGCCCATCGTGTGGCTCATATTCAATTCTGTGTTGGAGGGAAGTGAGTTGGCCAAAACGCACCGTTTCATTAATTGAAACGGGCGGGCCTGAGTTGTGATGTGTTATTTCCACCCCCAATGCCAAGCCCAAACCAGTTTGAACGTGTTTCCTTTTCTATTTTCACCCCCTGCGTTTTTTTTCAGTTTTATTATTGCTGACTTGGTTCTGGGCCTTAACCAATGTGCTATTCACACCCCTGTCTGTGTGGCCCATCCTGGAATTGAACTAAGCGCGCCTACTAAATACACCCCTCTCCCATTTATTTCTTGCATTTTGTTTTTTATTTCTCTTAATTTTTTATGCATTTTCATTAATTCATAATAAATTCATAAAAAATCATTTTCACTTCATTCTTTTTACATCATTTTCTTTAGGATGTGTAGAAAATTATAGAAAAATAAAATTGCATTTTTATTTTCATTTCTTATTTTTTCCATATTTTCTAAATAAATGTCATTTTAGATAGTTTCATTTCATGCATGATTTTAATAATTTTTGTTCTACTAAATGCTTTCATATTTTTTGTTCATTCTTTTTATGCTGTTTAGATTAGATGTTAAGCTTGTAGATTCAATTTAGTTCCCATTTTTAGGAATTAATTTTAGGTGATTAAAATAGGTTTGAACATCATGAACAAAACTAGGGTTTTAGGTGATGACTTAGGAAGTTTGATTTCATTTCCCTTAGGACTTAGGGTGAATAGATTAGTTATGGGACTATAGGGGCTATGGGTAGTTATTAGATCCCTTAGAAAATTTAGGATTCCCCTACTGCTATTGATATGCTGTATATATCTGATTGTCTGGTGTGGTGTGCCCTCTGGGGATTATTGTTTGCTTGCTTGGGTATTGGGATTGTCTGGGGACCTGGGAGAGCTGAAGACTTGAGGAGATGAAGATCATTGGAGATTCAGAGATTAAAGATCAACTGCCAGAGTTGAATAGGAGGTTCTTGCTAGCAGAGGCTGAGGAGGTTAGGGTTTAGGAGCTAGGCAGAGCTCTAGATTAGAAAGCTTGTTTCTCAAACATGGAATGCTTTGTCTGCATCCATCCTTCCTCTATGATTCAAAGTCTCTTTCAAATATCCACCTCCTTCCTTTGGAAGGATCAGTGAATATATTTGAAAGATATAACTTTTGAGAGGAGACTTTCTGTTTAATGTTAACAGTTGATGAACCACCCTTGGTAGGTAATTAACTGTCTAACATTCATTCACTTCACTCTTGTGACTAATCCCTCATCCTGGAGGTTTGAGCTTGAAGGAAAAGCCATTGCAGATAGAAGACTGATGATCAAAGCCCTTTGCCTGAAGGCCATGAAGATGGAGATTGATGCTTGTTGAAGCCTATAGCTGATTGGAGATGTCTTGAAGCCAGATGTTGATTCAGAGCTGCTGTGGCTGTTTATTTTTGCTGTATTCTATTTGCTGATGTATTGATTGGTTTTCTGGACTGTATTGTTTGCTGTTTACCCTGCTGGGTTGAAAGTGAAGTCTGTTCACTTTTGCCTATTGTTTTCTAGGTTCGAGGTTGAGTGGGGCTCCCTTGCCTCGCTTGTATTGTTGCATCCATGCATTTTACTGTTTTACTGTATTATATCTGATATTGTTTCTGTTTCTGCCTATCCCGTAGGATCTCTGTTTCTCTCTGTGCAAGAGAGGAGCATGATAGACACTAGGTCTTAACCCATGCATGATAACATTAGGTTAGTGTGATTCCCTTCGCAACCGTAGGTTAGAGTTCTGTCTCTTTCTTTCTCAAAACAAACAGAAAAACACAATAAAGATTTCAAACACAATAAAAGACACTTCTTTCGTAAAAGAAGGTGAACTCATCAAAGCGTCATTTTTGTCCGCCGGGACTGTTAATCGAGAAAACCTTTTCAGAAGGAATAAAATCAACCAAGACAAGCTTGTGTCGTATGTGGCCCGAACTACGTTTGCTCTGATCTTCCATGCTGTGTGGAAGTACGTAGGCATAGGATGCGATATCCTAGCGAGCGACCTTCCCCTCCTTTCCCGTAGGTAGGTGAACTACGTTGACTCTGATTTCTCGTTCCAGACGGGAATACGTAGGCATAAAGTGCGATACTTTGCCGAGTCATTTTATTTTCATTCTCTTTTCTTTTAACCCTTGACCCTATAGCGTAGATAGAATAACAATCCATACCCGAAAACAAGCGTGGATCCCGTCGAGTACGACGGACGTGAGGGGTGCTAATACCTTCCCCTTGCGTAACCGACTCCCGAATCCAGGTTTTGGTTGCGATGACCATACCTTTCCCGTGTTGTGCGAGGTTTACTCTGAGCGTTTCCTTTCCCTCCCGTGGGATAAATAACGCACGGTGGCGACTCTTCTGTTCAGCCGGCGCCGATTTTCGCAGTAGCGACAGCTGGCGACTCTGCTGGGGACCCAACGTCCCCCGGCTGCTAAGGACTGCGATGGTCCTTATGCATTTGGGATCCAACGTCCCTTGAGAGAGTCAATCCTAACGTTTGTTTTCCCGTCGAGGATTTTGTATGGATTTATATTTCTGACCTTTTATTTTCAGCATTATATATTGATTATTATTGCTGTATCTTGGGGTGTGACAGGTGTTATGGTATTGAGTGAGAAGCCGGACCTGGGCTTGAGTGCACCTAGAATTAGCGTAGAAAGTAGTGGGCGCGTGCCGGCTTTGCTTGCATTAGTGTCTCATGAAATCTACACTCGGACGAGGTTCTTCTGGTTGGCTTCTTTTTCTACCCTTTGGGTCGAAGGGGTTGTTGGTCAGCTGAATTGTCGACTCCGGGGACCGATCATTTGGAAGTTGGCTGAGTGAGGCCTCTTCAGGATTTGATGATGCCACTCCTTCTGGGAATCGTATCATCAACCCTGAAAGTCTGTGACGCCGACGACCGCATAGGATGCCGTACCTTGTGCCAGTTATAGGGCCACCCACCTGTGAGGGGATTTGGGGTTATGCAGGTAACCAGACCTTCAGATACCGGTTATTTCTTGATCAGAGATCCTGGGTATTTATGGAGAGTTATGAGGTCTGTCAGAGACCATTTGGAGAGGTGTTCCGAGGTCTGTCAGAGACCATTTGGAGATGTGTTTTGAGGTCTGTCAGAGACCAGTTGGAGAGTTCTGAGGTCTGTCAGAGACCAATTGGGGATATGAGTTGAGGTCTATCAGAGACCAGTTGGAGTTATGGTTTGAGGTCTGTCAGAGACCAGTATTGGAGTTTTATTTTAGGTCTATCTGAGACCAGGGTTTGATGACTTCTGGATGGTCTATCTGAGACCTTTCTTGATTGGGTTTAGGCTATTCAGCTGCAGATTTGGTCCCTGTTGCATGTTACTTGCATTGCATTGCCTGCATATCCATTATCATTTGCATTTCACTAACGTGTGTCTGTGCTGCAGGTGCATTTGCATTTCCCTAGTTCTAGTGCCCGGACTTCTGAGTATTGATTATGGCTGGTTTGAGGAAAACAGTTGCGTACAAGCTGCCTTCACCTGATATTACTTCTTTGCTTGGTCTGATATCTCTTGCCAATGAGGAGGTTAGGAGGAACTTCAGAATGAGCCATGGGAGATTACTGAGATTAGTCTGCAAGCCCACTGCTGATGAGATGAATGGGCTATACACCTTGATGCAGTTCTATGACCCCGCATTGAGATGCTTTACTTTTGCTGACTTCATTCTAGGACCTACCATTGAGGAATATGTGGAGTTTACTGAGCTTCCCGTGCAGAACAAGGTTCCCTTTATTCACTCTGCTGCTGAGCCCAAGTTGGAGGACTTAGCCAAAGCCTTGCATATGAACGCTGCAGATCTATTATTGACTTCTTGGCTTGGGGTGTCAGGTTTCTCTCTAGATTTCTTAGTTGTCAAAGCTCGAGAGTACGCCAAGAACGGTTGTTGGGTGGTTTTCAATGCTATTCTGGCTCTATGCATTTATGGAATCGTGCTGTTTCCTAACTTGCCCAACTTTGTGGATTTGGATGCTTTCTATCTGTTTGCTGCAGGCAACCCAGTGCCAACTTTGATCGGAGACTTATATCACTCATTGCACTATAAGAACGAAAACCGAAGGGGAAAAGTTGTTTACTGCTGTGCTCCTCTATTGAATATGTGGTTCAAAAGTCATCTGCCAATGAAGGGGTCCTTTGTGGAAAGTGCAACCACTGCTAGCTGGTCTGAACGCCTGATGAGGCTATCTTCCGAAGACATTAGATGGTTTGACAGAGACCTACTGGGATCTGAACTTATCTTCAGTTGTTCAGGGTACCCTAACGTCCCGTTGATTGGAAGGAAAGGGTGTATCAACTACAACCCATCTCTGTTCGTCCGTCAGTTCGGATATGCGCTGAAGAACCCGCCAAAGGAGGAAGAAGTACAGGAATCTCTGTACTTCACAGGTGATGTAAAGGGGGAGTTATTAGCCAAGTTGCAACATGCCTGGACACGTATTAACCGCAAAGGGAAGCCACTGTTAGGTAAGAACGATTGCCAGGCTTATGAACCTTACAGGGTTTGGATCCAGGAACGAGCAAGTCAGTTATTAATGCCATTTCCAGCTGCACCCGTCATTGTTCCCGTCCCGGCAGAAGAGCCAACTACTGTTTCTAGGGAAGTCTATGAGCAAATTGTGAAGGAAAAGGAAGCCTTGATGAAGGTCAACGAAGGGTTAGAGCAAGAGCTAGCTCAAGTGCGCAGTGAGAAAAACAAGGCCGTATATGCTTTCCAACAACGGATTGAGCTGGTAAACAGACTAGGGGCTGAGTTGACCGAGGAAAAGAAAAAGCGTGAACGTCTGGGGCAAGAGTTCAGAAGTTCCCATGACATGCTGGAAGCCAAAAAGAAAGCGCTCGACGCAGCACACCGAGAAATCTCCTCTTGCAACAAGACCTGGAATGCTACACTCACCAACAACAAGAAGAGGGAAGATAAGCTGAAGCAGCAAATTTCCGACCTTGAAGAGAAGTTGAAGTCTAGCATCAAGAAGTGTGAGGAAGAAGTTATGACCCGGTATAGTGTCCAGCATGCACTGAACAAGGCAATCAAATCCAGAGATGAAGCAGTGTCTCAGAAGAGAAAGTTAGAAGATTGCTTCGGAGAAGCAACATGGGAAGAAACTGCTGAAGACGTATGCCGTGTCCTTAAGAGGAGAAACCAGCTTGTTGAAGGGTTGCTCGATCGACCAAGCCATCCGGAGACCAGGAAGTTGATAGAGGAGTACCAGACTTTTGGGAGGATTTGATCATTTCATGTAGTAACTTGTATGCTTTATTTGCATAGTGCTGACCATCACCAGGATTGTTGGTTGAGGTCATGCCTTCTTTGTACTCTCAGTGATATTGTACCCTGGGCTTATTGGTTCTCTGCAATATATGAGGCTTTCTATGATTCAGCTCCGATATTCCTATTGTCAGCACTGTCACTGCACCGGCACCTTCGCACTAGAACTGGGGGAATGAACTTCCCTAATGCACAGACACATTGCATTGCATTCATATTCATATTGCATTACAGGTAATCTTTGAATGGTGTCTTATTTCCTGCTCTGTACCAGGTACTTAACAGGATTCCAGATCAACATCCGCACCTCTATTCTACACGTTCCAACTGTCGGAAAATCATGGACCAGATTCAGAACGAGATGCAGGATGTGCGCGAGAAGCTCGCCCTCTTCATGCAAACCATGGAAGCTATAGCAAAAGGGCAAGAGAACTTGCAGGCCATGGTCCAGCCTCTGTTGGCTCGCAACGCTGGTCATGGTAATGAAGATCACCAGTCTGTCCGGGTTGATACTGCTCATGGAGACGGCACTCCCACGCCAGTGGCTCCGCCCGTAATCAATATGACTGCTGCTAACGTCAACAACGCTACCGCTGCTGCGAATGGTAACGTCGGAGTTGGGAATGAGACTGCTGTCCATAATGCTGGGCTGGGTGATGTCAATGTGGGAGATAATCTCGGAGGCAATGGCTTTGTCAATACTGGGTTCGGATTCAACGATCAAGGATTCGATAACACTGGCAAGTATGGCTTTAATGCTCAAGGCTTTGGGCAAGATGGTTATGGTATGGTCAATCAGGGTTACGGAGGCTTTGGAAACGGAAATGGTACTGGATTTATGGGTTTTGGTCCTGCTGGAGGTGTTCAAGGGTACGGCAACAGAGGCCGAGGTCCGGGGATGAATCAGATCAGAGCTGGACGTAATAATGCGTACGATGGGTACGGGGCTGGAAACGGTATGTGGCAAGAGGATCAACAGGAGGACGCCTTCTCTGGAGGAGGTTTTGAAGGGCCGATGGATGATTCTCAAAAGATTAGAATGCTGGAAGAGCAAATGAAGGGAGTCTTAAATCAAAGTGCTGTGGGATTGGACATGGCAACAATGGGTTTGGTACCTGGCTTGAGGGTGCCAATTAAGTTCAAAGCGCCTGCGTTCGATAAATACAAAGGAGACACATGTCCGAAGGTGCACGTACGAGCTTATTACAGAAAGATGTCTGCATACTCCACTGATGAAAGAATGCTAATGCATTTCTTTCAGGATAGTCTGTCGGGCCCTTCCCTAGAGTGGTACATGGGGTTGGAGCCAACTGATATCAAGACTTGGAAGCAATTGGCGGAGGCATTTGTAGCCCATTACAAGTATAATAGCGACCTGGCACCTAATCGGGTCCAGTTGGCCGGGCTTTCGCAGAAGAAGGGGGAGAGTTTTAAAGAATACGCGCAAAGGTGGCGCGATATGGCTGCCAGGGTCCGTCCTCCTGTAGAAGATAAAGAAATGAATGATATGTTTGTCGGTACATTCACAGGGCTGTTTCATGATATGCTGTTTCATACATCTCTGGCCAGTTTTTCAGACCTGATTCTGATGGGGGAAAAGATTGAACGTAATATTAAGCAAGGAAAGTTCCAAGTCGAGGAATCAACTGCATCTGGCAGTAATAGGAAAGCTTATGGTGGACGCCGTCAGGGCGAAGCTAGCGCAGTATTTGGAGGCCGAGGCCGAGGCCGAGGCAGGGGACGAAATCAATACCGTCAGCAGCAGCAGGTGTCGAGTGTTACAATCCCGTATCAACAACAACCAACCCAGCAACAACAATCGGTTCAGCAGCAACCAATGCCACAGCAGCAGCAGCCTCAGCAGGGGGCACAGCAAGCTCAGCGAAGATTCCAGGGTAATAAGCCGAGAAGGGTGTTTGAGAAGCCTCCCTCTACCTATGCTGATTTATTGCAGACATTGTTGGGATTGAATCTGGTAGAGAAAAGAACCCTGGCACCGATAACGGGAACTCCCCCGTTCGGCTACGATGCAAATAGGCACTGCGAGTTTCATTCTGGGGCCCCGGGCCACGATATAGAAGGTTGTCATGCTTTTAAGCACGTTGTGCAGGATCTCTTAGACAACAAGACTATCAACTTCGGAACGGCAGGTCCGAATATAGTCCAGAAACCCATGCCTAATCATGGGGCGAACGCCGTTCTGACTGAGGAAGGTCTGAATCTTATTATGAATGTTGAAGATTTAAAGACGCCGCTGAGCGAAATAAAGAGCCGACTGTTGCAAGGAGGTGTTTACCCAGGATGTAACGAGTATTGCTTAGACTGTTGGACCCTAGCTGGGGGGTGTGATGATTTGAAGAAGGGCATTCAGGCCTTAATTGATGAGGGCATATTGCAGTTTGATCGAGCAGCAACTAACGAGCCTGCAGGGGCAGTGGTGGATAATCGGAGTGATGTGGCCACAGTAACAATTCCGCGGAAGACGATCACTATTGCAGCACCAGCTCAGCGACCACCGATTACCATAACTAAAGCCGGGCCAATCCCGTATGAGAACACGAAAGCAGTCCCATGGTCATATGGGCTAGAGGTGTATTGTGACGGGATAAAGATTGATGTCAACAAGCAGCCTGTGGAGATTGTGGATAATGTTGTTGGTTCAGGAGGCATGACGAGGAGCGGCAGGATCTTTATATCTCCTGAAGTGGAGGCTGAAAGGCTAGCGAAAGGAAAAGGGAAAGCGGTTGAGAATGTTCCGGTTCAAGCAAGTGAAAAAGAAGCAGCATCGAAAGATGTGGAAGAACTCATGCGCTTAATTCGGAAAAGTGATTATAAAATTGTGGAGCATCTGCAGCAGACACCATCCAAAATATCTATCCTGTCTTTGCTGTTGTGTTCGGAAGCTCACAGGAACGCTTTGCTGAAAGTGCTGGACACTTCTTTTGTACCACAGGATGTCTCCGTAAATCAGCTAGAAGGAGTATTGGCACATGTGAATGCTGGCCACAGTCTGGGTTTCACCGATTTTGACTTGACTCCGAAAGGAAGGGACCATAATATGGCATTACACGTATCTGTTGAGTGTAGGGGATCAGTAATGTCGCACGTATTGGTTGACACCGGATCGTCTTTGAATGTGCTGCCTAAGAAGGCGATGATGAAGCTGGATGTTCGAGGGATTTTGTGTACACCCAGTGATTTGGTAGTCAGAGCGTTTGACGGCACGCGGAGAACAGTCTTCGGATCGATTACCTTGCCTCTGCAAGTGGGGCCGGAAGTGTTTGCAACGGAGTTTTATATCATGGATATACAGCCTGCGTACAGCTGCTTGCTTGGAAGACCCTGGATTCATGGGGCAGGGGCTGTCACGTCCACCCTGCATCAGAAGTTAAAATATATGGTCGGAGACAGTGTAGTCACCGTGTGCGGAGAAGAGGACATCCTGGTCAGCCATTTATCTTCATTTAAATATGTGGAAGTCGACGGAGAGATCCACGAAACGCCCTGCCAGGCATTCGAAGGTCTGCGCATCAAGGACAAAGGTCCCGGGCCGAGCAAAGTGCCAGAGATAGCTGTTTCATCGTATAAGGAAGCTCAAGCGTTGGTGGAAGCAGGAGAAGCCAAAGGCTGGGGCAAAGTGCTGGACATTCCGGTGAAGATGGACCGGTTCGGACTAGGGTACCGACCGTCGTCATCAACTCCTTCCGTGGGGGCCCCCCGTTTCAGAAAGTCAATCACCATCTCTGCCAGTGGAGTATGTCATGAGACTGTCAATGCTGCTTCAGAGTCTGATGAAGGGGACAGCGACTGTGATATGGATGCCTGGATTCAGCCAAGCACGCCAGGACAAGGACTGTGCAACTGGTCTATTCAGGAGCTTGTTCCTGTGACTTTTAAACAGTAATGCTTTGCTTTATTAATTGTTGAATAATCTGATGTCTTGCCCGGGGCATCAGGATTTGCTTAGGGCTGTGTTGTTATAAACATTGCGTGTTAATCATTAAATAAATGGCGTTTTTCATGTGCAAATACTGTAATCCCTGTCTTTCTTGTTTTGTATTTTTCAATAAAATGGCAATGTGGTTATTCGCATTATACGCATTTTGAAGCACTTAACCATTCCTTTTGCAGGATAACATTTTCAGATGACATCCTTGAACCACCTATGACTCGTCCCGACTTCGAGCACCCGGTATTCCAGGCCGAAGAAGAGGTTGTCGAAGATAGCGACGTTCCTGAAGAACTGTCTTGGTTAGTGAAGCAAGAGGAAAGAGCCATTCTGCCTCACGACGAGGTCATCGAAATTATCAATTTGGGGTCGGAAGGGGTTGAGAAGAATATTCGTATCGGCGCCGCATTGCAGAGTGATATCAAGCGAAGGCTGGTTGAAATGCTCCGAGAGTATAATGATGTATTCGCTTGGTCATATGAAGATATGCCAGGGCTCGATACAGATATGGTTGTGCATCGCCTGCCACTGAAAGAAGATTGCCCGCCAGTCAAACAAAAGCTTCGCAGAACTCGACCAGATATGGCAATGAAGATCAAAGAGGAGGTTCAGAAACAGTGGTACGCTGGTTTCCTGGCTGTGACGAAATACCCCTCGTGGGTTGCTAACATCGTACCAGTGCCAAAGAAAGATGGCAAGGTTCGAATGTGCGTGGATTATAGAGATTTGAATAAAGCAAGCCCAAAAGATGATTTTCCACTTCCTCACATTGACGTGTTAGTTGATAATACTGCTCAGTACTCTATATTCTCCTTCATGGATGGCTTTTCAGGCTATAATCAAATTAAAATGGCGCCAGAGGATATGGAGAAGACTACTTTCATAACGCCTTGGGGAACATTTTGCTACAAAGTGATGCCCTTTGGTTTGAAAAATGCTGGGGCAACATATCAGCGTGCGATGACGACTCTTTTCCATGACATGATGCATAAAGAGATCGAAGTTTATGTTGACGATATGATTGCCAAATCCCAGACGGAGGAAGAGCATCTGGTGAATCTGCTGAAGTTGTTTAAAAGGCTTAGGAAGTTCAGGCTGAGGCTGAACCCTAACAAATGTACCTTCGGGGTGAGATCGGGTAAACTGCTGGGGTTTATCGTAAGCGAAAGAGGAATAGAGGTCGATCCTGCTAAAATAAAAGCGATTCAAGAAATGCCGACGCCTAAAACAGAGAAAGAGGTGCGCGGGTTTTTAGGGAGATTGAACTACATTGCCCGGTTCATATCTCACCTAACAGCCACGTGCGAACCATTATTCAAGTTGCTAAAGAAAGATCAAGCTGTAACGTGGAACGAAAATTGTCAAAAGGCGTTCGATAAAATAAAGAAGTATCTGCAGGAGCCTCCTATTTTGATACCCCCAGTGGCAGGGAGACCCTTGATAATGTATTTGACGGTTCTTGAGGGAAGCATGGGTTGTGTTCTCGGTCAACACGACGAGACAGGGAGAAAAGAGCATGCGATCTATTATCTGAGTAAGAAATTTACAGACTGTGAATCTCGATACTCAATGCTGGAGAAAACTTGTTGCGCTCTAGCCTGGGCCGCCAAGCGTTTGAGGCAGTACATGCTGAATCATACAACCATGCTCATCTCGAAGATGGATCCAATCAAATATATATTCGAAAAGCAGGCGTTGTCAGGTAGAATTGCCCGTTGGCAGATGGTCTTGACTGAATATGATATTCAATACGTCTCGCAAAAGGCTATAAAGGGGAGTGTGTTGTCTGAGTATCTGGCGGAGCAGCCTATTGAAGAGTACCAATCGATGAGATTTGATTTTCCTGACGAGGATATCATGTACTTAAAGATGAAGGATTGCGAAGAGCCGTTGCCAGACGAAGGACCAGAGTTGGGGTCCAAATGGAAGATGATATTTGACGGAGCTGTGAATGCTTACGGTAGCGGAATAGGGGCAATCATCACCACGCCACACGGGTCGCATATCCCGTTTACTGCCCGATTGACCTTTGCCGTTACCAACAATGAGGCCGAATACGAAGCTTGTATAATGGGGCTTGAAGAAGCCATTGATTTGCGAATCAAGCATCTAGACGTATACGGAGACTCAGCTCTGGTAGTGAATCAGATAAAAGGGGAATGGGAGACACGTCAGCCTAATTTGATACATTACATGAATTATGCAAGGAGATTGTTGCCTTTCTTCGACAAAGTTGAATTGCATCACGTACCGCGGGCAGAAAATCAAATGGCTGACGCCCTTGCCACTTTGTCTTCCATGTACAAGGTCAACTTCTGGAACGAAGCTCCCCAAATCACTATCTCTCGGTTGGACAGGCCAGCTTATGTTTTTGCTATTGATGAAGCATCTGATGACAAACCATGGTATTTTGATATCCTTAATTTCCTGAAGAATAAAGAGTATCCTGTTGGGGCATCCAGTCAAGATCAGAAGACTCTCAGGAGATTAGCGGGTAATTTCTATTTGAACCCGGATGGCGTCTTGTACAGAAGAAACCACGATTTGGTGTTGTTGCGTTGTGTAGACGAGAAAGAGGCAAAGCTTCTCATGGAGGAAATTCACTAAGGTGCCTTTGGTACGCATGCTGGTGGGCATGCTATGACGAGAAAGCTGTTGAGGGCAGGTTACTTTTGGCTGACAATGGAAACTGATTGTTTCAAGTTCGCGAGGAAGTGCCACAAGTGCCAAATCTATGCTGATAAGATCCACGTGCCTCCAAGTCCTCTGAATGTGATGTCATCCCCATGGCCATTCTCGATGTGGGGAATCGATATGATTGGGAAGATCGAGCCGACGGCTTCTAACGGGCATCGGTTCATCCTAGTAGCAATCGATTATTTCACCAAGTGGGTGGAAGCGGCGTCTTACGCGAACGTAACAAAACAAGTGGTGGCTAGATTCATCAAGAGAGATATCATTTGCCGATATGGGATTCCCGAGCGGATAATCACAGATAATGGTTCAAATCTGAACAACAAAATGATGAAGGAGCTCTGTCAGAATTTCAAGATCGAACATCACAACTCCTCCCCTTACCGACCCAAGATGAATGGCGCTGTCGAAGCGGCCAATAAGAATATCAAGAAGATTGTTCAGAAAATGGTGGTGACTTATAAAGATTGGCATGAAATGCTCCCCTTTGCTTTGCACGGTTATCGTACGACGGTACGCACATCAACCGGGGCAACTCCGTTCTCGTTAGTATACGGAATGGAAGCGGTATTACCACTGGAAGTTGAGATCCCTTCTCTGAGGGTATTGCGAGACGTTCAGCTGGACGAGGCAGAATGGGTAACGAATAGATTGAACCAACTGAGTTTGATGGATGAGAAGAGGCTAGCTTCTCTGGCATATGGTCGTTTGTACCAAAGACGAATGAAGAAAGCGTACGACAAGAAGATACTTCCGCGAAGCTTTCAGACGGGCGACCTTGTGCTGAAAAGGATTCTCCCGCCGCAAGCAGATCACAGGGGCAAGTGGACCCCCAACTACGAAGGGCCATATGTTGTCAGTAAGGTCTTTTCAGGAGGAGCGTTGTTGTTGTCCACCATGGACGGAGAAGACTTTGCGTCACCTGTGAATTCGGACGCAGTTAAAAAATACTTTGCTTAAAATAGACCCGCTGGACAGAAAAAAGAGAGTCCAGGCAAAAATGGGGCATCCTGGCGAACCAAAAACAGAATGAAAGGTTCGGGCAAAAGTTAGGGATAAAATTAAAAAATGTACACCCGCGAAGTTGAAAACTTACACTGGGCGGCATCGGCAAAAAAGGGTATCCCGGTGAACTGAAAATCCGTAAAGGGCGGTTCACGCAAAAGTTAGGGATTTGAAAAGCAAATGACTGCGGTCCGAATTCAATGAGCATCAATGCGGGAGAATATATTTGAGGAGCCAGTTATCGGATACAATCTCTTCAGAAGTGAGGATACCGGGAAAGCCTTAGAGTCGGACGAGTCATGGGAGGATCAGTTCGTGGTGTTCATCTGCATCCAGTTGCCGACATGTGTACAAAATTTAATTTGTCAAAATATTCATGCTTCTTGTGCATACTTATGTATTCGCTTTGCGTAGCTTCCTCTTTTCAGGAGTTACATCCCGTGTACAAAACTCCGCCCATTCAGGGGCCCGATCAATAAAAATGTTATTCAGTACTTGATGCTGGTTCTTTACTGTTTTGTGCATGATTAACGCCTAAGTTTGATGAAACTAGCATGAGTATAACATCACTGGCCCTTGCCAACAATTGATAAAGCTTTGAATTAACTGAGTGTAACGTCACTAACCTGAATTGATTTGATTGCATAGGCTTGTCTTGTCTTGTTTGTGTTGTTGCAGGTTTCATAACCATACGAGGAAGAGGATCAAAGGATCGCGATAACGAAAGACTTGATCCCCACGCAGGTCGTGCAGGTTCCCGAAGAAGGATAGAATTCCCCAGCTAGCCGTAGCTTATCCAAAGGACGTGCTCCAGAGAAGTTATTCGTCCTCAGCAGAGTTTGGAGACTCCAAGATCATAAGGCTGTATTCAGACAGATTCATCTTTCCCCGCAGGATCATGCACTCTCCTCTAGTGGAGTCAGTTAATTTTTCCGAGAGAATCATCCCATCCCCAGCGGAATTCTCTTTGCAAGTGTTTTCATTCCTTCCAGTGGAACTCGAAGATCAAGACTCTCCAAAGCAGAGTTGGTGGTGGGTCCTGTCATTTATTTCGTCAGGGATACGGTGTAATATTAGCGTACTTTCCAGCAGAAGTTCGATCGTATTATGCACATCTGCTATTCCCCAGCAGGGGGTTACCTCAACAAGACGTTTGGGTTTAAGTTCCCAATTTCCCAGCAGGGTCAACTTCACCCTTCCAGCATTTATTTTGCTGGAATAATTCTGTGGCATCTGGCTATCCCCGGCGGAGTCGGCATTATCTTTAGCATTTATTTTGCTGAAGCAGTTTCTGTATCTTAGCAGTTCAAGTGGAGAGAGCTCTCGCTCAAATGAATTACCAAACACTCAAGATCTCGGCATGAGATATTCAATGATAATGGCAGTTTCGGCAGTATTTCCCACAAAGTCTCCAGGATAAGTTTCTCTTTGTCCCCAAGCAGAGTTACTTATGTCCCCCGCCAGAGTTTTTGTTGAAGTTTCTCTCGTCCGATCAGCGGATTGTTTCCTTCAAAGTTGTTGTTACGTCAACATTAAAAGGGTTTCCACGAATCAGAATTTCAGAGGCCGCCGCCGGTTATCAGAACAGGCATCCGATAGTTGGTTTCCAGACATCCCCAGTAGAGTTCATCTCAAAGTCGCTGTCACGTCAGTGCTAAGAGGTTTGTGGGTTGGGATCAGTGGAGAGCTAAGTCCTGACGCGGACAATTTATTCCTATATTGACGGGATTTCTTCAGAAGTGGGCGTCCTAACGTGGACAGGTTTATTTCCCTGGATTGGTGAGGTGTGTTAGTCCTATCGTGGGCAGATTCGAGTTCTCGAAATTAGTGGAATGGGAGATCATGACGTTGACAAAAGTGATTACTCTTTGTGTTGGTGTCCTGACGCGGACAGATCAGACCAGTGTGTGAGTCCTTACGTGGACAAGTCTTATTTCCTCAGCGGGTCGAAGACGCCCGAGTCCTGACGTGGACAAATCAAAGAAATTATTATTCCTAACGTGGAGAAGTGGGTCCTAACGTGGACGATGTAGTCCTTACGCGGACATATCAAAAGAGGTGATTCCTAACGTGGAAAGAACGGAGTCCTTACGTGGACAGATTAAGATGGCATTCCTTACGTGGAAAAATGTAGTCCTGACGCGGACAAATCGGAAGACAATGTTTCCTGACGTGGAAAGAAGTTGGTATTCCTTACGTGGAAAGATCAGAGTCCTTACGTGGACATATCAAGAGCATCCCTTACGTGGAAGAAAAATGGTTTCCTTACGTGGAAAGACGAGTTTATTCCTTACGTGGAAAGATGGAGTCCTCACGCGGACATATCAAAATGGTTTCCTTGCGTGGAAAGAAAGAGTGTATTCCTAACGTGGAAGAGTTTAGTCCTGACGCGGACAGATCAAAGAAGTTATTCCTAATGTGGAAGAAGAAGATTTCCTCTTTACGTGGAAAGTTGAGTCCTGACGTGGACAAGTTCAGAACCAAAGTTGAATTCCTTACGTGGAAAGATTGGAGTCCTGACGCGGACATGTCAAGTGGTATTGGAGTCCTTACGTGGACAGATTGATATAGTTCTCCTTATGTGGAAAGAAGATTGCTTCCTGACGTGGAAAGATGAAAGGGTTAGTCCTGACGTGGACAGATACAGAAGAAATGATTCCTAACGGGGATGATGTTATTCCTAACGCGGACAAGTGGTATTCCTAACGTGGAAGAATTTTATTCCTAACGTGGGCGATTCAGTTTATGGAAATACAGACGAATTATCCCCAGCGGAGTTGCCAAGATTTTTCTGGGTTAACAGCAAGTGGAGTCCTGACGTGGACAGGTTTTAGTTGAGACTTCTTCGTATTGACGACCGACAGAGTCCTAACGTGGACGAGCAAGCAATCTGTTATGACAGAATCCTCTTCAGAACGATGAAGACAATCAACAGCACAGTCGCACGAGATCAGTGGGTTGCTGTAACAGTTAAATTCAGCTGATGAATGTCGTTCCCCAAGCAGGAGCGCAGTTTAGTTTTGCGGTTGGCAAATTTCTGGTTTCACTAGTATTCAACCGTCTCGTACCGCGAATGTCTGAAGGCTCCGGGCTCTTCACCCAATCGGGTCCAAGTCGCTTGAATAGGGGCAGCTGTTGCACCCTAAAATTTGCCCAACCTTACTCCCTTGGTTCATGCTTCAATGTCATTAGCATTTGCATATAGAGTCATGTACATAGACTAACCATCTGCATAGAATAAGCATAGCAAGTCATTCAACAGGGGGCCAATCATTATTCTCATCTCTAGAGGCCTATCAAGAGGTTATTATTCCAATTCAATCTCATTCAAGTCATCAGGAAAGAATTTGAAAGCAAAGAGTTCAGCAGATCAAGCCTTGAGTCCATCTCCTAGCTGAGGGTATCTGAGGGTCAGCAAGAGGGTTGTGAGCTGTGAGTTGAAGGCATGGAGAATATCTAGACATTATGAGAGACTTAAAAAGTCATTTGGAGAAGGAGACAAGTCATTGATGAGAGCACAAGAGCTACAGTTGAAGACAGTCAACTAGGGTTTCATCTGGGTCAACCCTAGGTCAACCCTAGGTCAATTGACTGATTTAAAGGGGCATTCAAGTCTATTGGAGAGATGTGGGGTTCATCATTGGATATATAAAGAAGGATATGGAGATATGACAAGGAGAATTCAAGAGAAATCAAGGAGAAGAGGAGTTACTAAATTAGGGTTTCTGTGTAAAATCCCCTAGTTTAGGTCAAACTTCCAAGCAAGATAAGTCAAAATGCTAGCTTCAAATGGCTTCTTGGCCAACATGAAACTTGTAGAGGGTCTCAAGAACTTTAATTTGAGTGGTGGAAGACATCAAGGAGATTTATAGAACTCAAGTTATGGTCCTTGCAAGTTACAGGTCATCTGAGGTATCTGAATTTTTGTCTGTGAAAGTGACTTGACTTCCAAGCAATTTTTACCCCTCAAGGAGATTTCAAATGAATTCTTGGTCAACATAAGAATTGTTCCTCATTGTCTTAGCTTTCTAGAATGGTATAGTATGCCTTCATATGATGTGTGGAGCTCAACTTATGGTCTTGGCAAGCAAAGGGTATTTTGGGCATTTGTGAATTACAGGTCATTTTAACCTATGTCCAAAACTCATACAAGGAGGCCTCAAATGGAAAAACTTACAACATCAAACTTGCTCCAAATGGGATTTTAAGTCTAGAAAGAAGGTCACAAATTGTTGGAAAAGCTCATAATATGAAGTTGCATAATTGGTCAAAATATGAACTAAAATGGCTTATAATTTAAAGAAATTCAAAGTGAAAAATGGTTTGGGAGATTTATGAGTCCAAATGGAGACTTCCAATATATGATTTTGAATGGAAAAGCAATTCTAAGAACAATGGTTCAAACACTTTTTTGAGTTTAGAAGGAAAAAAGAAAGATATTCATGGTTACTTGCCTTTTAAGAAACATAGCAAAAATGGATCAAAGTTGGAAGGCAAGGGAATGTGCAAGATGGATCTAGAAGTTACCATTGGGGTCTATATATTCATGAAATGGAGATTGATCAAGGGTTGGCTTCATTTTCACCAAGAATCTCCCAAATTCTCTCATTCTTTTTCATTGAATTTTCATTCCAATTCCTCAAATTCTTCACCAAATCATCATCAAAATCAACTTCATTATACTGTTTCATCATCATAGATCATAATTCAATCAAGAACAAGGTGGTTAGAATCCATTTTCGAGCACTTTCTTCAAGAACATCAAAACTGCAATTTCCATTGGACAGCACAATTCAAGCCAGGAATCATCAAAGTATTGCATACAGAATTGAGTATTGAGTTAATTGATCAAGATCCAAGCCTTGGAAGCCTCAGATCCACAAGTTTCCATAGCTGTCTTCAAGCTTTTGCACCAGGTGAGTTTTCATTCAAACAGCTTGATTCAATTAGGTTAGCATGATTTTGTTAGTTTAGATGTAATGTAGAAGGTTAGTAGAGCAATTAGGAGGAATTTGGAGTGGTTTGGTGATGATGATTAGCAGGTGTACAAAACTGTTAAGGCTTGAAACTCGTGGCTTAGTGCATTAGATTTCTAGGTTGTTAGCGCAGGTTAATCACCATTAGTTATAGGTTAGATTAGTGCAAGTTTGATTGAGAATTGTGTTGGTGCATCTCAGAGGATTTCCATGGTGACCAGAGTTTGTTGCGCACGGGTTTGTTGATGTGATGAGTTTCAAAGCAAACTAGTGCCATAGGATTGTAGAGGGAAGAATTTAGAGTGAGTTTCATGTTGGGATCGTGTTGATTCATTGCATGTGGAATGAGAACAAATGAGTTGAATGTTGCTCGTGCATGGCTGCCATGGGAGAGGAAACCCTAGGTTTCAGGATTCAATGGAGAAGACATAATCTGGACGGTCCAATTCATGTTGGACCTTTGACTTGGAAGCCCATCGTGTGGCTCATATTCAATTCTGTGTTGGAGGGAAGTGAGTTGGCCAAAACGCACCGTTTCATTAATTGAAACGGGCGGGCCTGAGTTGTGATGTGTTATTTCCACCCCCAATGCCAAGCCCAAACCAGTTTGAACGTGTTTCCTTTTCTATTTTCACCCCCTGCGTTTTTTTTCAGTTTTATTATTGCTGACTTGGTTCTGGGCCTTAACCAATGTGCTATTCACACCCCTGTCTGTGTGGCCCATCCTGGAATTGAACTAAGCGCGCCTACTAAATACACCCCTCTCCCATTTATTTCTTGCATTTTGTTTTTTATTTCTCTTAATTTTTTATGCATTTTCATTAATTCATAATAAATTCATAAAAAATCATTTTCACTTCATTCTTTTTACATCATTTTCTTTAGGATGTGTAGAAAATTATAGAAAAATAAAATTGCATTTTTATTTTCATTTCTTATTTTTTCCATATTTTCTAAATAAATGTCATTTTAGATAGTTTCATTTCATGCATGATTTTAATAATTTTTGTTCTACTAAATGCTTTCATATTTTTTGTTCATTCTTTTTATGCTGTTTAGATTAGATGTTAAGCTTGTAGATTCAATTTAGTTCCCATTTTTAGGAATTAATTTTAGGTGATTAAAATAGGTTTGAACATCATGAACAAAACTAGGGTTTTAGGTGATGACTTAGGAAGTTTGATTTCATTTCCCTTAGGACTTAGGGTGAATAGATTAGTTATGGGACTATAGGGGCTATGGGTAGTTATTAGATCCCTTAGAAAAGTTAGGATTCCCCTACTGCTATTGATATGCTGTATATATCTGATTGTCTGGTGTGGTGTGCCCTCTGGGGATTATTGTTTGCTTGCTTGGGTATTGGGATTGTCTGGGGACCTGGGAGAGCTGAAGACTTGAGGAGATGAAGATCATTGGAGATTCAGAGATTAAAGATCAACTGCCAGAGTTGAATAGGAGGTTCTTGCTAGCAGAGGCTGAGGAGGTTAGGGTTTAGGAGCTAGGCAGAGCTCTAGATTAGAAAGCTTGTTTCTCAAACATGGAATGCTTTGTCTGCATCCATCCTTCCTCTATGATTCAAAGTCTCTTTCAAATATCCACCTCCTTCCTTTGGAAGGATCAGTGAATATATTTGAAAGATAGAACTTTTGAGAGGAGACTTTCTGTTTAATGTTAACAGTTGATGAACCACCCTTGGTAGGTAATTAACTGTCTAACATTCATTCACTTCACTCTTGTGACTAATCCCTCATCCTGGAGGTTTGAGCTTGAAGGAAAAGCCATTGCAGATAGAAGACTGATGATCAAAGCCCTTTGCCTGAAGGCCATGAAGATGGAGATTGATGCTTGTTGAAGCCTATAGCTGATTGGAGATGTCTTGAAGCCAGATGTTGATTCAGAGCTGCTGTGGCTGTTTATTTTTGCTGTATTCTATTTGCTGATGTATTGATTGGTTTTCTGGACTGTATTGTTTGCTGTTTACCCTGCTGGGTTGAAAGTGAAGTCTGTTCACTTTTGCCTATTGTTTTCTAGGTTCGAGGTTGAGTGGGGCTCCCTTGCCTCGCTTGTATTGTTGCATCCATGCATTTTACTGTTTTACTGTATTATATCTGATATTGTTTCTGTTTCTGCCTATCCCGTAGGATCTCTGTTTCTCTCTGTGCAAGAGAGGAGCATGATAGACACTAGGTCTTAACCCATGCATGATAACATTAGGTTAGTGTGATTCCCTTCGCAACCGTAGGTTAGAGTTCTGTCTCTTTCTTTCTCAAAACAAACAGAAAAACACAATAAAGATTTCAAACACAATAAAAGACACTTCTTTCGTAAAAGAAGGTGAACTCATCAAAGCGTCATTTTTGTCCGCCGGGACTGTTAATCGAGAAAACCTTTTCAGAAGGAATAAAATCAACCAAGACAAGCTTGTGTCGTACGTGGCCCGAACTACGTTTGCTCTGATCTTCCATGCTGTGTGGAAGTACGTAGGCATAGGATGCGATATCCTAGCGAGCGACCTTCCCCTCCTTTCCCGTAGGTAGGTGAACTACGTTGACTCTGATTTCTCGTTCCAGACGGGAATACGTAGGCATAAAGTGCGATACTTTGCCGAGTCATTTTATTTTCATTCTCTTTTCTTTTAACCCTTGACCCTATAGCGTAGATAGAATAACAATCCATACCCGAAAACAAGCGTGGATCCCGTCGAGTACGACGGACGTGAGGGGTGCTAATACCTTCCCCTTGCGTAACCGACTCCCGAATCCAGGTTTTGGTTGCGATGACCATACCTTTCCCGTGTTGTGCGAGGTTTACTCTGAGTGTTTCCTTTCCCTCCCGTGGGATAAATAACGCACGGTGGCGACTCTTCTGTTCAGCCGGCGCCGATTTTCGCAGTAGCGACAGTAGGCATGTCTGGGTGAAGGATGGTATAAGTTGTGTCTCCTTCAGCAACAGGTTCCATGGTAACTGGTAGGACGGCAGGATATGGCATCATGAG